>OU015492.1:20315484-20680484 GCA_907164885.2 Dolomedes plantarius | reverse complement strand
AAGTTAATGAAAAAGTTTCCGTGGAGTGGAAAATGAGTTAGAGTTACAATGTTTGTTTGGGGTTAGGTTTTAGGAATATAATATGAAGTAATCAGAAGTGTAAATTTACCTTAAGGAATAAGTTTCCTTCAATTGGAGAAAAGTAATTAAAGAAAACTTTTTTTTTTAGTAGGGGACTATTTTATAACGCAAAGTAAACATAAGATCAGCCTTCACTAACACTAACCATTCCGCTCTCACGATGTTGGAATATATTTTGACACGCTCCTAAATGTTACAAGAAAACGTTAAGTGAAGTTTATGTGCTTTTTTGTCTGTAGGTTCATAACACAAAGTAAACGAAAGATCAGCCTTCACTAACACTAACCGCTCTCACGATGTTGGAATATATTTTGACACGCTCTTAAATATTACAAGAAAACTACTGCTTTTTTACCAGTAGGGGACTATTTCATAACATAAAGTAAACGCAAGATCAGCCTTAACTAACATTAACCTCTTTCACTATGCTGAAATATATTTTGACACGCTCTTAAATATTACACTTATATCAGCCCACGTAAATCCCGAGCTAGTTTAACATTTTCACGTGTTAATTCTTCAAGTGTGAATGCTGAAAATATCAGATCAGATATTTCATAGCCAGTCAAGGGTGTTACAAATTTACTTGTCTTTTAAATCAATACATAAAAAATTAACTTAAAAATTGCATCAAAAAGGAAGAGATACATTATGTGAAACGACCTTCAAACACCCAAGGGAAAAAGAATCATGGGCCGATTATGCGCTCAAAACAGAACAATCAGTTACGATTAAAATGAAGGAAAAAACACTGAATCAATGCTAATGGTTCATCGCTATTAAGCGAAAAGATATTACCCTTTCGATGCTTTGCTGCTGTTAATTAATTTTCTAAATTACAAAAAGAATGACAGAATTACTGAAACCTAACTTTTCTTTTTTTCATATCTCCACCTCAGTCGAAAATTCTCCTTAATTCCTTCCCATTCTCGGTCTCTACTGCAGTTATTAAGTTTACAAGTATGACAAAAATTCCAAAAATGTTCCTTTTCTCTCCCTTCAAGTACTCGTCAGATCGCAAACACGGGGGAAGAGGGGGAGTACTCACGTGATGCTCCTTCTCTTTCTAAAATTATTATTTTTAGAGCGCCTGTGTTATTTTGGCTCTCTCTAACCTGCCGAGTTTAAGCCATTTGGACGCAGAAATATCTTCCAGAACAGCTGGGTTTGTGCTCGGTAACTGCAATTTTAAGAAGTAATTCCGCCGCTTTAAAAAATTCATCTAAATACTTTCCCGTAAAGAATGTATGGGGGAAAAGTAACTACACTATTTTTTAAAATTTATTTTGCTGCATTTTCCTTTGTTTATTAAAATAAATGTTCGGCTATTTCGTCCTTGCCAAGAAAAATGCTTAGCCCTGTTACGATCATAAAACGAGATCAGTGGGGGTGATTTTGTGGAGTATTAGGTCAGCACACTTTCTCAGTCGCCAGGATGTCCGGATCCCCGCTGTTTTAGTTCTTTTCCCAATAATGTGATAATGAAGTTTATGTTAAAAAGTATAATAATAGTTTTGCTGCAATAGTTTTCAATAATCTATATATATATAAAACAGTTCCGTAACTGACTGACTGACTGATTGACTGACTGACAAATAACACACAGACCAAAAAGCTGGACCTAAAGGGTTGAAATTTTGCATGGTGATTCTTCTTAGAGTGTAGGGGTGCACTAAGAAAGATTTTTGAAAAACTCTTCTTAGATTTTTTAAATTAAATTTTTAAGCTTTTCTAATATTAAATGAATTTTCTTGAACTCATTATAACAGAATAACAAACAAAAACTGTTGATATTGGTTAAGAAATAACATGAAATTTTTCAGGAAGCACTCCTCTCTTAAAATATACCTGCTTGTGTTGGTACAGTGTCAGTATTTCATAATTATCTATAAGCATAAAACAGTTCCGTAACTGACTGACTGACTAACATATAACGCACAAACCAAACCGCTGGACTTAAAAGGGCTGAAATTTTGCATGGCGATTCTTTTTATAGTGTAAGGGTGCACTAAGAAAGATTTTTAAAAAAATTCTCCTTAGATTTTTTAAATTAAATTTTTAGGCTGTTTTTCTAACATTCTTTTGAGTTTGCATCTAAAATAATAATCTGGGGGTTATAAAATTTATATCACGAGAAATATAAAAATTCCTTTAAAATGGAATCTTTTTCGAATCTTTACCTCCATTTTCTGATTTTTGGTGAATTTTTAAAGATTAATTTTTAGAATTTAATTTAATAAATGCTGATCACGTGGTTTCTTTTCTTTTTTGTGATACTTTAATCTAATTTTGTGTCACGTGCATAACAACGAAATAAATTGACAAAAAATATTTTTTTCCGTTCTAATGCGCAGACGATTGGACATTATCCAAAAAAAATATTGAAATACAGTAAAAGAAATGTTTCTCAAACTGTGCTATATTAACTGTACTATATTCTTTAGTAAGTTTAATTAGATTTAATTTGAATATTTTCTACTACATTATTTTGTCTATAAAAATATCCTTTACGATATATATATATATATATATATGCATTTATTGCCTACATTAACAGTTGCATTTAATTTGAAGGTACTCCGTAGCAAAGCACGGGTATTCAGCTAGTAATATTATAATAGTTGAGCTGCAATCGTTTTCGTAAATAATAATAGTTTTAGTAACAGTTGTCTTAATAATATAAATAAGGATTTAGCTATAATAGTTTTAGTAAAGCGATTTTAATTTAGCCGTGAATAATTATCAGCGTCATGCACATTCTTTATGGAGTACTGAAAGATAACGTTAAATCAGATTTTATGCTACTTAAGGGCTCTCTAATTAACTCTACTGGCCAAGATCGCCTCTCGCCATCATCCTTCCTCGTTGAAAGTCAACTGAATGCAGTATATATCTTAGATGCTTCATTTTTGTTACATGTCCTTAGCCCAGTAAGAACATTTATACCGTTAACGTGACGGGAAGCAGATATTAACGTCATTCCTGCTTAAAGATATAAAAGATTAATATCGATTTTATCTATAATTATCAGTTAATCAATATACTTTGATTTGGGTCCCGAAAATTTGTCTGGTGGCGTGAATTTCCGTACCATATTTTATGGTCTGTAATTTCTTCATAGAATTTAAATATTGTTCATAGTTAAATACAGTTAAATATTTTTCTTATTCATCCTTTAAATTTCTTGAAGGTTACCTTACTTTAAGCAACTACGTTTTAAGGGTATATTAGAATTCAATTCGAAATTTAGTTCGAAATTTTTTTTTTATTTTTCATAAACTACAGCATTTTTTAAAACCTGTATACAGCGAGTACGCAGTATTTCAACCATACCAGAGTCTATCAATAAAAAATAATTCAGCTGATATGCATGAGTATTTTATTGTATAAGTATTGCATAATAAATGTTTAATGAACTGTACAGTTAATTTTGAAATAATTGATGCCTTTGATAGCTATTTTTTTTTCTATTCACCCTAGATAAATATTTCAAAAATTTAAAGAAAAATTGCTTGAAACAGTTTTGTTTAAAAGCTGTTTTAATAAGAAAACATCATACGATAGCTCCATTTCTGTGTTCTTTTCGAAATTTGTAATTTCATGAATTTTTGTTTAACTAAATCGATCTATCACAAAGGTTCTGGTTGAGGAAAAAAGGAAGATAACCCGGGTGAGAGTGATGCAAGAGGTTCACAGGGCCGAAATCCTTGTTGCAATCTGATCAGGGGTCTACTAATGGAAAAATGCATTAAGACTCTCAAGATCTCGCTTCTATCACCTGTCATCTACGCCAGAAATCAATACTGAATTCCTAAAATCGATGGCATCTTCTTATCATATTTTATCGCTGGACCTCTGCCAAGCAGGGAACATTATACGAGTGTCATACCATTCTTTTCCCTTTGATTTCGATTATCTTCTAGAACTATTCATGGGGATCTATAACAGCCAGGGGTATTTTTCTGATAATGTGTTTCTATTAGTAGATCCTAGGTATTATTTTTAGAACTATCGGCTGAAGTGGCAGGTATTCGTTAACGGTGTGATGGAATGTTTCGATACGTAAAGATCTCCAACATACCTGTTATTCTTACATGTGTTTTATTCACCAACCTATGAAGAGCCTATGAAATATTACGTGTGGGAGACATATCTCTGCAAAGCTGATCCTATACTGTTCTGTGACTACATAGGGAAGGAAAATAAGTGGTTCAAGTAATCGGAATAAATGGATTGTGAGACGCGTATCTCATGGGTTGAGTTTTAATATTTAGAGAACATGTGTGATGAAATATCTACTACATAACATTAACAAGTCCTCAAGACTGCGCCAGCAGTTGTGGCGGAAGATGATTCTTCAAACAACAGTTTTTCGTATTATATGAAATGTAAGTACAAATTTGATCTTTTGAACATTATAAAACTATGTTTATCCTAATTAAAATCAAAATATATAATCTAATTCAACAGAATGAAGAAGGATATAGTTACATTTTGTAGTGAACAAAATATGTATCTATAACGTATAACAAACATCTATACATACATACATATATATATATATATATATATATATATATATATATATATATATATATATATATATATATATATATATATATGTATATATATATACATATATATATATATATATATGTATATATATATATATATATATGTATATATATGTATATATATATATATATGTATATATATATATATATATGTGTGTGTGTGTGTGTGTGTGTGCGCGTGTGTGTGTGTGTGTGTAAGTAAGTAACAAGAAAACGCTTCTTCCTAAATTACTTTTAAAACATATTCTCTTTTTAATAAAGCCCGACCCCTCTTCCAAATTTCAGCCTAAAAATAATGTAAGATAATTTATACTGTCCCTGGAGACCATTAAGCAGGCATTTGAAATATGTGAATTCCATAACCTCACCATATCTGGCCCGAACCGAACGCCTCATTAAAGTTGCAAATAATAAATAAGTCTTGTTGTCAAATTCTTCCTTTTGGTAAAACGCAGATCTAACAGACGCGTGATCTAGCAATTAATTGATCCCCGTGAGAACCAAGACGTGGACACGTGAACTCCACGAGACTAAATCCGTCCAATTAAACTCATTGCTGTCAGATCTGCTGTCCATGGACGCCAGAAGTCCGGTAGACACGACAGCTCATCTCTTAACTCTCCAATGTAAGCACTGCTGTTTTCACGTCCCGTCCTGGCATGGACGCCGGACAAGCCCAGTTGCCACTGCAGCCTTCGTAATGCTTGATAATTAAATAAGAAGGATTTTCTGGATATCGTCTGAAATCTGTGTTACTCTTCTCTAGCTCCATGTTTATTTCTCTCCTAAATTTCATCAGTACTTTCCTGGATGAACACTTCGCCCGACTACATTGCAGACTTCATCTCCAATAAGTCAATTCGCATCAATTCCCGTGTGTTAAATAGTTTCCCCATTGTGATTATCATCACACACACACACACACACACATATATATATATATATATATATATATATATATATATATATATATATATAAGACAAAGTTGAAAGTGAAAAACCAACATAAGCTCTATTACTACTTGCAGCCAGGAACTAAAAACAGGAAAAGATAAGTATTAAAAAGGTTTTAGACAGCATCTCTTCATCAGCGGTGCCGATACTGTCTAAAAACCAATGGATTGTGTCTGATAAGTAAAGCTATAAATACCTTAACATATTAATAGAACCACAACCTCAGTGCAAAACAAACAAATACTAGAAAATCACTAACAGCATAGATATGTCAATATTGATAAAAAAAATACACTTATAAGGTCTAGTAATAAAAATAAGAAAAGTTAACAAAATGTTGACGATATACTTACTTAATTATACTGCGCACACTGCTGCATGTTATAATAGTAAGTTAAATTAAATTAACAAAGATGTATGTGTGATCAATCAATAGAAATAAGACTAACGATACGTATGAATAGAAATAAGGCTAATAGAAATAAGGAAATAGAAATAAGGCTAAGGTTACGTATGAATGATTATATATACACACACACATATATATATATATATATATATATATATATATATATATATTCATTGATACGTATGTGTGTATATTGGAAGATTCTCCGATGACTAGAAACCCGTTAAGGTTGTCCCCTACGATCTTCGTTCTTGTTATTATTTCTCATTTTTCTTATAAAGAATATGCAAACATTTTGAATGTTTGCCTGGAATGCATAAAGAAATTTTGCCGACGAATAAAATCAGTTGAAGAAGGAGAAAAAAGCAACAGTAAGACAAGTATACAATTGCGCGCGAGGGGTAATTTTCTACAATCTGAACTTTGCAAAGTAGTTTGGAGGCTGAGTGTCTTTATCAATACCTAATTAAATGTGGTCAACAACTCATGCATTTTAATTTATGTTAATTTTTTTTATCGAACTCGTAGTTTCGATATTGGATTGTAAAGCAATAACATTAATATACTTAGCCTCTTTCAAGCTCCAAGGGATTTATCTCTGCTCACGTTTTTCTCCTCGTTGTCACCAATCTACAGTCTGTAGAGAACTTTTGCAGTCTTCGAAAATTCTCCTTAAAGTTAACATTGTGTCAGATTTCAATGGCGCTTTTATTAAAATGTCGACAGAATTTTTACGCATGCCCTCCGTCGTCTACGGAAACTTTCGCAGCGAGCGAATTCATTCTCCCCCAAGCTTTCTTTAAAGTACATTTCTAACTCTTTCTAATAATCTGCTTTTACAGTTTCAGAGTTAATATCATCAAAATCAATTTCACCGTCTTTAGATCCTTTTCTAGATGTACGTGCAAAGATTTTAGCTCAATTAGAACAAAACTTGAAAAATAATCTGCGTTTGCTTGCGTTCAAGATGAGAATCGTGTGATATATCTCTGCAGAACATATGCGATACATTCTACTTCTGCCCGGAGCAGGGATAAATAGGATAACCCATCCCTCCCCAAAGCTGTTTCCTCCCTAGGCTTCTTTAATCCAGTTTACAATTCTGATTCTCACTCTGGCAGATTTCGCTGATCTGTCAATTTTTTTTATCATATCATGTACCAGGGCGTAGAGATCCGAGTCTAAATGGCATGCATACGGCTTCATACTGAGGTATATTTTATCTCTCTCTGTCTCGCTATATATATATATATATATATATATATATATATATATATATATATATATATATATATTGTATTTGCCGTATACACTTCTTTAAGGAAAAAAAATTCTTTTTCTTTTCATGAATTTCCATCGAATAAAGTTAATTAACACTAACTGAATAACACTACGGACCAGTAGCTTGTTGTTGAAATGTGATCCCGCATGTGCACATTTAATAAATCGTACCTTTAAATGTTGGTGGATTTGAACACTATTCTACAGAAATGTTCCCTCAAGCAAAAAATATATCACGCAACTTTTTTTGAAGAACAGACAAAACTATGGAAACGATTTATTCGAAACCACTTTTTCGCGTGCCCCCCCCCCCCCAAAAAAAAAATAGAATACTTATACATGTATATATACATGTATACATATAAATATAAACCAGGAGATTTAGACAGATTGAAATATTAACTTATAATTTTGATTACCGGCTCATAAGACAATATATATATATATATATATATATATATATATATATATATTTATTTATTTATTTATTTATATACATACACACACACGAGGTCTAACCCAATGTAGCTTACGGTGCATTGGTTGTTAATGGTTTCTTTTATCTAGCATCCGTTTCTCGTCGCTGGCAATCAACGCTATAAATTGCCCCAATCACTCGTAAACTTCTTATGCACCATCCTGCTGGATGTCTGCCAGCTCCTGATCTCGTTTAGTCCGACACATCTCACGGGTGCGGCAGTCAGTTCAAGTTCCGATACAAGATGCCCCAAGTGACGTTGTTATCTTTCGTCCCAAGAGAGTTTGCGAGGCAATGGAACAATGATTCCCATCCGGTGCGACGCGGTACTGTAGGGTGCCGTGAGATCAGCCAGGGGTGCCGCAAGATTTTTTTGTTTTTGTTTTGTGTATGTGTAAGTGTGGGGGGGGGGGGGAAACAAGATAGTAGGGCCCACTTTAAATAAATATTAAGTTAAATTATTCTCCTTCCCAGCATGATCATTAAAAATAACTTAAAACTTTCATTGAGATAGAATCCCTGAGATGGAAAGGCAAGATAGGGTAACGGATACTTTACCTTGATATTATACCTTGATCTCTAAACTTGGCTAAAATTTTATGTAAGTCAATAGTAATACGTTCAAATATTAATATATATGCGCATACATATTTATACCATTCTACGGGGGGGGGGGGGTGCGTAAAATACACGGGCGTCTGTGAGACGTGTGCGTTTCCTAATGTTTTACACAGAAATAATCATTTTATTCATAATATTAATGAAAGAAGGTAAAATAGAATTAATCTATCATCAGAATAAACCATGATCACTGAATACCCTTTCGTAAACTTTTCAGAATAGATTTTTTTTAAATTAATTTTTCATGAGCCTGAAAGCATGTTTTCTGACTAATGCGTGAACTATCTTAATAAAGTATTTGTCCGGAAAGTAGCAGTATATTAGATTAGCTTAGCTCATTGTTAACCTATGAAGGAAATTTTTGCCAATGATTCATTAATCCAAGTCGACCTTGGATATAATAATTTTTTTAATTGTATTCTGTAATACAGAGAGAAATTTTTTACTCTGCTATCTTATTCATTTCAGAAATGTCGTCACCCAAAGTAAATTATCTGAGTTTAAAAACACTTACCTTATTCCCCCCTCCCTTCCCCGAAAAATTCGCTTTTAAAAATATTATTTTCATTTCTTTTAAGGAAGGAAAAAGTTAGACAAACAAAAAATTATCCTTGTATTCTAAAAACAAAAATCGTTAAACCCATGTTGGCAATCATTGGAAAAATGTTCTCCATGGATTAACACTGAATTGACCGAATTCAATATAGCGACTACCCAAAGGCCTTAATAAAAATTCGTCAAATCTAGCAAAACATTTTCTTAATTAGGGGATTTTTCTGTCGCAAAACCGTCAAAATATATCTTCAGATCAAGAAAAATACCTGTTTTAAGAACGAAGAGCTTCACTTAAGATGAGTTTATTGAGATCTCATAACAGATATGACCTGTACAATCTCTATAACCACCTTAATGCTATTTAACGCCGTAAAAGTTTTTCTTTTGTTCCTTGGTGATACTAAAGTTCAGCACTAAGCAGATGGCTGTAAGGATTTCATTGCAAAACCCTTACATCCCATGGAAATTTTTGAAGTATGATTGCGTGCCGAACCTAGATCTCGCGTGCGTTAGGTCAGTCCATAAACAAAAGTACGTGCTAAATTCTAACAACCTAACAGCAGTTTCTTTAGTGCCAAATGATGTGAATGCAAGCAGAAAAATCAAAGATAAACAACACCGGAGCGTGATCGATAATTTTTCTGAGTGGAATTTTTCTCAAACTGTATGAAGAGTACACATCACCATTCTGCCTCCGAAATGTGTAAATGTCCGTGTTTAAGAAGCGCGCGAGCTCGGGAGAGCTCGAGGAAGGTAATGGATTCTTAATCATTCCCATAAATATTTGTAATTATTACCAGTTGTGTTTGTTTTTTTAATTTTTTTGTAAATGCATAAAATGAATAGGATCAACGATGTAAGTTTGTGGGTTTGAAGCCCTTAGGCCTCGGTGATGTAGGCTCGGTGCACACGAGCGATCCGGTGTCGTTGCGGCACCGCAGTTGCGATCAAGCAGTACATAGAGTTGAACTTACCGACTCACACGGACGACGGCGTCCGTGTTGTCTGCTAATGAAAATGTGTTGTCTGCTTAAAAAATGTTGTCTGCTAATGAAAACGTGCAAAGTATATTAGGTGAAAGGTCTATTTTAGCAAAGCAAAATCTCGGAAACCTGTGTTCAAGTGTTTGATAACGAGGAATTTTTTTTTGTTTCCAAGAGGCCGCTTATGGAATCCAAAAAAAGCAGTAAAGAGTATTCGTTCATGAATAAATCAAGAGAGGACGGAGTTTAAGGCAGTTTCTAAGAGTACATGTCATGATGGTAAATTTATGGTTAGCTTTTTAGGAATTTAAAGCCATACATAGATTAATCCACTTACTGTCTGAAGTTAATGATGATGGCAACTTAAGCCAGGCGACAAAGCATAAAATATTATGTACCAATCACTTTTGTCATGTTTTGCGCATGTTTTTTAGACTAAATTTGATTTAAAAAATAAGTACAAAACTCATTTCATACAGAGTCGTAATCAGATCTGCCTTTGAAACATTTTTTTAAGTCTAATGGTTAGGTTTGGAGCATTAAGGTCAACATTTGCTACACGAGGACTAATTAGACCGGGACCTACTGCTTAAATCCGATTCCGAACGGATACAAGCGTCTATGCCAAGGATGGGACTCGAACCCACAGACTTTGGGGCCGAATGCCAGTGCCCAAGCCATTCAGCCATTGTCCGGCTGTTTATGTCTAATGAGGAGGCACTTCTTGTTAGACATTCACCTTTTGTTATTCACCTCTATTTACTGGCGACTTTATTATGGGAGTACCTTATAGGTGAGCCAGCATTGTTCCCTATGAGTGAACGACACGGAAACGACCAAGCCTTATTCGGGATTTGAACCCAAGTCCACTGCGTGGGAGCTCAGAACGCTAACAACTACATCACGGGGGTCACACCTTTGAAACACTGACGACAACAAATGAGGAAAAAGGGTCTAGGGATGTTTGAGAGCCGCCTTCTGAGGAAAATACTGGAAGAGTTCATGTTGATGAATGAGGAAAAGAGATTTAATCATGAACTTTACACTCTTCTAAGGGAACCTGGTGTTGTTCAGTACATTAAGATTAGTATTAAATGGGTAAGGCCTCGACATCACTTAAACGATAACATAATAACTGTGATATGTGTGTATATATATATATATATATATATATATATATATATATATATATATATATAGAGAGAGAGAGAGAGAGAGAGAGAGAGAGATAGAGAGAGAGAGAATGAATCCATAAGACGACTAACCCTAAGATGACATGGTTCTTTTTAAAGGGCTTTGACATCCTTAGGGTAGAAAACTGGAAGGCCAAAATTTTGCACGGAGCGACAGGGGAGAAACTTCCGTAAAAAGGCCATGGCCCACATCAGCGTTTCCATAGTAACGTAATACATAACGTGAAAGGAATTTTCAAAAGTTCCCATTATAAGCGACCACATTTCGGTATGTTTTTCAAAAATAATTTTGCTGTGAGACAGCAAATATATTTTATAATTTCTCATTGTGTATTGATGAATATTTTTGTCGTCCCAACGTTATATATAATTGCTGAATACATAAGAGACAGAATGATAAACATTATTATGACCATATACATTATTACGACCACTGTCAAAGGCAGTATAGAGATGTGTTTTCTTTTCTTCGGCTTTGGAAATTTTCGAAACCGGATATCAAATGCTATCTCGCCAGTGTTTCCATTATACAGTTAAGGCCAAAAGGGTACCAGTCTTCGGAACCTCAGTTTATGGCTTCAAATCTGGCAGTAGGCATATTTGAAGCCGATTCTGAACAGCATAGCAGACGTTCGGAATTGGCTGTAAGATGTTAGCCATAGTCTTTTTTAGTAGCTGCAGGGTTGCCTGAGAGGAATGTCTCTCTCCAAACCAACCTTCATTGTATAGATAGAAAAACCGTAATATCTTTCACATTTTGATCGGTCTGTTAGTTAACGATTCATTCATCTGAAATTTAGAATACTATTTCTGTTGTCTTAAATTCGGTGGTCATTCAACTTACATTATTCAACTTACATTCCCAGACGTGAAGACGTAGAGTTTTTAATGATATAACCTCGTATTTGCATCTTAGACAGAAGGATTTACGCCAAGCCAACGAAAATAGTAACAACCGTTCGAAATCTCGATTTTCAGTTTGTACTATGCAAATATAATTTACATTAAGTTGATATAAGTATTTGGACATCTAGTTTGTAAGGAAAATATATTTTTATTCTCGACAATCAAAACATTGTTGGACCAACCCAGGGATTGCTTCGACTCCTAGGCATGCTCACCACTAATTTTTAGTATGCCTAGATTGGAACTTGTTGTCATTTCTCGATTAAGACCACTGCAAAAAATAATCACCTAAGAACGAATGCTTTTTCACTTCAAGAAAAATTTCTTATCATGTTTTGCCCAAAATTTTCGATTAGATCGTGAACTCAGGCTTTTAGAAGGCTAATGTTTGGCTTTTCAAACAAAATTTGTCTGTCACTGTGTGTCCCGTAAAGGACATTTGGACCTTAAAAATCAAATAAAACAACCAACTATAACGAAGAACAAACTTTCAAACATTAACCATGGTATTAAGGTTGGTATCCCTTAGAAGTGCCTGAATAAGGAAACACGAAGAATACAGATACCTCTAAATTACAATGGCACATAGACAGATGTTTCTTCGGCGCTGTCTAGTCAGTCAGATTTCAGTTGCAGACGTAAAAATTGTTTTCTAAAATTTCTTGTGCATAGTTTTCTTTGTACTCGGGAAGTTTTGGGGGCTTTAGATGCATATTTTTCCTGAACAATACCCTCATTTTTCCAGTTTATCACATCACCTTCTACTCACTTGATAACGAGGAATTTTTTAACGAGGATTTTGAAAGTCAGCAAGTTTCTTCCTCCAATACATGTCGACTCAAAACTATTAAATGCTGCGGAATAAATCTATTAAGAATGTCTTCAGCCAATGTGTCCGGTACAAATTATGGACTGGGCTAAAGTGCAAACAATCAAGTGACCCTAAAGTGTCCAAATTCGTATTTCATTACTATGCACATTCAAGTGTCTTGAACTGTACGAGAACACTAAAAATGTTTCCTTTTCCTCTTTTATCACTTGAAAACGTTTGCTAAAGACTTTATAGCAATATTGTAATTTGCTGCAGACTTTTCCTTTTATCAATTTCTCAAGCATTTTTAAAAAATCTATAATGCAGAAGCGAAATGCTCTGTTTACTCAGCAATGGAAATAAATTACGGTTCTTTAGAAGCAGTAAGTGCTTGCCCTTTCATATATGCTGAATATTTTTCATTTATTCATTAAGTATATGTTTTCTGTCAACGATAAATCACACTTTGCATTTATAACGATGGCGCAGTATCAATCAACGGCGATATTTTTGGAAAAGAAACGAGAGGGGCGGTATTTTCAGTACAGGTCTAATTACAAGAGATTGTGAAATATTGGTAGCTGTTGAAGCCACTAGCTTGAATATTTAAGAGGGAATAACTAGGAATTATCTCCCTTTTTTCTAGTTTAGACGAACACTTATCGCAATTTGCATCAAGGTCAGAGCTGTTTTGTTTCTGCACTTTCGTGACACAAGAATAGATTCCGAAATTGAAGTGGAGCAAGAACGTTTAATATTCATTCGAAATAAATATTTGATTTCGTTCGCGCCGTCCGAATTAATAACAGTCCCGGTTGTATTGGAAGATTCAGGAACAGAAGACAAAATGCAGTTCTTGATGAATTTAGCATTTTCTTATAGCTAGTGGCATCCGAGGCAAGCGATCCAGGGATCTTACGCCTTGTCCCCTGGTTATTGACAAATGATGTTATTTAGGCATATGAACACACTTAATAAGTGTGTTGAAAAATATAATATACTTTTCAAATATAAACTTTAGTTATGTTAGTTATTTTTTTATATATAACTAGTAAAGAATGTTAAATGTTGGTTAGCAACTTTCGGTCGATGTTTAATTTAAGGCTGCTGTGTACTAACCCTATTATATTCGCTCACCTCAATGTTAACCTATGTAGAAAATGTGCTCCAGGATTGCAGACCTTCATTTAAAGATTTTTTTTTAATCGTACTTCGTAATAGATAAAGAAATTTTACACCTTGGGACATTTTTTGTTTTTTTTTAATGCAAATAATATTTTAAAATTTAAATTATTCTGGGGGAAAGAAAATCTGGTATAGTGCATTTTAAACGCTCATAAATTCCTTTGGTGGACGAAATTTATCAAATGAATCTTGTTGAAAGATGCAGAAAAGTTCAGTCTATCTGAAAATACCATTTTTATTGGATTATCAGCCTTTTTGTAGCTGTCAATAGTACAGAAATTTTCTCCATAGGTTAACGTTGAGGTGAGCGAATCCAATAGGGTTAGTACACAGCAGCCTTGATGAATTCTAATAATGGCTTTCCAATATTAGAATTAAAACGAAATGCAGAGACCAGAGGAATCTTGCTTTAGGGTGCCAAAAATAAATGAAAATGCTAATTAAAACCAGCAAAATAGCACAAATTCAGGGCGAAACGAATCCGAAGGGATTACGCTGTGAGTCAGCGTAGAAACGGCTGGAAACTCCGCAACAAGCCAAGCAGGTCAAAAATTGATTAGCAAGTTAAGCGTTGTTAACCTAACTATTATCATTGCGTCCTTCTGCGTTCATCTCTCGCTTAAAACGATTATCTACAATTTAAAACACTGTCTGAGGTCGCTTTTTTTTTTCTTTTTGTATATGAAGCTAAAATGGGATCGTGCGCAAAGGAATAATGGAAAATTTAATAGAAACTGAAAACATCTCAAGGCACACGATTAGAATTTCTAAATTTTCGTGATACGAAGATTCACAAAGCTGTTAAGTTTGGCCGAAAAAAAAGTATCGAAATAAAATAGCACCAAGTCTTGTAGAATAAGACAATTTGAAGTATCTGATGGTAGTTTTGACCATGGATCCAGATATGAAACAATCAACCAATAAGTCAAGATGGATCTAATAAAGGATATGTTGGATAAGTTGAAGTGTAGTGACAAGGGAAGAGATAACGGGGGGGGGGGCAGGTTTACATTCAGGTATCAGACACATGTTGTGATGATATTGTTTGGTATAAAAAGTTTGAAACGTTTGAAGCTTAGGTGCTGTAACGTTCTCAAGTCAGTTAACGATACGAGAGTCATAAAAAATATGCAGAGTTTACTTATAAATATTTACAATTAATGTATAAAAAACATCTTTAAATGGCAAATAGAAAGATTACTGTCGTATCTGAAAGCGAAAGATTACACTCTCTGTCAGATTTCTTACGAATATAAACTCAGACCGCTTGACCTGTCCGCAATTCAGATGACCTCCGAAAAAAACATGCACAGCGTGGTGTGTCTACTCAGGCTCTTTTTTCTGTCTGAACACTCTGTGGGTCAGCTTGACACTCCTCCCATGCACGATCTTCATGCAGTGTCCAGCTGTTGCAGCACAACTGTGCCCGTGCGAGTGTGTGTGTGGGGGGGGGGGGGGGGGGTCGAAAGCCACCCCATCTAAGTAACAAATCAAAAGAGAGAAGGGGATCTGGTGAAGTTACACCGGAAAAATTGGAAATGAACAGTAAAAATGAGTATAAAATACATCGGAAAAATCCGGATGACCCATCCAAAAGTTTAGAGGTTACTTTAATTAATAACTGCCAGCACTAGAGGACGGCTATTTTTTACTTATAAGCATCCTTGGAAAAGTAGCTTAACATATTAAAGTAAGTCTGAAATATTTTAGTTTAGTATGTAGAAAAATAAAAAAATAAAAAATAAAACTAATCACTTTTCATCTAATGGAAAATTTTCTGAATAAGTCCGATAAAAGTGGAAACTCTATTATACCCAACTAATTGGATAATTTGGTCTTTTCTCCGTCACAGTTAGCAACTTCGAAAACTAAAATTTGATTACGCAGAAGCAATCTGAAGTAATGGTATGTACCAGAGAGGGTAATTTAGATTATTTACACATCAGCCATTCATTGATGTCTTCTCGAGGGAAAAAACTGCTGAGATATCATCTATGCAACAATTAAACCTTTTCTAAATCTGACGCTGAATGGTCAGATTTGACGTTAATTGAATTTTGTCGATGAAAAAAAGGTAAAATTAAAGTCAAACCAAGAACTTTTTGTGTTTTTCTTCCTTTTACATGCCTCAAGAGTTTTCATTTATTTATTTAAACCTGAAAACACAAATCGCAGGTGAAAGCAGTATTTATATCAATTCATAGCTAAAAAATAACAAGCACTTGATTCGTGGCTAGTTAATTCAAATAACTGAGAGTGATGTCGATTAATATCTATTTGTATGTTCAACGTTATTTAAATAATTTAAATAGTGCCTTTTTCTGTTGAATGAATTGTCTGTAAGATGCCAATTTCATAGTCTTAATTGTTCATTCAGGTTAAACTAATTTCATTTATTTGAAGGCAATTTAAAGTAATCTAAGAAAATTGAAGTACGCAGAACTTTTGATTGTATGCGATAATTAATGCAAGCATGAACTCGGAAAACACAGATTAATCAAAAATGTTCTTATATACTACAAAAACATGTAATGCTAAGAGGATTCAGGTGAACTATATTTAATTACTTAAACAGGAGGATTTAATTACAATAAAAATAAAACTTATAAAAGATACTTTCTTTGCTTTACTTCCAGGAAAAGTGCAGCATTCCTTTATTTATATATCATGGCAGTGTTTTATCGTATAATTGGGGTTTTATTTCTAACCTTTTTACTTTTGTAATGGTCATACAATACGCTTAAGGCTGCTGTGTACTAACCCTACTAGATTCGCTCACCTCTATGTTAACCTATGAAGAAAATTTGTGAACTATTTACAGCTTCATAAATGCTGATAATCCAATAAAAATGGTATTTTCAGATAGCCTGAACTTTTCTGCTCTTTGCAACAGGATTCATTTTATAAACTTCGACCACCAAAGGAATTTAGGAGTGCTTAAAACACACTGTACTGGATATTATTTGCATTTTTTTACAGCGAAAAATGCCCCAAGGTGTAAAATTTCTTTCTTTAGTACGGAGTACAATATTAAAAAAAAAAAAAAATCTTTCAATCCAAGTCGGCAATCCTTGAACACATTTTTTCCATAGGTAAACATTTAGCTGAGCAAATCCAATAGCGTTAGTACACAGTGACCTCAAGTGTAAGCGGGTGTCCATTGTAGAAATCTAATTATGACAAAATACACTCAGTCCTCCACATTCAAAGTGGTTAGGGGCGAACTTCCACGAGAACATCCGAGAATGCCTGTAGCCCCCTCCTGTGTGCAACATACAATCCTAACTCTGTTCCCCGTATTTAACACACATATTATAAAAACGAAACAATAAGCTGTACCACAAAATTGTGCTCTATAAGAATAAAATTGCAATGTCTGTAGTGTAAGCAAGCATACCCACTCCAAAATGGAGAAATAATAAGGTAACACAAAAACAGTATTTAAAAAATATATATAATTATTAAGTTTATAAAACGTGGTTGTATAAAACATGGATTATAAACATGGTACAGTGCAGTTTATAATATTTTATAAACTTTAAAGATTTTACTTCAGCAGAGGACCGAAAAACTTTTTTTAAAAAAACCTATTTAATTTTAATCTAAATCCGTAAAAGTCAACATTCGACAGTCCCTTGTTTTATGTAGATACAGACTAAAATGGTACTTACATACAACACCAAATTTTACTATCCTAAGAATACGTCAGTTAATGGCGTATTTTATTTTAGTACTTGACGTCTTCAGTTGTTGGCGTTTAACTCTTTTAACAGCAGCAGGTGTACAATCGCTTCCTAGTTCGTAATGTAAAAATAGGAGACACTTTTAAAAGAGAAAGCCTAGAAAGTTCTTTCTGTATATCGTATGGTGTCTCGCAGGTAAGAAAAACGCTATTTGTTATTTAAGTTTTGGATATGTAAGTTTAATCGGTTTAGATATATTAAATTTTTCGTCCCAAAGTGCGTATTTTGAAAACCAAGTGATAATTCTTCTGGTGATGTTTAATTCTATCTACTTCGATCTAGAGAGACTCAAATTTCTCGATAATTTTTCACAGGCCGCTTTAAAATATATTTGTATAATAAATAAACATTGAACTTATATCAAGTTGACTCTCTTTTCTATGAATTTGGACCCATGTGGCTTTTTGATTTTAGGTATGTTGATTTTTTCGCTTCAAAGTGCGTATTTTAAAATCCAAGTGATAATTCATCTAGTTATGTTTAATTTTATTTACTTCGATCTTCAGGGACTCAAGCTTCTCGATAATATTTCACAGGCCACTTTAATATATATATATATATATATATATATATATATAAAATAAATAAACATCTGTTGAACTTGTATCAAGTTGACTCCCTTTTTCAAGACTTAAGGCCCTCGTGGCTTTTTTTTTTAAGTTTCTAAAACTTATCACTAATATGCGTAACTTAAAATTCACGGTTGCATCTTATCAGCTTCCCTTCTCTCATTCTACCCTTATCCGATAAATTCCATTACACCCACCGATTCAGAGAATTTTATAATAATATGTTCCCCAAGGAACAAAAATCGATCGTGTGGTCAGAAATACTTACTCGTGTTCTATAAACAATGAATAATGCCTTTGACAAGCGATCTATACTTATCTGTGTGATGTAAAATTATTCTCTAAGGAAGGATAATTAAATAATATCGTCGTTATTTATTTTGTGTCTGTGGTGTCTTATCAGCAACTTGAATTTGTTTCCTCCCTAAATTATTTGCATGTATTCTGTATCAATACCTGCAGACTTATATTGTATTTAATTAATTGTTTAACTATTTTGATATATTTATTTCTTTTTAAAACAAATATGCATCTGCTATGGTATATATATACACACGCACACACACGCACACACACACACACACACACACACACATATATATATATATATATATATATATATATATATATATATATATATATATATATATATATATATATATAGTGAAATGTAAGGCTTTCCTTAAAATACATTGTTCTTTAAAATTCTTTTATAATTTCCTCCTAGGTGGATTCAAAGTTGGTTGACCTTTGGGGTTAGTATTTTAGGACTTTATTGGGAAAAAAATCGTTTGATTGCCCTGCGAAAATCATTACCAAAGGAAATTAATAGACTTAACCAAAGGAAACTAATAGAATAAGCTTGTCAGGTTCTGTTCTGTTGGTACGACCCAGATTACTTTCTCGCCTCTGTGTTGCAAGTGTTTATTCTCGTGTATATGCTTTCATTCTCGCATGTGGTAATTCCTGTGAGTGTTGTACGATCAAAGCTAAATTTCGTACAGGAAAGTGTGAAGACATATGTAATTATTTATTCTCCGTTACGATTGTTCGCAATATTTTTGCAGTCGATGTACTCGTAATACGAGCTAGAATGCTTCTTGCGTCGTTTAAGTTTACCGTTTTGGCAAATACACTGCTCAAAAAAATTAGGGGAGCAAGCAAAGAAGTTAGAAAACCGTGCGAGACAGCCACGTATTCGCATAAAATGGATAGTACACGCGTATCAATGCGCAATACAGAAAAAAAGACGTAAAAAAATTTGTAATTAAGCTTTAATTCTTTGAAAATATGGAAAAAACATGAAAAGATGATTTAGGGCAACAATTTGGTTACATGTAAACGATAGAAAAAAAGTATTGTTTAGAAATGGTGCATGATTTTTAATATGGCGTGTGGTCTCCTCAAACAGCTAAGACTGCTGCACACCTGTTTTCCATGGATGCGATGATGTTATCGATAAAACTTTGGGGAATACTGTTCCACTCCTCAAGAAGTGCAATCTCCAAGTCTCGGAGAGTAAAAGGAGGCCTTGGTCTCGCAGCAATGCGTCGTCCGAGCATGTCCCAAACATGCTCGATTGGATTCAGGTCAGGAGAGCACGCTGGCCATTCCATACGCTGTATTGTTTCAGCTTCAAGCATGTTCTCCACAATACGAGCTGTATGCGGTCTGGCATTATCATGCTGGAAAACAAAGGAAACTCCAATGGCTGCAGCGTAAGGTATGACATGAGGTCTCAGTATCTCGTCTGCATACCTTCGGGCCGTCAAAGTACCATTCCGAATGATACGCAGGTCCATACGTCCACCTATGCTGATTCCACCCCATACCATAAAACCAGCTCGTCTGTATTGTGACCTTTCACGAACGAATGTGGAATTATTTCGAGTGCCCCTTTCCCTCCATACCAAAACACGTCGGGTGTCGCACTACAGACTGAATCGGGACTCGTCTGTAAACAGCACTTGGCTCCAATCATGTTGCTCCCAATCTCGATGTTCAGCAGCCCATCTTCTTCGGGCCGCACGGTGGCGTGAGGTCAACGGAATGCAGACCATTGGCCTACGTGCATAGAGACCTCCCTGATGAAACCTATTACGTACTGTTTGGCTGTACACCCTTCGTCCTGTTGCCAAGAGCAATTATCTTTGCAGCTGAGTAGCATTGTCTGTTCTGTTTCGACGAGCTGTTAACAGTATATACCGGTCATCAGTTGCTGTAGTGGCGCGTGGCCGACCTTGCCCTGGTCGACGTCTAACTTTCCCTGTTTCTTAGAATCGATTCCACAGCCTTGCAACGATACTTCTGGCGACTCCAACAGCGTTCGCGACACTACGTTGTGTTTGCCCGGATTCAAGTCTGCCTATAATAACGCCATACCATGGATTCCGGTAAATCACGTTGTTGAGACATTTTCAAGTCACTTTTTCTCAAAAATAATAACTGAGCAATCGAATTTCACAGTTAAGGCAGTGAAACATACGTTTTTGCAACATCCCGATTTCCGCCCTTATGTTCTTTTTCTGGTTTTTGACGTCATGAACTTTGATTTGCATATGAAGTTTTCTTCTTCTGTTTCCTGCTAAGCTTTAAATTATGGATGATTTATTTTATGTTACTTATCGGTGTAAGTATTTGCGTAATTTCGTTAAAATCATGTGCTCCCCTAATTGTTTTGAGCAGTGTAGTATTTAATTTATTCTGACTAGAGTGAGTTAAGTATGAACAAATGCTTAAGGATGCTGTGTACTAATCTTATTGGATTCGCTTATCTGAACGTTAACCTATGGAGAAAATGTGTCCAAGGATTGCCAATTTTGATTATTTTTTTTTTTTTAATTTATTGTACTCCGCAATAGAGAAAGACATTTTACATCTTGTGGCATTTTTCGATTTTATTTAAAAAATGCAAATAATATTTTTAAATTTAAATTATTCGGGGGAAATATCTGCTAGAGTGTTTTAAACGCTCCTAAATTCCTTTAGTGGACTAAATGTATAAAACGAATCCTGTTTGTTGCAAGGTGCAGAAAAGTTCCGGCTGTCTGACAATACCATTTTTATTTCATTATCAGCATTTATGTAGCTGTAAATAGTAGACACATTTTCCCCATATTTAACATTGAGGTGAGCGATTCCAATAGGGTTAGTACACAGCAGCCTTAAGCTATTATGTTTGCTAGCTTTTTCAAAAAACCCAAGTATTCTGTCTCATAGGACAAATCCCACTGAAGTAGCAAACAACCAACCGTTCTTAGAGCTTTTCAGTCGCATATTTATTCTCAGAGAATTCCACATCTTTGTAGTCTTTTAAAATACCCCTCATAAGCCGAGAGCACAGATGCATGCATTATTTATTACCTTACGTGTTTTCTAAAGCAACCGTTTTCTCGGTTGTAAGATTCCATACCCTGGCTATAAAAGAGAAAGTGAGTTTCAAAATATATTCTCTTATTTCCCGAGTAAATGATCCTATTGTGGTTGAGAGATTTATTGACGCTTTTAAACCTTCCTTGTGGAATAACATCGCAACAATCTTATAGATTTATACAGCGAGCTTTGAATAAGGGAATGATTTCCATATAAATGACTATAGTGTTTCGTATTTTGATCATCAGTATGGATATTTTAAACACATTTTCGGCTTTAGATTCGTGTAATGTAAACGCCTGCACCGAACAGTTTAAGGCTGCTGTGTACTAACCCTACTCGATTCACTCACCTCAATGTTAACCTATGGAGAAATTTGGTCTACTTTTTACTGTTACATAAATACTGATCATCCAACTGTTACACAAATACTGATCGACGCAACTGGTTACAAACCCGTCCGACGGGTTTGTAACCAGTTGCGTCGTGTGCGTGGCTCCATTCAATTACATAGGTTGCGACTCATCACGGATTGGTTTGTGATTTGAGTCAGTTATCAGTTTCTTTTGAGTTGCCCCGTGTGCAGACGGCCTAATGCTAGAAGTGTCCAGCCATTTCGGGAATTGGCCAGACTTCGGACTATATATAGTGTCCTCGGGCGGGGGAGGGGGGGGCGAAGGGTAAGACGATCATCCAAATGGGAGGCGTAGACATATAAAGGTTGGGAACCACTGGTAGAGTGTTATTAACATGAACAATAGCAATATGAAAACCAAAAAATTTAAATAAAGTGTTTTCACTCCATCCCCAAGCGTCTCGCACCTATTTGTCTTCAATATAAAAAATTGGTGTAATTACCACTATTCAAATTCATAAGTAATGCATAAGTGTGATAAAAAATGTAGGGATATCAGGCACGTAACCAGGAGAAAAAAAACTGTCGAAGGGTCCCATAATATCTGATGAAAACATAGTTAAGAGCCATTTTCCATTATTGCATTGTAATAATTTATGAAGTACCTGAATTTGGAGGACATGGTTGTGGAGCCACTCTGGCCTTCCACTGACAACGTTTCTCGGGGGGAAATATATAAACCTGAGGCTATTCATAACTCTCACACCTTTAAAAGTGTAATAAATCTGTTTTACAATAAATAAATAAATAAATAAAAGGAAGGCGAAAAAGAAATCGCAGCAATTTTTACCGTAGAATTATTTTTCACTTAGAAATTCGATGCAAGACAGTTCTGTTATACATATAGAATTGCTTCTTTTTAATTCTAAATACAGTAGAACCCCGATTTTACGTTGTCCGTTTCGTACGTTATTCCGCTTCCTACGTCATTTTCTCTGGTCCGGGAAAATTGCCTATAGCGATAAGTTTAAAATATTCCAACTTGCAAACCAAGAAGCAAATTTGCAAAAAATTTTTGTATTGAAAGTGCTGTAGTTGAAATTGTATCTAAAAGCAAAAAACAAGTAAAGATTACACATTTTTTCCAATAGTTCATCAGGTAAGTGTCAATTTTTTAATAATATTCTTAGATTTTTTTTTAACCCCGATTTTACGTTTTCCCGTTTCGCACGTTTTTTTCCTCTGGTCCCAAGGAAAACGTAAAATCGGGGTTTCACTGTATTGCATACATTTACAGAATGTAGAATAGAGGGCTAAAGAGCACTTACTGCGAAATAGCAATAGAAAAATTTCCTTTTTTATCAATTTAGCTCTGTCTTTATGAGCTATCATTAATATATGATAGAGATAATTTTTATACTATATTATATTAAAAAAAATCCACCAGCAACTTATAAAACTGCGAGTGGAAGTTCAGCTGGTGATCACGCATTGCGCTAATTATGATGCATGAGTGTTCTTTAAAATTTACTTCGCAACACGCTCTAGCTATAATCGTGAAAAATGTTCCATCTCCCTCCTCTCACGTGACAGTGTGAAACTCTAAATCTGTTCAGACACGTTTACGTGCCAGACGATCTGCTACAATCAATAAGTTCCTCTTCTATACCAATAATGTATCGAAGTTTTTCTTATTTACGACATTCAATATTTATTGCTCTTAATGTTCCCGACATAAGCCTACGAACGTCATCCACTCTTTTTTTTTTTTATCTTTATTGAAGTATCTTTCTATGCTAGCACTATATTCTGGGAATTGTCACGGAGTCCAACAGGCACCGCCTCAACATTTTGCATCTACTGATATTTGTCCAGTATGCTCTAAAGCAGTGGTGTGCAAACTGTGGGACGCGAAAATAAATGGATAGGTCGCAAATAGTTTGAAGTAACTGTATATCAAATTAACTAAAAATTTGTTATAAATATGGTAATAATTTTGAAATCATGCTCTTTTTTTAAAAATTTTCCTTGAGATTTACCTGAAGAAAATGAAATACAAATACATATTAAAATTTTAAATAATAATAGAAAGTTTTAGTCACGTGGGATTTGCCAAAAAGTGCAGAAAGTAAGCGAGACAATTTTTTTAAATATTATGCAAAATAAATATAAAAACCAAAATCTACAGTTTTATCATTAAAATAATTTGTCAAAATTTCCTTCGTTCTTTATCTTTTTTTTTTGCGTTGTTAACATTTTTCTAATTTTCAAAAAAAAAAAAAAAAATTGCTACTGCGAGAAATTTTTTATTGGGGGGTCGAGTGATTTTATTTTTAAAGAGAGTGGGTCGCAGTCGAAAAAAGTTTGCACACCACTGGTTTAAAAATCGGAGACTGTGGAACATATTTTGATGTTCTGTACCGGAAAGAACTGTTTTAATAATTTACCGACTAGTCTCAGTGATTCTAAAGCTATTTTTACCATTTTTGAAATCCTTTTTATATGTTTGTTGCTTTCAATGTGTACAGAAGACAGCGTGAAATCGGCGCTTTTGAACACATGAGATAAGTTGTATTGCTATAGTCTGTGAAATAACTATTTCAACAGGATGGCCTATTCGTTTTGGCTCCAAAATCTCTCTCTGTCTTTTTAGTTCATGAAGTGATTACGATAGGTGTGAAAGATTAAGTGACAGTTCTAAGCCCATCTGCACACGGAGGACGGGTTTGTAACCAGTTGCGCCGTGTGCGTGGCTCCATTCAATTATATAGGTTACGACTCATCACGGACTGGTTTGTGATTTGAGTCATTTATCAGTTTCTTTTGAGTTGCTCCGTGTGCAGACGGCCTAAGCGTCACGAACAGAGACTTGCGTCACCCATAAGGGCATGCGCATAGCGAGTGCGCATAAACCAGAACACTTTTCGTTTTCGAACTTTTTTTTTCTTTTAATGGTCGATGTTTTGCATTACTAGCGTGCAAATTTGTATTCATAAATTTATAGTGTGTTAAAACGGATTCTTTACTAAGCTAGTTAACAGAGGATGAAACTGCCTACCCGACAAATTACCTGCAGCTCTCCCCGGATATTTTAAGTAGGACAATTTTGTATTTCTATAGGATATTGTTCTTAAAATTAAGTGGCATCCCTTCCGGGATTCGAGAGCAGAATTTCAGTAATATATTAGGTAGTTTTCATATCCCTTAGATAATTAAAAATGTCTGATGAATTAATTACTTTGCTCAAAAACAAACGAGGTACTTTTGCGTACGGCAGTTACAAAAGTAATAAATAAATTAGAAGCAGAATTAAGAAAAATGAAAAAGGAAGTAAATGACAACGAAAAAGAAGAGTTGCTAGAACTATTAAATGATAAATTCGAAGAACTTAAAAGGGTTTATTATGAATTAGAACATCTTTTGAAATCAGATGATCTTGATAAAGAATTAGAATCCGCAGAAGAGTACCGTGAAAAAATCCTTTTATGGAGATGTCGAACTAAAAGGCATTGTTCATCCAATCAAGATATTCAGAGTAATCCCGTTTCAAACTAAGTACCAAATTCGAAGTTAAATATAGTTGTCAGTGTTAAGTTGCCAAAAATTACAATTCCCAGATTTTATGGTGATGGGAGTCAATGGCTCACCTTCTCGAATTCGTTTGAGACAGAGATCAACAAATAATGAATATTTGGTCCCAGTTGATAAATTTAATTACCTGAAAGCTCACTTGGGGGGACAACATTGAATAATATTGAAGGATTTGCCATTTCGTCAGAAAATTACGCAAAAGCAGTAAAATTATTAGAGGATCGATGCGGCCGTAAAGATGTTTTGATAACTGAACACATGCATGATTTACTACATATAGCCCCATTAAAGGATTACGAAGACTGATATCTGTCAAACTCAGTTAAGAAGTTTGGAATCACTAGGAGTAAACTCAGATTCTTTTGGTAGTTTGCTGTGTCCTATTATTTTGAAACTGTTACCGCATGATTTAGTCCGTGACTTTAAAAAAGAATTCGACACTGTTGATTATACAATAAATAATTTCATAGATTTTTTGGGGAAACGTTTGAAGACTGGAGAGCGTGCAGAAACCTGCTCTTTGATAAAGAGTCGAGACGCTCCAAAGCCACACTTTGATTCTTGGTGATTTCTTCCCCCCCCCCCCGACACAGAGAAGAGGACTATTTCGCCGGCCATAGTCATATACCAGAGGTGGAGAACCTTTTTTACCATTAGAGGCCACATGTAAATTAAATAGTAATAAAGGAGGCCGCATAAGTTGATGTACCTATAAATGCGACTTTTATGAAATTTTTATAGTTAGGTATAGTCTTAACAATTTGGTGCATTATATAGAAAAATAACAAACAAATAAAAGTAAGTCCTTATTTATTTATTATTTGACTTAAAAAGTTACAATATAAAATATTTTTGTATTCACATAAGGGTAAAAACTTGTTATAACATTAATCATTATTATTTTTTTTATAAAATTATAAGATTCATAGATACCACTGTAATTTTTTATATTTCACTGTTGGTATTTTTATTTACGTAAGCACATATATATATATATATATATATATATATATATATATATATATATATATATATATTTATTTAAATTTTAATGAACAACTAAACTCACGGCGCTACAGTCCGATGTGGACCAGGACCGGCGGTACCCATGCTTGGTCCTCATTTTATCGACCCACTCAAGGGATGAAAGGCTGAGTCGACCTTGTTCAGTCGCAGGGTGAACCCTGGACCTGTGGGATGGCAGCTTGATGCTTTTAACCACTACGTCACCGGGCTTCACTTAATAAACAACTACATATGTAAATACCACTTCAAATAAAAATAATAAAGTAGATGTATTTTTAAATAATTTTAACATTATAAAGAAATACAATAAAAAGTAATTGAATATTTGGATCAAGCCTCGTAACATGAAGCCTGCGTACTTACATTCATGCCGTTCTTTATTTAATTCCATTGATTTGCAAATTGTTGTAATCTATAAAATTAAATATGAATTAATACAAATGCTAGCTTATATGAAAGCAGCACAAGAAGATCACGGAGGCCACATGAGGCCTTAAGGCCATACACCATACATAGATTTAAACCGTCGTACCTAGCCTAGTACGTAGCCGTCGTACCTAGATTTAAACATCTAGGCATGGACGAACTTTGAAACAAACAAACCGAATGGACTCGTGACTGTTGAATTTCAAGATCTTGACCATGAAACTCAAATGGGAGGATGTTATGAACAGAGACTTACGTCACCCAATACGAACATGCGCATGGCGCACATGAACCCGAACACTTTTGTCGGTGTTTTGTATTACTAGCGTGTAAAATTGTGTTAATAAATGTATAGTGTGTTAAAACGGATTCTTAACTAAGCTAGTTGAAAACGTATATGGAACTGCCTACCAGACGGATTACTTGCAGTTCTCCCCGGATATTTTAGGTAGGACAATTTTGTATTTCTACAGGATATTGTTCCTAACACTAAGTTTATGATTATAGGTGAAAATGTTAGATTTGTTTATATGAGACAGATGATGTCTGTAATTACAATGAATTTACCAACTAAAATGAAAGTCAACATGTATGTAAAATGAATTTTATCAGTAAACTTAAAGATGTATAGCTTTCATGTTAATGTTTGCGCTTTAGAAGACTTCTTGTAGATTCAGATGCTTCCATGGCTTAAATTAAAAAAAATAATCAATTACAGTTGGATGGCATTATTGTCTCTGAACGCGTAAAGTTGCAAGTCTGGAGGCCCTGATTTTTAACCTCCCCCTTAGTAACTGTAATACACTCTTCTTGCACTTTATGCATTAAAAAACGTTGCCTTTCCACTTACAGAGAGCCCTGAATATTTCTTATTTTTGACACAGTACAGTCGTGACAAAAGACAGTTTGAATCTACCTAATTTACCCAACGATTTTCAACTTGGAAGCCCAACTTGATCAATGCGAACACGCTCACCCAGGTGTCAGTTTAATATAATTTTCCTTTTTTTTTAAAGGACTTTTTTACCTTCTATGCCGTGACAAGCCAAGTGCAGGAAGGTTACACGCACAGATGGTTAATACGTTTTTCTCTCGCTGCACGAGGAGTAAACAGACCAGTACAGGCTCAGGGCCCCAAGACAATAGGGAAGGGAAGGAAAGAAGAAGTAGCTCCCCAAAATAATGAAACAGACTGATTTTTTTTTTAAAAAATTTTAACCAATAACGCATTGAAATTTTAGACGAGTATTAGAGACTTGTTTTTGTTTATTTTTGTTTGTTTGTTTTTCACGAATTTAACATGTTGATTGTGGAACCCACACTCAAATGTATTGTAACAACTCCTGGATAAAAATATGATTGCTGCATTGTGACTTAAAGTTTAATTTTTAAAAACATATACATTATTTTGCGCATTATTAAATAAAATTTAAATTTTGTATAATTTACTTGCGTTAAGTTTTTTGTATTATGTATATAATGGCTTTTCATCACTCTTTCTCAAAAGTAAGGGTCCCAAATCTATGACCCTGCCTAGGGGCCCTGTGATGAACACGTCCACGAGTGGTTATCCACCAAGATTTAAAGTCTAATTTTCTTTTTGTCATCCTATACTTTTCACTTGTTGATATCAATTGGAAAATAATTATTATTTACGTCCAATGACTTCTGTCGATATTTTGTGTTTAATTCATGATTTTTTTAAATTTCTCATGATTTAATTTAACGTGGCGAACGGCTTTCAGCATTTAAAAAAAAATAAATTATTACTTTATTATGCAGCAAATTATTCAAGACAGATCAGACAGAGAAAGTGGTAGGAAAAGGGGTTGAAACATTTAAACGTACCTATGGTTAAGACCAGCGTTGAAATCAAAGCATACGATAAAACTTCTCTTTCTTTCATTGTTTTTTTTTTTTTTTTTTTTTTTTGGGGGGGGGGGGTATGTTTCAGGATATTGAACTTCAAGGAAGCAGGTGATGCATTACATTTCAAGAGGGTAACAGGTAAAAAGATTTGAAATATTATAACAGTATACTTAGATTATCCAACGAATTTCAAATACACCTCCCCCCCCCCTTCTTCTATGAAAGAAATTTCAGTATTCTATCAGTATGACATTGTTTTTTCATTTTTAATAAGTTTATGCACGTTAATTTTTAGGCCAGTTTTTGCTTATTTACTTCTTTGTTTATTTTGATGGGGACAAAAGTAAAAATAGTAACAGTTTTGCTAAAGACGTTACCTTCTACACTTTTGAAGATGTATAAAACATTCTTTGTCGAATAATAAATAGCTGCATAATGTGCTTTTTCCATTGCAGTGACAATTATATCTGAAGAATGATACCATTTTAAAATATTTTCTTTGTTTTCTCAAATCACCCACTAAATATATTGTACATTTTATACATAATCGGTGATACTCTTTCTATAGCAGCCGGTCATGGCTCCGAAAAAAAGTGGCCGTTTTGAGGGGTGGTCGTAGAAAAGGGGGTAAAATAACGTTGGCTCTATGAGTGTATTTAATCGGTTCTGAACAAAGTATGGCCGTCTAAAGGGGTGGCCGGCTAGAGAAGTTTCCCTGTATATACATACATACATATATATATATATATATATATATATATATATATACATGCTTTTATTTATTCCTATATTAAAAATGTATAGTTTTCTGTCAAATGCAACCTTTATTTTAATTCTTTGATTATTTATAAATTTTTAATTAAAAATTTGTCGCTTATGTTGCTAAATTAGGCTTATAAAAGAGCTGACACCCTGCATCTCCTCCTCTTTGCTATTCCACTAACCTTTTATATCTATTTGTTTAGAATATTCTTTATTAAACTTTTAGGTAACACATGTTCTCCATCTGCAAGCAAAGGTAGTTCTTTAAAACTACGTGCCAATACTCCCAGCTTTTTATATAAAAACAGCTCTACCTATGAGCCCTAATCGCCCCTAAAAATATTAAATTTTAAAAAAAATTAATTCTCAATTTAAATATTACACCAAAACATATAAAAGAGCTAAGACTTGATAATACTCCTGCTTTATTCTTGCTGTCAGATATTAAAATAAGCTCTTCGTAGATGAAAATGTGAATTTGTGCTACAGTGATCCTTTCGATTTGTTTAGTGGACTGACATCACATTAATCGAAATATTTTCATTTCAGATATTGATAGCGGATCTACAAATCTTTGCTATTTGCTTATATAAAAAGAAAGGATTTCATTTGATGTGACGGCATCGTACCGCAATATATTTACGATAAAATGTTTTTTTTTTTTTTTTTCCGAATCTGTTGCTGGTTTCAATTTCGCAGGGAAAAGACGTAGTGTAACTACGTCTTTTCCCTGAATCAGACCATAATATAATTACATGGATTGAATCTGTAAAAGGATTGGATATGCCATTAAAAATTATGAAAGTTGTAGGTTTTATCAGTCGGTCGAAAATATGTGAACCCAAATTCCTTAGTAGTGTAAACCGTTATCCGAGGAAGTAGGTACCAAGGTGTTAAGAAAATCGTATCAACTTGTCAAACTAGCTTGTTTAAAATTGATTTAGGTATGATACGTGTTTGTTTTACAATGTGCAATATTTATTCAGTAATAACTCTATTAAATTTCAAACACTAGACAGAAAAGGGTTCTTTTCATTTTCTTATTTAATCGTTTGAATTTTTATCTCTTGTCGTGTTTCGTGAGGACTTCAGTATTTAAGAGGATCTTTACCCTCGACTCTGTTGGTCAGTTTCACGACCTTCGAGCTACACCCAACTGCAGAGGAATAATGTGCAATCGATTGTGAGACTACAGGCGAAAGAAAATAAACAAAAATTTTCACGGTCAATAGCTGCTCACGCCTGCAGCATAAAAGTACGTCAGTCTAGGACAGGGTTGTTTTAAAGCCGTGCGTGCTCGTAATTTTCATTCAAATGCAATGAAAGAAGAATATGTAAGTCAGCTTGCTCAAGCCCCCTCCCCCCTCTACATCTGTCTGCTATTGATCGGGCCTTTCGCATTGAACTTGGGCCTGTTTCGTTTTTTACCCGTTATTAGATTACAAAGGATTCTAGGGTGTTCGTGCTTGTTAATGCGCGGCTGTTCACGGAAAGGAGGGGAAAATAGTCCAAACATGGGCCTTTACACCGTAAATAATGAACCAGTCAGATGTATTAAACACATTACTTATGGTGTTTTGAAAATGGCTTGATTGAGATTGTAGTAAAAATATAGATTTTCTGTTTTTCTTCTTAAAAAAAAAAACTATCACGTATTTAATGAGTTGTAATGTGACCCTCAAAACGTATTTCATTTTTTTTACTCACTTTTTTTCACAATGTGGGGAAAAATCTGTAAAGAGGACGACGCGTTCATGGATAATCGGAGCCGGACGATGGCTAGGGCGCTGGCATTCGGTACCAGTGTCTGTGGGTTCGAGTTCCACTACTGGCATAGATGCTCGTAACCATCCGGAATTGGTTTTAAGCAGTAGGTCCCGGTCTAATTTTCCCTCGGGTAGCAAAAATAATAATAATAATATACATATTTTTTTTTTAATGATCGTAGAGCTCTAAACCAACCAACCATGGATAATATGATAGTTCAGTGAAACTGTTTCCATTTCGACAACAATAAAGAAGAGATGGGCAGCGCGTGGTTCATGATTGTTTCATCGAATGCATCCAACAGACTCAATGAAAAATTCTTTTAAAGTATTGTAAAGAAAAAAAGTCGAGGAAAAGTGTATCAGCATTCTTAGAATCGATGTAAGATTCTCGACTGTTACAAGCATGAACGTTGAGCTTAAGCTCTTTGACAAATATAACTATCTAAAGAGGAAAGGTGGAAGAAGAAAAGTTTAACATCCTACTACTATTCATGGTTTTATACCTACGTTGTGATGTCGCATACATGCAATTTCGTTTAATTCAAGCATTTTAGTAGTCCAATATCCATTGTAATTCTGAAAACTCATTTTAAACGGTTGCTTTTCAAACTCTACACCGAATACCGCTTGTTTGATTTTATGCATACAAACTTCTATGTTATTCTAACAGCAAGTATATCAACTATCAACTTTGATGAAGCACTTAAAACAATTTTCTTCTCATATAATCATTCTCCTGATAAATGAAATTAAATATTTCTGAACTTGATAAATTGTGAAAATCCTGCCTCTCAGTTGTTTCCGTTGTCCACTTCAAAGACCCTGAGCTTGTGTTCTTAAATTCATCACATTAAAAAATTTCCTGTCTATGGTTCATAATGAGTTTTCGCTGCCATGCATCACCAAAAACTATTCCATAAAATCAAACTGTAGAGGGAAAAATGTTTTTGAAAACTGATTTTATAAAATAATATATATATATATGTATATATGTCAAAACATTAATTGAGAAAATTACAGGGGGCTTTAGAATAGCAAAACTGAACATTAAAATCATTGTCAAAACGCGTTGAAAAGGGGTTTTTCCCCGTTTCGGGAAGTGACCCCGATTCGCGAAAGTTAAGTTGAAGTTCCATTTTAGATGTACAGGTTTAGCTCGCGAAGATATTGCTGACATAAACAAAAGACGGTTCTGGAAGTTTCCATGTGATGTTTTGAGCATGTGCGATAGGGGAAAGCTCTGAGGAGTATAGTAGAAATAGTGGCAGATTAAGCTGGAAAGTCGTTGTTAACGGACATGCGCTGCTCGGCGCCGCGGAGGTTTTGAAAATGGCGATGCTAGGAGATAGACTTTGAGCGTGGTTCTCTTGAAGAAAAGAAATAAAGTGATTGACTTGAATTTTGGACTGTTTATTGATCAGTCTTCCACTCGCCAACCATGTTAACGGACACGATAACTACAGGTATATTTATTATAGCGGGTGTAAATACAACGCCCGTCATATATATATATATATATATATATATATATATATATAACAGTTCCGTAACTTTGCACTAGGAAAGATTTTTGGAAAATTCTTTTAGATTTTTTAAAATTAAATTTTTAAGCTGTTTTTGTAACATTCTTTAAAGTTTGCATTTAAAATAAGAATCTTAGGGTTATTGTAGAACCAAACGTGGTTCTGGCGGTTGTTTCAGTTCTTTCACTCAATGAAGAGGCACCATTCGGACGAAAGACGTTTATTTTCTTGACACATACACACACACATATATACGTACATATAGAAGGAACAAAGAATAAAAATAATCCGCTCACGGCAGAAGCTGTATGAAGCTTTGTGATGATACTCTCAGCCTACTCGCTAAGAGTATTACTAGCTGACTGGGAATGGCACAGAGGAATCGTTACAAAGCCGCCAACCTACGTGCTGGGGCTGCTACCTCTTGCTCTCCTAATTCTCAACTGACTCTTTTCCACTCGAGGCCGCTTGGGGGTGGACCCGTCACTCGGGAAAGGCCTCTTAGTATCAGGCACAGTCTCTAGCTAAAGGCGCCGGATGTTACAGTTATAAAATTTACACCAGGAGAAAGATCATAAAAATTTATTTAAAATGAAATCTTTTTCGAATCTTTACCTCCATTTTCTGATTTTTGGTGAATTTTTAAAGATTAATTTTTAGAATTTAATTTATTAAATGCTGATCACGTGGTTTCTTTTCTTTATGTGATACTTCAAATTAATTTTGTGTCACGTGCATAACAACGAAATAAATTGACAAAAAAATATTAAAATGCGGTAAAAGATAAAATTTAACCACTGGACTAATTGAGATGGAAGTTTTTTAAGAATTTAATTCAAATTAGTACGTTTTATGGATATTAAACATACAAATGAATTGCATACATTGACCGTTGTATTTAATTCGAATGTACCCCGTAGCGAAGCACGGGTATTCAGCTAGTAACTTATATGGGGGAAATGAGACAGTTATATCATGCTCATCAGTATTCGTATCTATCAGAGCCCGTTGACTTCTTCCGCCCTCATTCGTATTTTTCTTTCGCCGAAAACGAAGTATGGTCGAAACCTCAATTTTTGGGATTCCGGGTCGACATTCTTACCAATGAATCACTGACAATACTTTTTTCAAATCCAACATCAGGGTACAATCTATGTGTCTATCAGTTTTATAAAATGCTTCGTCTATCAACGCAATGATTTTCTTTCATGAAGTTTTGGCTGAACGGGATCCGTTTAATTCTGATGTGCAATATGACATTGGTTATCGAAAGGAAGTACTGTAGATTACGAAATTACATGATTTACTGAAGCACTTGTGCTGTAGATCTTCGAAAAGTGTTTCATCTCATGTGCAGTCTTCTGTGTTGACTCCCGAATAAGGCAATTATTATAAATAACAGTCGATTTTGTTTCCATGCTGTGTTGTTGCAAAATAAAAATTTTGTATGGTTTTATTAGGCATCCAAGACGGGTCTGATGCTCTTATTTTCAGTTTCGGGCACAACTGTGCATTTTTATTAAACAAAGCCCTTACCCCTGAAAACACCTAGGAATATTTCATATTTTATGATAGTTTTCTCCTAAAACCATGAACTACAAAATATACGTCCATCATTGTCTGAATTCTAACCTAACATCTATGTAAAGCTTGATAAAACGTACTATCTGTGAACCTCCTTTTAGCTTGAAAGAATCTATTATACCATAAGTTGTCTTTACAGGTCGTTTACCCACGTGCTCAGGGGTAAAGAGTAAGGTCGCAGTCAAAGCTGTGTAAATACTGCAGAGTTAAAATAGCAGTTGTTAAAAGGAATAACCAGATAACTAGCAACGTACATAATATTGTACAACTTGTATTTCCGTTGAAGCAGTGTATATTGAAATGAGATTTACCTATACCTTTTTTCTTTACTTCAATGGGTTGAGAATAATTCTAATGGTTATACTGTTCTGTCTACGTACTAAGGTAATTATTTTCATATAATAGCTTATGAGTTGTATCCACATATCAGCGGCACAAAAACATAATAATAGAATAGGGTTAACCCCACTGATGCCCCAAAAAATGGCTATTCCACGGTAAATTTAAACCCTCGCTACCCCCCCCCCCCCCCCCCCCCAGAAATGAAAATTTATTTTTCAAAATCAGAAAAATATCCCTCTTCCCCCAATAAGGTGATTCTGACTACGCCCCTGCCTGTAATATTTTGATTAACTTGAATAAATTTGAATATTTAGAGGATAGCTTTATTACTTGGGGGTTTTGATTATGGCTGTAGTCATGAGTGTTACCGCAACAGATATCTCGATACTCAAAAAATTAATTGCCTCGACGCAGCTGCTACCAAAGTAGCAGCGTCCACGACCTACACAAAAATTGCCCTTCTCGGAGAAAACAAAATTGATCTCATCGTATATCCTTTTTGTTAGATTACTAATAAACAAAGTTGTTGATTAGCAATAACCGTCATGATAGCAACAATTCTGGAATGCAAATGAATAAATTATCTTGATCGATGTTTCTTATTTACAAGTGTATTGATCAAAATACGATTACCCAAGGGGAATTTGATGATGGAAAACTTTTGGAGACTGCGGTTACCTGCTCCGAATCTTATCAGAAAGCAGTTACTTGCTTAGAATTTGTGATCTCTTACGAAAAAAGAGTAAGCATTTTTTTTCCGTTTGGTAGAGGAAAGAGATGAAGTAATCTTCGATTTTTTAAGAAGTTGGTTTTCCTTGTTCCCATCACATTTTTTGTGTGCTTTTTTTGCCATCCCCAAATATAATGGCATTATCGCAAGTTTATTTTTTTTAAATATGTAATATTAAACATATAATATTAAAGATTCCATGTATGTATGTATGTATGTAGACAACCTTTGTCTAGAAAGTTCGGTGAATGACGTCATAGTGACCACGGTCGTAAGAGTTTGAAACCGGCGCATACCGTGCCGGACAGGTGAAGACTGGTCTGAACCAGTTCCTGAGCGGCGGCGCTGTGAGTTAGTTTATTGTGTGGAAACAGTTCATTGTAGAGTGAAGGTGTTGTGCGCTCGGTAGAAATTCAAAATGGATCAGCGAACGAATATACTGTTCTGTTTCAAACTTAAAAAAGCAGCGAAAGAGACTCATGAAATGCTGCTAAAAGTTTACGAAGAACGTGCTGTCACCTTGAAGTGCGTGTATGAGTGGTATAAACGCTTCCGAGAAGGGCGGGACACCATTGAAGACTTACCCCGAAGTGGTCGGCCTACAACTGCACGCACCCCGGACAACGTACAGAAAGTGAAGGAATTTTTGGCCAAGGATCGTCGTGTGACAGTGCGAATGATAGCGGAGGAAGTGGGAATTGGTCGTTAAATGGCCCACCTCATACTGACCCAGGATTTGAGTAAACGCAAGCTTTGCTCCCGACTTGTGCCCTACATTTTGACGCCGGAACAAATGCAAATTCGGCTTGACACCTGTGGAGACTTCATCAAATGGCGGATCGAAACCCAAATTTCCTGAAAACATCGTCACAGATGACGAGACCTGGTGCCTGAAGTACGACCCCGACGGAAAGCGTAAGAGTATGGAGTGGCGGGGTCCAGGGTCGCTGAAAAGCAAGAAGGTGCGGAGAAATCCCGCATCAAGCCAATGCTCGTGGCGTTCTTCGACTCTGAGGGTCTCATCCATAAAGAATTCCTCCCTGAGGGCACCGCGTTAAATGCCGCTAAGTACGTGAATATACTGAAATGTCTGCTGCAACGGATCAATCAGGTACGCCCCCAGTACTCCAAGCAAGGCAACTGGACCCTGCTACACGACAATGTCCGGCCACATCCTGCCTTTCTGGGGCAGAAATTTCTGGCCAACAGGCGAGTTGTGTCCCTGAATCACCCACTCTACTCCCCAGACTTGTCTCCCCCGGACTTTTTCTTGTTCCCCAAATTTAAATCAGCCCTGAAGGGCCACAGGTTTTCGGACATTTCGGGCATCCAACGTAATGCTACGACCCAGCTGAAGGCCATCCCTAAAGATGACTATGCCAGTTGTTTCCAAGACTTAACAGCCGTTCCCAGATGTGCATTACCGCCTAAGGGGATTACTTCGAAGGAAAGTAACAGCTGTTTCATGTAAGACAACAATCCATTGTAACTATAGACACATTCACTGAACTTTCTGGACAAAGATTGTATATATATATATATATATATATATATATATATATATATATATCTAGGTTAATGATACTCAATTTCTTCAACAAACAAGCAACATTTAATTGAACTTAGACATGACGACTTACACAAGGACGACTACAACATAAGTAATACACCTGGATATTGAGAAGTTGGATATTGAGAACCTGGATATTGAGCGTTCTCTCGGAACGGCTCTTCAATATATAATCCGAACAAACTCAAATCGCCGACAGACTCTCGGGTGGGACCTATCTCGTCTACCCCTGCAGCCGCACTCCTCTTGTCCGGTTCGCCCCTCTCGCTCGTTTGCCTTGCCACGCAAACACAAGTGACATCTAGCTATTTCGCACAACTCCTGTACGATTTCCCTTACTCCTACACACACACATATATATATATATTTATTTATTAATATTATGTAATTTTTGTCTTTATTAAGTAAGAAATTGAAAATATCTTTAAATACCTACAAAATACAAAATGCTCTTTTCTAAAAATTCTCCCATAAATTTGAGGTGCGGTTAGTCTTATAGTCCTAAAAATACGGTAATTGTGGTCTGTAGCTATTTTATATTGCCTCCTTAATTCAATTTTTTAATCATTAATTTTTAAATTAAATTTTTCGACTTGATATCTGAAATGGAACAGAACTGCTATGAGTACACCCGAAAAATTTTCCTTTTATATTTCATTAAATATTACATCACATTAAATTTTATATTAATGTTATAATTCTGATTTTCGCAAATTAACTATTGACAGCATCCATATTGATATTTTTTTTTTTCTTTCAACTTATTATAAAGTAAGCTTGGGCGTTGCCCGTCAGTATTTTCCATCGGGGCTTTGTTATTTCGATAAATCCTCTTTTAAATCTTCGTTAAAATAGAACAGAAATTTTAATGGAGTTCACTTATCTCTCATTCTTTTTTAAAAAGCTCATTTTGTACCTGTATCAGTGCTTGGAATATACCTAAGACATTTTTCTTTTGATGCACTTAACAAAAATAGAGAAAAAAAATTTATCTGCTTAATTTCCTCTCTTTGTTCACCTATCATTCACTCTTTGTTAATTTGATAAATATACAATGAAAGAAGTTTAACTAGCGGCTTTTTGCTCTTCCAAGCATAACAGTAGTAGCTTTTTTTCGGCAACTAAGCAAATACTCGTTCCGTCTACTTACTTTTAATTCTCGTAAGGAAAGAAGAGCTGTAATTTTTTTCGTGGCATAAACCACTTCCCACTTTTTTTCAAAGCTAAATCAAAGCATGTGCCATCGGCGATACTAAATTTTCTATATATAAATATTTTATTTTTGTTTCTGTTTATGTATTTTTTTTTAAACGGAAAATTCTTGAAAAAGTCGATTTTGGTTATTTGCATTCAGAATGGTAGAGTACCAAACTATTTTTTTTTCCCCTGACAATCAAATTGCGGACGGTGATCATTTCTGAGATCTTTCTTGTGGTGAAAAGATTGCTAGCCGCGAGCCACGTAAAATTCCGTTGACATGTTTGAGATTTTTAGAAGTTACCATGGGATGAACCAGGTACTATTTAATGTTCACTCTTTGTTCGTTTATTGTCTTACGCTTTGTTGTAAAAATCTGGTAGTTTTGGATTTTATATTTTTAAAGGAATTTATCAAGAAAACTCAGCTTTTGTTTTACATTTAATGATAAGTGGCTTGTATGATGTCAGATTTGGACTTGAAAAGGAGATAACTTGTTTCTAAAACTTGTATACCTATTTTATTTTTATGTAATTAGGGACAATTTTTAATGACATTTTTTAAACAGAAAGCAAATTGATTTAATCTAATAAATTTTACAATACCATCTCTTCTCCGAAATTAAAAGTCTTTCCTTCTTATGTTTTCAGGAACGAATTAATTTAATTTTCATTACTCCTTATGGGAAAAGTTCGTTCGGCACTCGTCGTCCCTTCAGGAGCCAATTAACGAGTACCAAGATACCACTGTGTACGGTGGACATTGCTTTTAACATTGATGGGTCATATTGCTTCATCTATATATAAAACAGTTCCGTAACTGACTGACTGACAGACAACGCACAGACCAAACCGCTGGACCTAAAGGGCTGACATTTTGCATGGCGATTCTTCTTATAGTTTAGTGGTGCACTAAGAGAAATTTTTGAAAAATTCTTCTTAGATTTTTTAAATTAAATTTTTAAGCTATTTTTGAAACATCCTTTAAAGTTTGCATTTATAATAATAATTGGAGGGTTATAAAATTTATATCACGAGAAAGATCCTAAAAAGTCCTTTAAAGTTAAATCTTTTTCGAATCTTTACCTCCATTTTCTGATTTTTGGTGAATTTTCAAACATAAATTTTTAGAATTTAATTTAGTAAATGCTGATAACGTGGTTCCTTTTCTTTTCGTGATACTTTAAATTAATTTATCGTCAAGTGCATAACAACGAAATAAATTGACAAAAAAAATATTTTTTTTCGTTCTAATGCGCAGACAATATCCAAAATGGGAATGGACATTATCCAAAAAAAAATATTAAAATGCAGTTAAAGAAATGTTCTTCAAGCTGTAGGGGAGACCGGGGTTAGTTGGCATAAGGAGCTAGTTGGCACACTGCTTTTATTTCCTGCCACCGTGGAGCTAGAGCGCTGTCATCTTGCTAGTAGGGAGTATATGTAAAGGTGCACCATCCACCGAAATTTCAGTCTGCTTGAAAGCATTACAAAGTAAGGACCCCTGTTTTATCGTTTTTCTGACTGGTGAGTAAATTTTTTCATCGTAACTTTTTTTGATCTGGTGAACCTGTAGATCAAATTGAGGTGCTGCTGATGACGGTTTTCGAAAGAGTGGTTAATTGTGGTTACATGCATGTATCATAATCTTTTGTTTCTGATGTTTGGGATTGTGGGGTATCCATCTTGTTTTGGATTTCCCTGTGGGGATAGTTGGCATAGTTAGGTATGGGGTCAGTTGGCATAGCTATATACAAGAGAGAAACAGACCGAGCAAATCGACCAATGGAGAAGGTGACCGAGGCCGTTCAAGGTCACAATGTTGAAGGCAAAAGCTTGGCTCAACATGATGGCTGGACCTGATTGGCTTTCTTATTTTATGAACAGGAACAAATCCTTATCTATTCGAACACCTCAGGCCACTAGCCTAGCTCAAGCCATCAGTTTCAACGACTAAAGTCTGAAACTTTTTCACTTTACTCCAAACAGTACTGAACACGCATGGATTCGAGCCACAGGACATCTACAATCTGATCGAGACTAGGATTACAACCGTTCAAAAGCCAGACAAGGTAATATCACGGAAAGGGTTTAAGAAAATTGGACAGATCACCTCAGCTGAAAGAGGTACCCTTGTTACTTTGGCTATTTGCGTCTCGGCCGAAGGAAGTGCTATTCCTCCATTTTTCATTTTTCCACGAGCCAAGTTCAATGAACATTTCGTGCGATCCGGACCAGAGGGCTCAGCGGCGATGCCAACAAGACAGGTTGGATGGTCGAACGCAATTTTGTGAAGTTTGCCCAACATTTTATCCACTTTACCAGATGTTCACAAGCGCGACCTGTGCTGCTTCTCCTCGACAACCATGACTCGCATTTGTCCATCGAGGCCCTCGATTTGTTCAAAGGAAATGGGGTTACTGTCCTATCGTTTCCTCCACACTGCAGCCATAAATTGCAACCATTGGACAGAACTGTATTTGGACCCCTTAAAAAATACGTCAACACGGCTTATGACGCTTGGATTTTCAAGGTAATATCACGGAACAGTCACCAGTCATCCAGGCAAAACTTTAACCATATACGATATCCCAACAATTGTGAAAACAGCCTTTCAATCAGCTGTGATTCCGTCCAACATTGCATCTAGATTTCAAGTGAATGGGATCTGTCCATTCAACCCAGACATATTTGAGGACTCAGACTTTTTTCCATCTTCCGTCACCGATCGCCCTGCTCCAGAGACTACACAACCTGCCTATGAATCAGAGCTAAGGGAACTCAAAGAACCCGCTCTATCGACAAATGACCTTCCAGGTACACCGGCCACTCCATCTTCCCGACATATCACCCCAGAGGAAATTCGCCCTTTCCCCAAAGCCGGGCCGCGACAGCAATCCAACCGTGGCTGAAAAAGGAGGTTTTCTGCTATTTTAACAGACACTCCTACCAAAAATAGAATCGCGGTTGAAAGAGCGATTAAGAAAAAGGCCATGTTACCCCAAGTTTTGATAAAATAAAATGTTTTTTTCTCGAAAATTGATATGTTTTGCTATGTTTGCCATGCTATGTTTGCTACGTTTAAGTATCCATATTCGTATCACGTTATGCCAACTTACCCCTAGGGGTATGCCAACTTAACCCCGCACCCGGGGTTAGTTGGCATAGTTGGAAGCTTTTAGGAAAAGTGTTTTTGGAGTTACCTAAACACGGATTTAATTATTGGATACTACATGATTTTGTAGTCAAAGAGTCAAGCTATCGCCCGCATTCCCCAGAATCTCTCTAAGTATTGTACAAAAAAATAGAAAAATCAAAAACCAAAATCTATGCCAACTAGCCCCGGTCTCCCCTACTATATTAACTGTACTATATTCTTTAATATGTTCTATTAGATTTAATTTGAATATTTTCTTCTACAATATTTTGTCTATAAAAATATCCGTTACGATTTCTTTATAAATATATTTTGGTTTTTTTTTTTTTTTGGCATTAATTGCATACGTTGACCGTTGTATTTAATTTGAATGTACTCCGTAGCGAAGTATTGGTTTTCCGCTAGTCTAGGATAATTTAAACTCATTAGAAATGCGAGTATATTTCAATATGCGGCCATTCATAAAGTTTTCAATAGACAATGCAAAACTATTGTGTGATATTCGCTTTTTATCACCATTCTATTGTTAAATTTTTGGCTAAATTTCTTTTTGCTTTCTCCTACGAAATACGACATGAGCATAGAAGAGAGCAAAAACAGAATTAATAATATAAAAGTATGATGATGATAACAAACGAATATCGCACACAAGAGTTTTGTATCATTTATTAAGAAATTTATAAATGGCCGCATATTGAAATATACTAGCGTTTCTGAAGAGTTTAATTTATCCTTGACTATTATTGAACCTCTGAGTTCCGTTTTGGAAAGAGTTTAAGTCAGTTAAGTACATACAACATATAACGCAGAAGAAAAAAATTGAGAAATCTAGAATAAATTAAACTCTTCAAAAACGTTATTATATTTCAATATGCGGCCATTCATAAATACCTCAATAGATAATGCAAAACTATTGCATGGGATATTCGCTTGTTTAATATAAACTCACTCACCAGCGATGCATTTTGGATGCTAGAGTTTGCAACATTTCACTTTGGATACATCGCATTTTTTAACATTTTATGTCTTACACGTGTATATTTTAGAGCTGGAAGATTTCAAAACTTTTGTAAAAAGCTCTTAAAAATTAATGAAATTAAAATTTTCCTACATTTTGTCAAGGGTTGAACGATGTTTCCCTATAAATTACGCCCTTATAAGCCGAGAGATGGCGTTCGCTGAGGAGTTCACTCCTGTTTTCAGTATTGTGGGAGAGAGTTCGAATATGTGTTCCTCGTGTTATTTGGGGTGATATTTATTTTAATGTACTTAATGTACATTCTATTGGTTATGTAAAAATTAAGAATTTCTGTTTGGTTGGTTATAATTTGAAATAAACGAGTAAACGTAATTGAAGGTTTGAAGGAATGTATTTCATGCCAAAGCATAATTAGACTTCGTACCGAAAAACCACCCACATAAGAAGCAAATCCATTTCAAAAATATTTAATTGGAAACAGCGTTCGACACAAAATCTCGCCCAAAGGTACGTTTTTATAAAAAATATCCACCAATAAATAACCAAATTTAATTAAACTATTTCGTGTTGTGGGTTTATTGGTTTTTGAGTGCCATCACGGTATGTTTGTGTTTCAGTTTCTATCTGTGAATAATGACACCTCCCTGATATTTCGTTATGTTATGTATCCCTGATATTTCGTTATATTTTATGGTTAATTTTGGAAGAGAGTTTAGTTCTTTTCATATGAGTATGTTTATATAATAATTAAACAAATTGATATGATTATTAAATATGTAATTATATCAAAACAAAATTAAGAACAGGTTTAATATGATAACTAAACCTGTTCTTATTTTTTTTTTTGCTCTCCAGTAGATATACGTATGTCTTGAGTTGTATATATCTGATGTCTTTTAATTAGCATTCTGCTTATTAATATTGTTGTTATTTGCCAATTAATATAACAGATTTTCGAAACAAGTATTTCACTTGCTTTCGAATTTTGACGTCGCGTGATAGTGTATAACCCCTCGAGAATGGTGTTCGTAGATGGATTAATCAAGATGAATTGAAAATTGTGATCTATGAAGATTAGACCACTGCTAACACCTTTCTTGATAGTTTAGGTGCATTTTTATTTTTTTTTTTTAAACCTTCGGTTTAGCTGTTTTTCGACAGTTCTGTTGGAGGGAAAAATACTTAATTACTATAACTTTTATACGCTTAGCCATCTAAGTATCTCGCCACTTATTGAGTTTCAATTACAGAAATTCTGCTTTAAAAGCTTTTTTTTGCCAGGAGATATCAAGACACTTTTACTTAAAAACCAAATTGTATCATTATGGCTGGCAAGACTTTTTCATTTGTGAATTACGGAGATGTAAGCTAGTGGTAACAATATAATATTGAAGTATTTTGCCCATGTGGCACAATAACACACAGCATTAGAAATCATATTTCTGAAGCAGAACAAGTAATGAATGCGCAAAAGTTTTCGAAATGACTAAAAAGCTTGATTTTAAACTAATTTCTAGTTTGATATTTTTTTTTCCTGTCCCTTAAAAAATCATTTGCAAAGCCTACATATATATGTTTTCAGAATGCAAGCGATTTTTACCATGTTTTTATTAACTTGCTTTCTTGTGTGTTTGTCCCTTACAAATCTTGCAATCGATTTTTAACTAACTTCCCGACTAGCTAGACATTTGAAACTTTAAGAATAGCTCAGAACACGATGACAATGCATTTTTTTAAATACTTTTAACCATCTTTAAGTAGAATTAAATTAATTTTCAGTTAATTTTGTTTTGTAGACTGGTTCAGCCCTCTATCGACCGAAACGGGAACGAAGAGTTAAATGCAAGTTAACTTCCAATTAACTTCATTTTCTTTCAAGTTGATGGGATAATTCATCAAAAAAATTGTAAAAAGTAGTTATTAATACATAGAATTGTCAAGTTTATATGATTCAACAGACAATTTAAAAACATGGTATATAAAAAGTTCTTTTTATCTTGTAATTATTGTTAAGCTGAGCTTTGAGATTCAACTGAGCCATTTGACAATATGCAGTGAACAATTCATCTCATTGAAATGTAGTTGTTTAAGCAGTATTATTCGGTGTTTACTTTGTTAATCGCTTTACGGAAGTTTTTTTTTTCTATCTATTGCTCCTTTTCTGGAAGTATTCCATTTAGGCTAGCGGTCAGAGGGGTGCAGTTCCAGTTTATAATGGCACCACAAGGGTCAGAGTCTTATTTAGCCAGGTGCCATCTCAGTTTTAACCGAGCTACCCCATGGGCGACATCGGGGGGGGGGGGGGGGGGCGTACCCTCTCCCACCCTTTCTGACCTCATAATGGGACTTTCTGGTCTACAGATTTAGCGTGCCTATATCCGGCCTAGACACGGAGGTATTTAATGGCGCTTGTAAGGATTCGAACCGGCACCCGCAGCATCGAAAGTCGACGGGTTTCCACTTGGCTACCTCGATCTGCGGCAGTTTTTACATCCACTTATTGATTTTTGTCTTTTTGTTATGTGATTAGAAGACATCTATATATTTAAGTTGCTAAGCCGATTTTTTGGGCAATCCGTGAGAGAAAACTACTGCATCAATTTACTTCATTTTGGTCTTAAACGAAAGACTGTCAAATTTGTTTTTTGTAACAGCAAATTCTATTAATTTGCGATAATTTAAAATTAAAATTTGCTTTCTACGCATGCTCAGTGACATGTTTAAATCTGGCTTTATATACTCACTTAGCACGAGGCCGCATAAACACATTACTTTGTTTCTGCGCATGCTCAGTGACATGTTTAAATCTGGCTTTAGATTCTTACTAAGGACGAAGTCGCCTAAGCACGTTAATTAGTTTAATCCGAAGAATCTCTGTAGCTCTCTGTCGGCCATTTTTATTTTTAATTATGTTTGTTGAGATATAGAATTAAACCTGACGAAAATTGTTAATTTCGCGCTGTTGAGTAACCCAATTTCTTTTTATTGGGTTCAATAATAATTTTTTAAAGTGCATTTCTCTATTCTTAATATTATGGTTTTCAACATTTGGCAATGATGTGTTGAGTATAATTTATGTATTAGTACATTTATTTACTATCCAGCCGTCACGTTTAGACGGGTACCAACTAGTATATTATTATCAAACGCATTAACTACAAAGCGAAAGGCAGGATTATTTATTTTATTGGCACTTGGAGGTAAAAGGAAACCGAAGAAATATTTAATGTTTTTTTCCAGTGGAAGTGATGAAGGTTTGTAAAGAAATGATGAATACCCGTACACCTGTTGGGTTTCATAACAGAATAACCGGAATTATATAATAGGGTGCCCCCGCCAAATTGGCGATAAAGTGCCAATATATATATGTATGTATGTTTATTTGTATGTATGCATGTATATACAGTATGCCCACTAAAGTCCCTTCCCACCCTCTTAACTTCGGAACGGCTGCTGCTATATTCATAAAAGTGGTGTCTAGGTATAGTAAAGTAGCCATGCGCTTCTGAATAAAACCACCTACCGCGCCACCTGGTGGAAAACTGCGGAGTTAGCAATCCTATCTCGAAAACGAAACGAGATAGGGGAAAAAAGTGATTTACAAAGTTGTAGAAAATCATCGATTTAGTACAAATAGATACCTTGGGGACATTAATGGAAAAAATAAAACGGTGAAAACGCGCATTTGTTTTTTCGCGATTTCCTACATTGTGACGTGACAAAACGATCTGAGAAAGAAAAAAACAACTAGTTTTAACAATATACCTTTATTTGAGATATTCAAACTCCTCACCGTCATTGCGGTGTCGTGTTTTGCCCGAAAGATAATCATTTCTCCTTCCGTTCAAGTTTCGTGACGTCACAGTGTAGGAAATCACGAAAAAACAAATGCGCTTTTTAACCATTCTATTCTTCGCATTAATGTCCACAAGGTATCTTTTCTTACTAATTCGATAATGCTCTACAACTTTGTAAATCACTTTTTTCCTCTATCTTATTCCGTTTTCGAGATAGCAATTCTAACTCCGCTGTTTTCCACCAGGTGGCGCGGTAGGTGGTTTTATTCAGTAGCGCATGGCTACTTTACTATACCTAGACACCACTTTTATGAATATAGCAGCAGCCGTTCCGAAGTTAAGAGGGTGGGAAGGGACTTTAGTGGGCATACTGTATATATGTATGTGTGTGTGTATGTATGTATCGCAATCGCGACAAGAAGTGTGCCAAGGGGCACCCTATTCTGATGTAATACCCTATTGTGGATCCTAATAATCTTTTTTAATATAGTTGACCATGAGATTTTTATGGAAAATTCCATAACGTAAGTTAGAGCCAATCTGGCGCGATTTCATTTTTATTTTCTTGCGGTGTTTTTTCTTCAGTAAAAAAAAATAATAATAATAATAATAATTGAGGGAAAAAAGATAATGATGACTTATCACATCTCATATAATTTTTAGCAAACTTCGTTGCTTCTTTCGGAGGCATATACAGTCGATTCCGGTTAATTGGACCACATCGGGACGCGATCATTTTGGTCCTAATAACCGGCTGGTCCGATTAACCGGAATCGACTGTATATCGTTATTCCTTTCATGTGGGAATTTCGTTTACTTGAAGAAATGTATTTAAGATGTGAACGAAACAACTCTATTTAATTGTATGTAAGAAAAGGACAGATCTACATGAGAAAATAAATCTTTAAATTATCTTCAAATTTTATTTTTATATACACTTCTGTCGACTTCTTAATACACTTACCGTATTTTTCGGACCATAAGACGCACCTTTTTACATAAAAAAAATCGGCTTAAAATTGGGCTGCGTCTTATAGTTCGAAGGTAACATTAAAATAAAATGACTATTTCATTATCTATATTTATTATATATATTTTTTATCTTTATAAAGTAAGAAATTTAAAATATCGTTATATACCTAACAAAATACGAAATATTCTTTTCTAAAAATCCTCCCATAAATTTGAGGTGCGTCTTTTGGTTCGAAAAACACGGTAAATAAGAGTTGTTCTGTTAGTAACGCGGTGGTCGCGTCTGTGGTTTATAAGTACATGCTTCAGAGATCCAACCCCGGTCACTGCAGGCATATGAAAACGGCTTTTCCTCGCCGAGAGGTTAGCGAGAGGTCGGTATAATGGGAAAATAACTTTTTTTTTTCTTAAAGTAGCTATTATAAAGACTTTAAAGCGTTTCTCTTTCCATTATTAGGTGGCTGGCAGCGTGATGCGAGTAGTCCGAATCCGCTTCGCAGCAGTGTTCGGCGCTGTGTTTCTGGTCTTCTTGTCCTTTCAAGTTTTCCTGACCGCATGGAGGCGGTCGCCGACTATGGAAGAGATTCAGAAGACAGACGAGGCTATAGAACAGGCGTGTCGACATCCCGATTTGGACGTTGTCAACCCGCTCATTCTTAAGTAAACAACCATTATCTATATATATAAAACAGTTCCGTAACTGACTCATTCATTCATTCACTGACTGACTGACATACAACGCACAGACCAAACCGCTGGACCTAAAGGGCTGAAATTTTGCATGGCGATTCTTCTAATAGTGTAGGGGTGCACTAAGAAAGATTTTTCAAAAATTCTTCTTAGATTTTTTAAAATTAAATTTTTAAGCTGTTTTTTAAACTTTTTTTACGTTTGCATTTAAAATAATACATTGAGGGTTATAAAATTTATATCACGAGAAAGATCATAAAAATTCCTTCAAAATGAAATTTTTTTCGAATTTTTAACTCCATTTCCTGATTTTTGGTGAATTTTTAAAGATTAATTTTTAGAATTTAATTTATTAAATGCTGATCACGTGATTTCTTTTTCTGGTACTTTAAATAAATTTATCGTCACGTGCCAAAAAAAAATATTTTTTTCTTGCTAATGCGGCAGACGATTGGACTTTATTTTGTCTATAAAAATATCCCTTACGATTTTTTTATAAATATGTTTTTTTTACATCAATTGTATACATTGATCGTCGTATTTATTATAAATATATATATATATATTTTTTGGGGGAATTAATTGCATACATTGACCGTTGTATTTAATTTCAATGTACTCCGTAGCGAAGCGCGGGTTTTCAGCTAGTATACCATATAACTCCACAATTTTTTATAAGTACTGTATAAGGCGAAACGTCGCAACGTCATTGGCTACGTCAGTTTTCGTCTACTATAGATCACGTGATTATCGGGTGGCAGAAAACAGAAGCCGTTCCTACGCGTTTGCATGTGTTTTTTGGACGATACCATCATTTTGAGTTAAATAATTTAAGTTTATTTATAAAATTCCTCATATTAGTTGTATCTAACAGGTATTTTAACACTTTTTTCAATATTTCGCAAGGTTTAAGAGAATATAAGCATTCTTTCGTTGAGAATGATTATTATGATGTTGAGATATGTATAGATATCAGGATAAGTTACTTCAGGCCAGCGTCTTGTATCGTAACTCCAGTCTTCCTCTGTCAATAAATACGGGTCACATACTGAATAAACCTTTCCGGGCTGTACCTGAATGTTTAATTTAGTGATATACCTTTGTTTAGATACCGTATCTAAAGACTTTGCGTAATCTGAGAGCATTTTATTCAACAAGCTGTAAGAATGCTCATTGAACGTCATGTTAAATTATACAATGTTTTGCCACTCCTCGCCAAACAAGAAGTAAAATCAGCAAGAGTTGAGATGTGACATGCTGCGAGACACTGCCCTATGAGTTGAAATTCCAGATGTATAAGATCGTAACTTTGGGGACATTTGTGAATGCTACATAAATTCGGAAGCACCTTGGCCTTCCGAAAGACGTGGATACCGTTTGACGCAATCAATAAATGTGCCAAATGGACATAAAACAAACGTAAATCCAAAGAATTCATAAGTATAATGTATTTGACGAGATCCTCGTTTACTAAAATGAATTGTTATAACTGAAAGTAGTCGGTTAAAAATCAATGAAATGTCGTATGCTTGTAAGGTTCTAATTTAAGCAATAGGCAACATCATAAACACATTGTTACATTCTATATTTAATAATGTTTCCGATAGGCAGTTTTCGATTATCTGTCAAAGTTTTGCAGATTTGTTCTTAGCCAATTTTGAAAACTTTGCCAAACCGCGCCAAGGGATACCCGACTCTTTACAATTACCAGCACCTGGAATCTCTTCTCCAAGGCGAATAATGCTGAAACGAGATGTCACTTTATGCCATTGGGATTTTCAGAGCTAATTATAATGGTATTTATGTGTCTTTGTAAAGTCTGATCAAATTGACGTGGGTCAATAAGTGCAAAATCTTCAGTAATTTTTGCAATTTAAAATGGCTACTAGTTAGTTGTAAAATATCATAGAAAAGTTTAGCATATAGTCCGTAATACCACGAAGTATACTGCAATACATCAGAATAGGCAGGAATACTCTTTTTCGTCTTTCTTTAAAACCTCATAATAAATCCTTGAAAACTTACATGCAATGTCCCAAAATTTCTAAACACTTCAAAATACTTACTATAATCAGGTAAATTCAGAAGTAAGAAAATCTAATAAATTTAAAAACTCTGTCAAGGAAAAGACATTTTAAGGTCCTCCAGCATTATTTCCCGAACTCATATTTTTGCTTCACCTATTTGACACAAGTTGACTCGCTTAAGATGCAATTAACTAATGCATGTGTCCATTTTTCCACTCTATGAATTCTATGTTTTAGAGCTATTGTTCTTAAATTGGGAGTCCTCGGTTATAGGAATAGAAACTAATATTTAAAGAACTAGAATGTTCATAGTGAGAAGTTTTTCCTTTCGGATAAAAGGATAATTATCTATGTCGTGGACCACTTCCTCGGTTCACCTAGGTTCTTTTTCTGTAGGTCATGGGGACAAATGAGGTAGTGCAAAATGAGGTAGTGCAAATGAGGTAGTGCTTGGAGTCGTTACTGTACAGCACGAACATAAATTTATTTACAGCTTTGTACAGTTTGACACTTAACATAAAAATTACAGACGACTCCAAGCACGAGGTGGTCAAGCCTACAACATCTTACTAGACCTCTGCTCTTAGTACCATACTCGATTTAGTTACAGAGTAATTAATGCACCGGAGGCGAGACGAGCCTACTGTATCTCACCAGACCTCCTAATACTCTCAGAGACGCTCTCTCTGCCTCTATTCTAATCACAGAATAATTAACTAACCAGAGGGGAGACGAGCTTTCTATATCTCACCAGACCTCCGATCCCTACTAGAGACGCTCTCCTTTTGTCTCTTTCTTACTGACCACCCGACGGTCTCCACAAGCCCCTTGGGTTTTTCGCCCACGCAGCTAATCCTCTGAGGGGGATATCTAGAGGGGGGGGATCACGGGGAACAACATTTTCGCTTTAACCAACGCTCCTTCTCAAACATTACACTACAATCTAATTTACAACAAAATTTTAAAAATCACCTGTTTTACTAACACTAAAACCGATTCATCATTGACCGCGCAGATCTGCAGTCCCCTTGCGTTCAACTATCGAGAAATTCTATTATTATTATTATTTTTATTTTTTTTAGATCAGATCACGCGTATTTTTTAATTATGTTCAACTATCGAGAAATTATCTTATTACTTTTTTTTAAAATTTATTTATTTAATTAAAAAAAGATCAGATCACGCGCGTATTTTTTAATTATGACTTCAGCAAATAAGTTTAAAATCCTATGTTCGTTTTCCAAAAATTTTTCAATTTGTTTGTTTATTTATATATATTTATATTTATACTAGCAGCCCGTCCCGACTTTGTCCGGGTTGAACAAAATATTATACCAATAAATTTCCAGTTGATAGCCAATAAATTGTAAATATTTTTTTGCCTTAATAATAACCTAAATAATACCTTAAATTAATTTTATGTTAGTTAATAATTAAAATAAATTTTTTAAAAGAAAAAGGCGTGCCGGAGAACGGCTAGTTTCGAACCGCTAGCGTCAGAACAGAAGCCCACCGCGATAGCACCACGATAAGGATCATTGAAGACTTCGGCACAAAAAGCGGTAGAGGACAGTAGCGGAAACAATGGAGATTGTTAGGATTAAGCCCCTAACTTTATTTCTACTGATCAGATATACATAATATATAGCCTATGTCCATCTGGAATATTGTACCTTTCAAACAGTGAAAGAATTTTTCAAATAGGTACAGTGGTTCTGAAGATTACCCTCCACGTACGAAATCGCTCTCTCTTTATATATAAGTATAGATTTTATTTATTTATTGCAGAAGAGGAGAGTTGTTGATTGTAGTAAAAGATATAAATAATTTAATGTCCTGTAAAATTTTATAACTTTAACCATCAGGCGCTCTGTATCTAAAACGTCTACTTTCTCGATGGAAAAAAAAATAGAATTAAAAAATTATTTTCTGGTCTGAAACCTGCGGAATTCTTAGCATTCTATTAGTTTTTATTAGTGACTGACAAATTGCCTTCAATCCAGACTACTACCGAAGGAACCAAACGTTTTCAACGATTGCACAAATTTGGGTATCTTAAAGACGACATAAGTACATAGTACATACCCTGGTGAGAGGAATCGCTTATACAAGGATAAATCTCTCGATCGTACTCAGCATAGCATAGTCAACAACACTAGAATATGGGATACTGAGGAGCCCGTAAAAGTGACCCCACTTACTAGGTAGGATGTGCTTCCCTTAATTTTATAGCTACGACACATAGTCTACCAAATTTAGATAAAATTTGGTTTATAACTAGACTAGATGTTTTGATTTTGATTACTATCCACTAAAATTCTTGTTTATATACTTCGAAAATGGAAAAAAATATATTCTTATAGATCATATATATATATATATATATATATATATATATATACACACTGAAGTGCCACTGAATTAGGGATACCTACCTAGTAACGAGTTGGGCCTCCTCTGGCCTTGATAACGGTTGCCCTACGACGAGGCATAGATTCAACAAGTTTCTGGAAACGTTCCACGAGAATGGCTTGCCAAATATTGGCTAAAGCTGTCCATAATTCAGTAAGGTTCTTTGGTGCTGTGTGATGGCCTTTCACGCCTTGTTCCAAAACATCCCAAAGATGCTCAATAGGATTTAAGTCTGTGCTTCTAGGTGGCCAATTCATGACAGAGAAGTCAGAGGAATGCTCATCCAACCAGCCAGTAGCCAACCGGGACTTGTGAGAGGTACAGTTGTCTTGCTGGAAAACTCCATTACCGTGAGGATAACAGAATAGCATAAACGGATGGAGGTGATCACCCAGAAACTCTACGTACCGAATTGCATTGAGGGAGGTTGGTACACGCACCAAAGATCCCAAACTGTGCCACGAAAAAACACCCCAGACCATGATTGAGCCACCATGCCCTTGTACAGTTCCAGCCAGGCATGCAGGATCCATGGCTTCATGAGCCTGAAACCATATTCTCAGCCTCCCGTCGGCGTTAAGTAGTCGGAATCGAGACTCATCACTCCATGCTACTCGTTTCCAGTCCTCTACACTCCAGTCTCTGTGCTCTCTTGCCCAGGAAAGACGTGCAGCCCGATGCCGAGTATAGAGCAATGGTACTCTCGCAGGTCGACGGCTCCCGAAACCCATACGGTGAAGCGAGCGTTGCACAGTCCGTTTACTGACTGTACGACTGGCACCGTCATTAAACTGGGTGGTAATTTGAGCTAATGTTTGGCTTCGCTGGCTACGTACAATACGCCTGAGCCGTCTCTCACCACGCACTGTCAAGGCTAATTGTCCTTTGCAGTTTGCCCGATCGCTAGTTTTTTTTCCACCATCCATGTATTCTTGGTATACTCATGACACTGTCGACCTTGAAAATCCTAGCTGTCTGACGATTTCGGAAATTGAATGGCCCATGCGTCGCGCACCTACGATTTGTCCGCGATTGAAGGCGTCTAAATCAGGCAGTTTACCCATACTGGCAATTCCAACAACTAATTCAGAACAACCACAGTACGTGCTGTATATGCAGTTACCACAGCGCCCTCACTTGCGCATACATAATGCGCAGCGCTACACAATTTGCATAGGCTTTGCTACCCTTAATTCAGTGGCACTTCAGTGTGTGTGTGTGTGTGTATATATATATATATATATATATATATATATATATATATATATATATATATATATATATATATATATATATATATATATACAGTGGTCGCTTGTTAATTCGAACTTTCGGTTAATTCGAACTAATTTAAAGGCGTCAAATAACTTGTATTGGAATTGTTAGAAATATCTCATTAATTCGAACTAAATTTTTATCACTTCGGTTAATTCGAACTAAAAATTTGACAAAAAAAAAATTATTTTTTCTCGTTTAATGGAGAAACACTCGTTTAATGGAGAAATAATAAATACACACTGAATTTATTATTTTGTGTGTCAAAATCATCTGTATTTCTTTTCTGTGTAAAGAGGCACATGCCTGCATTCCTAGACTATTGCATGTCCGCTGAACGTTAGTAGCTATTGTCCTTCTTATTAGTGCTAAACGGAAAAAGGAATTTTCCTTTATTTGTATAGATTTTCTTAGAATTTCAGAAAAACCAGTCTTTACTACAGATTCTAGGGAGCTGCGTCAGTTATACCTGCAGTGCAGACAAGTTAATGTGGTTAAGTTTTTCTTCCTCATTGTGTGGTGTGAACGTGTAAAAATTCAGGATATCTACAAGTGGAAAGTACAAAACCCTAACTTTGGAGACAAAGGTAAAAATTTTAAAGAAAGTAGAGAATGGCGAATGTAAAACAAAGTTAGCAGCTGACTATGGAATTTAAAAAATGCCTTGTCAACTAATTTGAAAAACAAGGAGTCAATTTTAGATTCATGGGAAAAATCAAAATTTGCTAGAGGAAGGAAACGCATGAGAAATGCGTCCCAAGAAGATCTAGAAAAAGATCTACTGCTATGGTTCCAGGAAGTTAGATCTCAAAATTTTCCGATAAATGGACCCCTAGTGCTGACGAAGGCTGATGAATTGGCAAGTCGAATGGGTATTGAAGATTTTAAATGCAGTGATGGATGGCTTTCTCGATTTAAGTCAAGGCACAATATTTCTTATCAAACTGTATGTAGCGAAAGCTCTGATGTAAACGAAGACGTATGCACTAATTTCGGTAGCAAACTGCCAGAGCTTTTCTCTACTTACCTACCGAAAGATATTTTTAATGCGGCCATAATGGACAAAGCTATAATGGACTCCATTAAAACTCTAAAAGCATTTATTCAGATGAACCTTCCTCTGAAAATTAATTGAAATGTTTACTTCAAATCGAGAAGCTGGCTGAACAATGTAGGCATCATAAACAGAACCAAACAACCATTTTACAGTTTTTCTCCAAAGTGTAATTCATATTTTTAATTAAAGTTTACTTTCTACTGCATATCTTCTGCTTCATTTTATTATTAAGGTAAATCTGTATTGCTTTTTAAGATGTTTAATTTTAGATAACGTAGTATAATATATTTTCTGGGGTTATACATTCTAGGAGATTTTTCTTCTTCAGTAATACACATTTAAAGTTATATATTTTCTCTTAACATCGGATAATTCGAACTTCGGATGATAATTCGAACTTTTCTCTGAGAACCTTTGAGTTCGAATTAACGAGCGTCCACTGTATATATATATATATATATATATATATATATATATATATATACAGTGGCTCCCAAAAGCGTTCGTACACTTACGATTTTCAATGAAATAAGGGTCTATGCATTAATTAAAATGAATATTTCAGAATGGGTATTTTATAATATGATCTATAATCTATTCTTAACAAAAGTACATGAAATATTTTAAAAACATAGTAAAACATAAGAAACCAATAATCAAAAAGTAACAAAAACTTTATCTCACAAAAGTCATCGTACACTTGTAAAAAATCTCTACATATTAGTAAATATTCTAATTTTTTGTTAAATTAATATTTAGTAAGATATCCTTTAGCATCCACAACAGCTTTTAAACGTCTGGTAATAGATTGTACTAGTTCTTTTGTAATTTCTGAATCAATGTTAATCCATTCTTCCATCATAATTGTTTTTAATTCGTTTTTCGTGTGAATGTGTTTTCGTACTCGAACCTCCAGTTCTCTCCAAAATGTTCTATTGGGTTTAAATCTGGTGATTGAGGTGGTGTTTTCAAAACTCGTGGACAATTATAGAGAAAGCAGAGGCGAACGTTGAGAGCCGTGTGCTTAGGATCGTTATCTTGATTTAAAAAAAATTATTTCCAATACCCAAATTTTGGGCTGATAATTTTAAATTATCTCTTAAAATATTTGTATAAACAGCATGATTAATTATACCATCAATAAATACCAAATTTCCTAGTCCTGATGCTGACATGCACCCCCACACAAGGACACCTCCACCGCCATGCTTAACTGTTCCTAATAAGTTCTTGGGATTAAGTTTCTCATTTTTTCTTCTCCATACAGTTAATTATACGCCCATCGGAACCAAAAATGTTAAACTTGCTTTCATCGGCAAGTAAGACATTATTCCAATACGCTTGGTGTTTATTTATCATTGATAGTGCGAAGGAAAGCCTAAGCTTTCTGTTTTTTCTCACTCACAAAAAATTTTCTACGGGTAGAGCGCCCATGTAATCCAGCTGCTCTGAGAACTCGTAGAACAGTTTCAGGTGAAATTGAAGTAGAAAATGTTTCATTAAATTCTGCACAAACTTTTACAGCACTCAAACGTGGATTTTTCACAAATTTTCTAATTATAAATCTCTGATTACGTTTTGTTAACTTTGCCGGACGACCTTTTCTTACCTTGTTTTCGATCCAATTTTCTTCTTTAAAGCGTTTTTTTCCCATACTGCACAGTAGAATGGGATAAATTAAGTGATTTAGCAATATTCCGATCTGATTTACCACTACTATCATGAAAAATAATCAATTTTCGAATGCTGTTTGTTGTTTCTTTACGACTACGAGCCATTTTTAAATAATAAATAGAATATTACGGAGTAGGCAAGCAAAAATTAAAGTCAAACGATATTTTAAATGCCACCACAATTCAAAAATAAAAATAAAGCACCAAACGATAATTTTAATTATGAATTTATCCGAAAATATTTCAGTGTGCGAGAACTTTTGTGAGATAAAGTTTTCGTTACTTTTTGATGACTGGTTTCTTAAAAGTAAGGGCCTGTTCACATAGGAGTCCGTTGCGGAGCGTTAAAGTACTGAAATATATTTAACCAATCACAAACCTCCAAACGATTAGCAATGATATTTTTAACGCCTATGATTGGTTTATTTTCGTCTCAACGTCATCTTTTCCTTAACGCAATGCAACGGACTCCTATGTGAACAGGCCCTTAGAGTCCGTTGCGTTGCGTTTAGGAAAAGATGACGTTGTGACGAAAATAAACCAATCATAGACGTTAAAAATTTCATTGCTAATCGTTTGGAGGCATATGATTGGTTTATTTTCGTCTCAACGTCATCTTTTCCTTAACGCAACGGACTCCTATGTGAAAAGGCCCTAAAGCTTTGCTATGTTTTCAAAATATTTCATGTAGTTTTGTTAAGAATAAATTATAGATCTTACTATTAAATACCCATTCTGAAATATTCATTTTAATTAATGGATAGACCCCTATTTCATTGAAAATCGTAAGTGTACGAACACTTTTGGGAGCCACTGATATACTATATATATATATATATATATATATATATATATATATATATATATATATATATATATATATATAACAATAACCTTTCATTATCATTAAATAAAACGCCTATTCAAAATTCTTTCATCTTATCGCAATAGAATATCACCTCTTAATTCAAAATTTGACCTAGGAATAACCGAAGTAATGTATTATATTCTCCCATAATCCACGTGTAGATAGGACGCTTATATAACGTGGAATGTTTCAGGTGCTTGACGCGATATCACCTCATATGACGTGTTGAAGGTAAGGTGTCATGATCTGACCAATTAGAAGTTTAATGCACCCATGCTCCGCGCTTGAGTCGAGGCCTTTCGCGCCTTTGGCCTGTTCGCATCCGTCTTATGTAGTCGCAGCTCCTTGCGCTACTGGGTTTTATTGTATGTCCGGCATACTTCGGAATAAACCTATTCAAAATTCTTCCATCTTAACGCAATAGAATATCACCCCTTAATTCAAAGTGTGACCTAGGAATAACCGATGTAATCTATTATATTCTCTTATAATCCACGAGTAGATAGGACGCTTATATAACGTGGAATGTTCCAGGCGCTTGACGCGATATCACCTCATATAACGTGTTGAAAACGCCTCGTGTTGAAACGTGAAAGTGTGTGAATCGTGTGACAAAAGTGTTGAAAACGCCATTGTGCCCTGATTAGTGCACAAATATGTCTATGGGCAACTTAAGGTAAAGAACTGTAACTACCTAGTGATTATGTCGTCAATAAACCTTCTTAATGGACGATCAAGTCGTCTTTACTTTGACCTGGACTTGCTTTGGTTTGACTCTCCATTTCGCCTGCCCCCGGACACGTCAACAAATGTCTGAAAACCCATGATTATTCCTGATGATATGAGTTCACCGTCCTGAAGTGCATCGCCACCTCTAACATTACTTACACACACACACACACACACACATATATATATATAATCTTAAAAGTTTTACCGATAAACTTGTGTACACATGAAATTTTGGGCAGTGCCTGTATTGTATAACTTTAAGTAATAACAAACAATACAACAATATCGGTGCCTCCTGTGTTCTGATAAAAATTCTTTCATCTTGGTAAGATCATGGTTAAGACATTTTACTTCACAAACCAGTAGACAAGTTTTGGGCCAATAAATCTTGTATTGGAGATCCTGCTTCGCAATTCTACGCAAGATTCACTTAAAAATCACCATTAGCTGAACTTTACACAGCATCTATGCCTTGTCATACGTCGTCTGACGTTTACGCCTATCAGTCTCATTTATTAGCATGATGTCTGATTTTGATGTCTAGCAGTTTTTCAACAGAAATTTTAACTGTGGGATCGATAACCTTTTCAAAGATTCCCTAGAAAATTCATCTAAAAAATTGTGTTATTAATCTGTTTTAATTTCTTTTTATTCAACATCTGAACCATGTCTTACTTAATATTATGAAATAGTAGTAATCCGAGAACTTTAAGTTCATAAATACCTATGAAATTTATTGGTAATTAAATTTATTTAGGTCATTTCAGAGTCATAAAATATAAATTGTATTTGATTCCCTTCATTATAGTGAAAAACTTTCATTTAGCATGCTGACAAAATTTATAGAGCACACCCCTGAACCAATTTATTTTTATTATTATTATTATTATTCCTGACCTTGCGGACCACTTCCTGGGTTCTCTGAGGCTATCAATGGTCCTCAGACCACTGGTATGAATCACTGGCTGAGATCTAATCATTTATATCACAATCAGTTTAAATATTTTTTTATCCAACACAGCAGTAACTTCGCCCTGGAGACACATACCCATCATCCCGTGATTTCTTTGGCTACTTTATTATGAGAGCACACAATATAGGTGATCCAGCACTGCTTCCTATGAGAAGACAACGCAGGAACATCAATGCGTTATGTGGGATTCGAGCCCTAGCTCACACTGTGTGAGCATGAAACGCTAACCACTATACGATGAGGTCGGCAGTTTTAATAATCAGGAATGTTCATTCAGAGGTTTTCTTCCACTTATATTTGGCATAAACGAAAAGAAGATAAAAAAATGTTTTTTATCTAAACAAATAGCAAAAATATGCATTTTTGTCCTAAAATAACTTTTTTCTTCTATTTTCAGACATATCTACAACTTAGGGGAATTAAATTGCAAACGTGAGACCGACTGGGTTGAAATTCATAAAGGCGTTGTCAGCATCAACAAAGATATCCTAAAACGCCATGGTTGGATTCATTGCTCAATCACTTACCTCATCCGAGTGGACGACTTTTCATCCACAAAGGGGCCTGTCGTGAAATTAACACCCAGTGTTGGTCAAGTACCGTTGGAGGGAGATTTTTTTCACGTCAAATGCGAGTCGAAAGATGGACTTACGTGGAAGAACATTATGGCTGGGGTACGCAGAAATGAAACAACGGTCAGGCGACTAAAGTCAATAAAACCTCCGGATCAGGCTTTGAAATTAAACGTTCTGATGTTCGGATTAGATTCCATGTCCAGACTGCATTACATGAGGAAGTTGCCCAAGACGTACAAGTACATGACAGAAGTCCTGAAAGGAGTCGTTTTGAAAGGTTACAACATCGTTGGAGACGGCACTCCGCAGGCATTGATACCCATACTTACTGGGTACACAGAACTTGAGCTGCCAGAGACCCGTAAAAGGATGTCCAATGCAAATTTTGTGAATATTTACCCATTCGCTTGGAAGAATTTCAGTGCTAGCGGATATGTGACCGCCTATGGTGAAGACTGTCCGTATACTGGAACCTTTACTTACAGATTAAAAGGTTTCTCGGATCTGCCGACTGATCACTATATGAGGTCATTTTATGTTGAGTCAGAAAAAGTCATGAAAGATCACCCAAAGTTATGCTTTGGGAACAAACCGAGGCATGTAGTAAGTATATGTATGTCCTTAAATTCTCACATATTCAGAATTCTATTTCTAAGTTTAGAGTTCTTAGTGAATAAAACAATGTTCACCAGGAAATATTGAAAATAATTTTTTTATAAGAGATATGAAAAACGACTTATAAATATCTCCAGAAAAATAATGCTTAAAAGTTTGTAGCTGGATGAAAAATATCGACTCACTAGTATATGAAGTTGAATTTACGATAACAATATAATTGTACCAACCATTTAAAAGATGTTATCCGTATTTTTTATTCAGAGTAAAGATTCAGAAAAAATTTTTCGTGGGACAAAAGTTTTTGTCCATTGAAATGGTTAGATATTTTATTAATGAAATTTGTTCTGATAATAAAGAGAAATTTTCAAACCTTTCCTTTATACAAAGCGAAAAATTTAAGCTAGCAGAGTCATTGGTTCAGCAGATGTATTAAAACCGAAACATTCTTTAAATTTTAAATTTGTTGTTGTTGTTTTTTGCAACTTATGTCCCTGGCCGGAACATTCCAGATCAGGTCCATAGATGGCTGCGGGCAGAGTAATGCGGCTCCAGATTTTAATGGCACGACAAGGATCGAAATCCGACTTAGCCGGGTGCCACCCCAATTTTGACCAAACAGCCCCAGGAGCGACATCTGGTGGGTTCGTACCCTCCTCACACCCACATACCAAATGGAACGACTTACCGGCTAAGTGATTTAATGGACCCATACCCGGCGTGGACACGGAGGCCTTCAGTGGCACTTGTCGATATATGAACTGAGCTCGCTCCGTCCAAAGTCCACCGCGCTATCACTAGGCTGCCTCCGGCCCTTTTTAATTTTTTAAAAGCATTTTTTAGGCGTAGTGACTTTTATACAGAAACATTAGAGGAGAGGGAATAAATACAAGTTAGTAAAAAGAAAATAATGTCCTTTAACTGTGTTTTATTTGTTTATCTGAAAGTTTCTTACGAGTCTTATTTGTTTACAGGTAATGCTTGACTGGTTGCGGCATTTCTTCGATGCCTATCCTGACGTCCCGAAATTTGCATTCGGTTTCCACGGGGAGCTTAGCCATGACGATTATAATTTAGTAGGATACGCGGACTCGGACACAGAGCGTTTTTTGAGGAGTTTACACGAAGGAGGATTACTCAATGATACCATCTTAATTCTCATGAGTGACCATGGACACAGGTAAGTTTTAAAGCTTTAGCATTTTTTTTGAAGCCTTGTCCACATTGCTTTCCTCTGTTGGCCCCGAAATTGTTGAATTGACCTGTTATTCGTTTGACATCACGTGGTCGTTGAGCCATACAGCAGCTTTGAACTTAAGTCAACTTCAACGGATGTCGTCATTACGTTGAGCTCTATGATTGGTTAAAATTTTCATAGCAGAAGCTCCGCTCCACTCCGCTGTGGAAGCATTGTGAACAAGGCCTTACTCGTAATTTATTACTTTAAGAGACATGTATAGAGCCAAGAAAAAAAAACCCGACTGCGAGGATAGTTTAAAGGGGTTGCAGATTAAACGACCTCGAAACATGAAACGTTTTCATAAATTTCTTTTTGGATTGTAGTACATACACTGCTGGCCACCCAAATTGCAACACCAAGAAAGACAAGAGATATCACAACAAAATTTATTTTGTAGATAACATGTTGACCAAGTATCAAATGATTACATTTATAGACTTCTGTGAAGTGTGGTTCCTGCCAAAATCAGTAGCCAGAGTAGCCGCCATTGTTGGAGATCACCGCTGCCACACGCCTCGGCATTGATTCAAAGAGACTTTGGATGAGTTCTTGGGGTACAACAGACCAAGCAGCTTCCACACGTTGCCAAAGTTGATCTGCTGTGGCAGCTGGGGATGGAATCTGGGTCAATCGTAGAGCAACCATGGACCACATGTTTTCTATCGGCGAAAGATCCGGAGAGCGAGGCGGCCAGGGAAGCAATTCAATCTGGCGATTGACGAAGAACCGTTGGACAATGCGTGCCACGTGTGGTCGCGCATTATCCTGTTGAAATATGGCTGTGGGCAAGCCCTGAAGGTAAGGAAGGACAACTGACTCCAACACCTCGGAGATGTAGCGCTGGCTGTTTAAAGTACCGGCAATGCGTACTAGAGGTGTGCGAGAGTGATATCCAATACCGCCTCATACCATAATACCCGGTGCAGGACCAGTGTGGCGGTACATAACGCAGCTGTTCAGCATCCTCTCTTCACGGTGTCTCCAGACTCGAATGCGACCATCGTGGTGTTGCAGACAGAAGCGTGACTCGTCAGTAAAGACAATTTCATTCCATTCTGCCGTCCACATCCTTCTGTCATCGCACCATTGGCGGCGGAGACGTCTGTGGTTCTGCGTCAAGGGTAGACAAAGCAATGGACGTCTTGCGGACAGACCACTCTGCTGTAAACGGCGTCGAATGGTACGCGCAGACACTGGATGATGCGTTACAGACTGCATGTGCTGTGCTATGGTTCGTGATGTGACTGAGCGATCTGTCACTGCCATGCGCACAATTTGCCTGTCATCACGTGAAGTGGTGCGCTGAGGTGGATGCGATCGAACACGCCGGTCCGTCGTACCCTCGTGCATCCAACGATCACATATCCGCATTACAGTTGTTTGGTTTCGTCCAACACGACTACCGATTTCCTTGAAAGATAATCCACAATCTCGGTAGACCACTATCCTTCCTCTGTCGAACTCTGATACTTGATCAAAAGATGATCGCTGTTTTCGACGAGGCATAATGGATCGTCTTTTTGAAAAAACCACAAGAAAAACACAATTGCCGAACTTGAAATCGCCGAAATCTCCAAGCCTTAAATAGCGCTTTGAAGTGGCGTGTTAGCAATATGAAGATTCATTAATTACTTGCCTTTCCGAAGTTTGACGTCATATTCTGCATTTCCATTTTTAAGCAGATTCAAGTTAAAGGCGATTTAATTAAACCGAATCAACGACGTAAGTTTCGTTTAGTTTACGTCATGTCTGGCAATCTATCATCCGTCATAATTAAACACAAATCTTCAGTTACCAGCCGATAGTTTTTTTCAAGTGAAGTGATGTAAATCTGTTTTGTTAAGTGTATATAAGCGGCGAACACTTTCGAGAAAGGGCATCACGGCATCAAGGATACACTGGCTGATTGGGATGAAGTATCAAGCCTATCTAGAGTAAGACGTTTTGTATTAGTTATAGATTAATTCTTGTGATAGTCCATCACAGTACGATAAAATATAATGTTTGTTTTAAAATTTATTTAAAGAAAACCCCAGTATTATGAGTAAGAAGAAAAATGTTGATATTGTTGTTTTTAACTAATTCTTAACCAGTTTTTCAAATGAATAAACTTTTGGTTATTGTTTAAAAAAAAAGTCTTGTCGTCTATACATGATTTTGAACAGCTTTAATGGTTTTAGCGTATACCTTTTTTAACATAGCTTTTACTGCACATTTTTAAACTCTGCTATTTAAATAAATTATAAGAATTGTTGACGTGCATGTTTTTAACATGTACGCTAACAATAAATGGTTATGGGCCCAGCGGAGTTATTGAAGGAATACGACCATGAAAACCACTGAATGAGAACTTTTCATGAAACCACATGAAAAGCCTGAAATGTTTTTTGAGCTTTTAAAGATTGTATTTTGAGAAGTAGTTGAGTATACCAGTGGCCCCGAAGATGGGGGGGGGGGCATTAAATTTAGTGTTAATGATAGAAAATATAGACGACAAGTGAAGTTCTTTTTATTAATGTGTATTTTGTGAAGATAAATGAAAATGCAGGCCCAGATAGAAAAACTCAATGCAAATAATTACGGCAATTGGGTCGAAGATATGAAGTACATCCTTATGGAAAGGGGATGCTGGGGTATAGTAGGTGCGCTGAGGTGGATGCGATCGAACACGCCGGTCCGTCGTACCCTCCTTCATCCAACGATCACATATCCGCATTACAGTTGTTTGGTTTCGTCCAACACGACTACCGATTTCCCTGAAAGATAATCCACAATCTCGGTAGGCCACTATCTTTCCTCTGTCGAACTCGGATACTTGATCAAAAGATGATCGCTGTTTTCGACGAGGCATAATTGATCGTTTGTTTTTTTTTTTAAAAAAAACCACAAGAGAAACACAATTGCCGAACTTGAAATGGTCGAAATCTCCAAGCCTTAAATAGCGCTTTGAAGTGGCGTCACAGGCGCGCGTGATGTGCGCCTGCGCTGAAATTCTAATCATTTGCATATCTCACCTCCGCTAATGCATGTTGTAAATTTCATGTTATTTGCATGTTTCCTTCAGGGTGTTGCATTTACAGTGGCCAGCGGTGTATTTTGATAAATGTTGTCTTTGCCAGAACTCTTTTCATTTGTGCTCTGATATGAATCCAAACGTATACTCAGGGGCGTGCTTAGGGTTTTAGCGGCCGTGGGCGATGCTTAAGATTTTAGCGGCCCTGGGCGAAACACAATTACTGGCAATCAAATTTCTCTATGTACTGAGCAATGGATCCTGTAAGACAACCCCGACTGATAATCAAGGTTTTACTATAACTGAATTGAAGATAAATCATGTTTTTCTAACCGAGAATTTTTTCGAACCGAAAGGGTAGTTTGTCAATTAAAATTATTTCTACGATTCTTTTCAAAAAATCGAAACATATATTTTTTTGTAAGTTGAATTCTAGAAACCGAGAAAAATGAGGGATTTCTTAAAAACCCGTAACATTTAGAAAAGTGTTGCGATGAGGAATAAAAATGGCGGCCCTAAATTTTTAGCGGCCCTGGGCGGTTGCCCAGTTCGCCCACCCCTAAGCACGGCCCTGCGTATACTCATGACGTGCGATTCTTTAAAATGCATCTCTTATGATAAAATTTTGTTTGAAATATTTAAATTCCAGAATAATTTATGATAAAGTACATTTTTCGTTCACTTTAAATTATCTTATATAATTTTATCTTTACTGTCGTATAACGGTTATAAAACTTAGTTTAGTGAAGAACTTTTATTATCTCTCAAATTCTTCAAGAGTAACTAGCTGCTCATTATTTCAATCATATCTTAACACGTAATAAGTTTAAATATTCGCTCGTAAGATTTTTCAAATATTTAATAAATGTTTTCTTCGTTATAAATGCGGTGGCATGGAAAATATTCTTTTAGAATATTTTCCATGATGGATATTAAAACTCTTTAATATCCATCTAGTCTGTAAAATAAAAATTAAAGCAAAAGAAAGACATTATTTGTTTAATCAAAAAATAACCATCTCTTGTCTAAACCAATTTCACTATGATATAAGAACATATTTATTTGGCTTTAGCTCCCAATAATTTTCCACTTATTTATGATGATATCTAGTTAAATCGTTTTACCTTTAAATTTTATTTTTGTTTCAAAGATGTTCAATAGAGATTGTATTTTTTCACCAAGCATTATAGAAAATTTTTTGCAGACTTGAAAAACTGCCAATTCTTATAATTCGATAACCCAAAGCCCGATTTAACGAAACAAAAATCGGGTAACAAAATGTACAATCGATGTACAAATGTACATCGGGTAACAAAAGTAACAAAATGTTCTAATTCTTCACGAAGCCGGTATCTGTAAAGTTTCTAAAATTAATACAAAATATTAATACAAATATCATTAATACAAATATCATTAATACAAATAATCATTAATACAAATATCATTAATACAAATAATCAATATAATCATTAATACAAAATATTAAGGTACTAAATTTTAATACTTAAAGCATCTGGTATTGCCGATTTATCGACACTATCTGATAGTTTTTTCCAAAACATAAATTTGCTATTTCAGCCGATTTATCTCAGCAGTGAAATTTGAAATGAATTAATCATTTGTCATTTGTAGTTGAAACTTAATGATGAATAGAATATGCAAAGTAATTAAAAATGCTTGTTACGTCAGGCCCGGTTTTTACGAAACGTGATATAATCTTTTTCTACTCATTTCAAGCACATCTTATTTTTAAAATTATAGCATTGATTTTTGCTGTACTGAATTAAAAGAACATACTAAGAGTTCTAGTATTGCCTAGTTCGTTGGTTCTTAACCGGTGGTCCGGGGAAACCCAAAAACTGGTCCGGGAAGTCAACAGTGATAAAAAAATAATTGGTGTTATCGTTTCAAAGCGATCGCGAACCAAGCAATTTCATAAAATCGGGAAGAAAAAATTTTGTGCTCCGAATTTTTTGTTAAAATTCTAAAAATTCCTGTATTTCTTCCATTTCCTGACGTTTCAAGTACGAAAAAATCCCTGATCTGCTTAAAATTCCCAAATATATTCTTGACGCGCAGTTGCAGCAATTTTTACAGCTAGTAAAACAAATACATTCATCTAATTAATTTTTACGTTTTCATAGACTTTTATGTTTGCTGTTAAGTTTACTTCAATGTTAAATTTTTTTATTGTTATTATGTTTATTTGTAACTTTAATAAAAGTTGTAAATCACAAATAGTTTGTTCATTCAGAAAATGAAACCCATTTTTTGCCCCTTAAAGGGTTTGTTAGGAGATATTCCCCGGCGATTCTTTTTCTTTTTTTTTAACACGTGGTCCCTGGCCAACAAAAGGTCAATAACCACTGGTCTATATGAACAAATGAACAAAGTAGCCCTGGGAAAAAATATCAAGCCATTTTTTCTGCTATATTAATTTTTCTTAAGGTACTTAACATGATTTGCAAGTGACTGGAGAATATAAAAATCCAATGGGTCGATCGATAACATGGTACCAAAAATTCTGTTGATCACTCTTTTCACTAATTTAACCCTGGACGGAATGGGTGATGTACGTTGGGAATTTTATTCTTGATAGGGCAACCCTAGGCGGGAAAGCCATTCCGTTATGTCCAACTAAAGCTAGCAGGCACTTGGAGCTAAGTCATTCTTCTACCTTCGGGTATTCCTGGTCCTTGGCCAACAGAAGTTGTGTCCCTTACCCTTTTATCCAGGAAGGATTTTATTACCGATCACCATTGGATGAACCTACTGAGGATATATCGATTCATGGACCTGATCTCAGGAGGGATTAATAACAACAACAACAACAACTAATTTAACCAACACCCTTTCAGATTTGCGAGCATCCGAGAGAGTCAGCAGGGAAAACAAGAAGAGCGCCTTCCTTTCTTCTCCCTCGTCATTCCTCCTTGGCTTCAGAACAAATATCCAAACTTCGTCCAGAATCTCCAGATCAACCAGAACCGCCTCGTCACGCCCTTCGATATCCATGCCACCCTCATGACTCTCCTGCATCCCGAGGACGTGCCAAACGAAGGGGATCTGTCTAGCAGAAGCATCAGTCTCTTCTCGAGAATTCCTCAAGAGGTGAGTGGATATCGTTAAGAGAGTTTCAGAAACGTAAGGTCTGTTTTTTTCAAGGCCAAGAGGGGTTATTTCTTTCAGGAGGCATTTTTTGTTCTCTAAAAGTGGCCGTACACACATGCAGGAAATTCTCAAGGAAAAGTAGGCAGGATTTTCTGAACTGAACCCTCGCGCACACACGTAAAATGTTTTCCAATCGGTATTTCGGGGGACTGTACAGTCCGCCACCGGTGCCAATTCTTCCCTCAGTCCAAACCTCAAGGATTTCCTCTACGTGTATGGAAATCCTTGAGGTTTAGACTGCTGATAATTACCTTAATACAGGATTCCCAACCTTTTTACGTTGGCGGCACCCTTGGGAATGGCATTAGAAATTTGTGGTACCCTTGTTAAGAGTTTTAGTTTTTTCATATATAAAATCTAAAGTGCAATGTGCATCAGGAACATGTCAAATTTAAGTTCAAATAAATGATGACTCCTTTGCTGATTTTACTTATTTATTGTAAGATATAGGTAACAAACAATAGGATAGCATGCATTAATATAGTTTCAAAAGTAGCCATGGGATTCAGTATAGTAATACAGTAAAGGACTACAATAGAAATCGCTCAAAAGACTTTTGTTTCATTAATGTGAGACTTGCGATGGATGCTTAGAGCACAAATATTTGATATCAGGTGTAATCTAACAATTGTGAGCGTCAGAATAGCTAATTTTTTTCTCAGTAACGAGTTAATCGATCTATGTCATAATCTAACTCATAATTCAACTTCATATATTTATTTTAGATGATACTTTTTGTTTATCCCCCTAAAAATCTGGTGGCACACCGGTTAGGAATCACTGCCCTAATACCTAATAGGCACTCCAGAAAAAGCACCCTATTTTGAATATAAAATAAACGAATAATGCTACGGTATCGCATATTAGTTCGGTGTGCAGATACTAAAATTTATAATCGGGAGATCCTTCCGAAGGGCACGCTATATGGGTGCCCCGAAATATAAGTGAGGAGTAGCACTATAACGCTAAAATCAGTGTCCTAAATTAAACTATAATCAGTTCAGGAAGATACGCAAGTATTTCACCAACTTGGTGTAAAAGGCTCCTTAATAACCAAAATCTAATAAAAGGCCTTTAAGAAGCCTTTTATTCCTGTTTGTTTCAACAAGTTTCCCGTTAGTCATTATTGCACTTACTGTTAATTTCTCTTCGTAAAAATATTGCAATGTTTATAAAACAAAAAACTTTGGAACTTAAATCAGATTTTTTTATGTGCATTTTATAATAAAAGAAAGATTATATACAGTACACACTGGGGTGAAACAAAATAGTGTAAGGACTTTGCCTTGAATAAAAGACTGCCAGCCTTTTTGTATTTTATGCTTTAATTGAATTTCTTGATTAAATGCAGGCTATTTACAATCAATCAATCAATCAATATACATACATACATATATATATAATCAATTTCGTTGGTTCACGGCATCGACGAGGAAGGTCAGACTTGAGTTGTCGCTACACTCATTGAAGTCTATCTAAGCCCGACAGTATCTCCTTGTCTCCGGCTTCAGCGTCACTCTGAATAACTTAGTCTCTGAATCACTGACTTTTTTTAACTCGCACTCGGCGATTTTATATACCTTCGCTGAACGTTCTCAAAAGTTTTAGAAATTGCTGCTTTTCTTTATTCAGTTACGTTCCCAGGCGACTAGGCACCTCCGGTCGACAACTTACTTTTTGTAGCTGACGAACTGTTCTGTAAGCTGTCGGTAGCACTTCCGGCCATTATGTCGCCAGGCGACTGTCTGTCTGCAGCCGTCCAAATCAATTATATGCACAAACCACGCGTTGATTGGTCTTTTCGGAATTTCCCCGCGCAAAAAATAAAAAATAAAAAATTCGCTATTGTACGGGAGTAGTTATATTATTTACAAAAGTGACCGATCTTTGTCTGTTCATCAAATAAAAATGACGAAACTTACTAAGAATTTTTGTAATAAATGGTTGAATTACCATTATCTGTTGAAACAAGGTTGAAATTTCTCTGCGGCGTTTCAGCTAGCTTTTCGATTAAAATTCAGTTAGCTCATTTTCGAAAACTGGGGTACGATCACTTTAGTAAGACACCGTAATGTAATTTTATAATACATCAATTTTGTTATTGGATATACTTAAGCATATAAAACTAAATCTTATTATCTTCGTCATCATTGTACAGAAAATAGTATAACATTTAACTTATACATATTATTTAATTATAGAATAGAACAAATTATTCATGCACAAAGTATATACAAAAAAGTAGAATGACAAGCAAAGAAAAAAACCCTACCAACTGGAAGTGCCACCTTAAAAATGGTTGAAAAACACTGCTCTCCTCTGCAATAGAGGTGGTAATAATCGCAATTCATTTTTTAAATGTTAGAGCCCAGATAACTTTACAAAAACATTCATGTGCACAATTTCTTCGTCAGTTGCGCTCTCCTTAACCTTTTACTTAATTGCATATAAATCAACATACAGTGGTACCTCAGTACTCGTCGTTAATTGGTTCCAGAAGGCACGAACTAATTCGTTCCTGAAAACCAGGACTTTCACCTTTTACTGGACAATTTATAAATGGATGGGGTTGTTTTTTTTTATACAAAATCTTTTAACTGGACACCGATAACTGAAAACAGCCATTAGATAAAATAAAATAAAAAATTATCTGCACTCAACCTGTACTGAAAGGTGTTGATGGCCTAATGGTAGAGTGGTGAAGTAGAGGGGGAGAAGGGTTATTGCTTGGAAGGGGAAGTCTCCTTCAAATGAAACATCAGGCGCATGAACATTTATTCTTTCTCTTTTCTGTCTCTTACACAACCAATCCCTGTTGTAGACTCAGATTTAGGGAGATTCACTACAAACCTATCAAGAGAAACTTTCTTTTGCCTACGTTTCAAAATGTTTCTGAAGTGAGACATCGTTTGAACAGTAAACAAATCCACATTTCGGCTTGCTAGAGCATTGTCAGGGTGATGCTTTTAAACAAAATTTTGCAATTCAACCTATTTCGGTCTTTCTTTTCTTCCGGAGAAAAAGAATGCAGGGGCGCCATCTTGTCTCATACATGTTTTGCATGTGTGTCGAGTAACGAGGTATGACTGTGTATACTAAAAATAGCGACTTCAGATATCTAAGCTACATAAATCGAAATCCGTCCAAATATAGATCTACTTTTTCATCGTAGTTAACATATGTTACTGAAGCCTTCGAGGTTTTAATCTGCTAACTTGTCAAAAAGGGTGAAACCTTAGATCCACATGACTCTTGTTATGGAGACGCATGTAGTCTATTATGAAGATGCGTGTTCTAAGAAATGAAACCTTTCTTTTCCACCTGTTGGTTCCACGGCGTAGAATTTGAAGTCGAACCGAACGTTACGTTTGATGTTGTGCATCATATCACGTGTTTCTAATTTCTGGTACGTTCGTACAAAATTAAATATACTTGTGTCATTCTGCTTGATGCGATACTTTGAAATGTGACTAAACATTTCTGTAATACACTGCTGGCCACCCAAATTGCAACACCAAGAAAGACAAGAGATATCACAACAAAATTTATTTTGTAGATAACATGTTGACCAAGTATCAAATGATTAAATTTATAGACTTCTGTGAAGTGTGGTTCCTGCCAAAATCAGTAGCCAGGGTAGCCGCCATTGTTGGAGATCACCGCTGCCACACGCCTCGGCATTGATTCAAAGAGACTTTGGATGAGTTCTTGGGGTACAACAGACCAAGCAGCTTCCACACGTTGCCAAAGTTGATCTGCTGTGGCAGCTGGGGATGGAATCTGGGTCAATCGTAGAGCAACCATGGACCACATGTTTTCTATCGGCGAAAGATCCGGAGAGCGAGGCGGCCAGGGAAGCAATTCAATATGGCGATTGACGAAGAACCGTTGGACAATGTGTGCCACGTGTGGTCGCGCATTATCCTGTTGAAATATGGCTGTGGGCAAGCCCTGAAGGTAAGGAAGGACAACTGACTCCAACACCTCGGAGATGTAGCGCTGGCTTTTTAAAGTGCCGGCAATGCGTACTAGAGGTGTGCGAGAGTGATATCCAATACCGCCCCATACCATAATACCCGGTGCAGGACCAGTGTGGCGGTGCATAACGCAGCTGTTCAGCATCCTCTCTTCACGGTGTCTCCAAACTCGAATGCGACCATCGTGGTATTGCAGACAGAAGCGTGACTCGTAAGACAATTTCATTCCATTCTGCCGTCCACATCCTTCTGTCATCGCACCATTGGCGGCGGAGACGTCTGTGGTTCTGCGTCAAGGGTAGACAAAGCAATGGACGTCTTGCGGACAGACCACTCTGCTGTAAACGGCGTCGAATGGTACGCGCAGACACTGGATGATGCGTTACAGACTGCATGTGCTGTGCTATGGTTCGTGATGTGACTGAGCGATCCGTCACTGCCATGCGCGCAATTTGCCTGTCATCACGTGAAGTGGTGCGCTGAGGTGGATGCGATCGAACACGCCGGTCCGTCGTACCCTCCTTCATCCAACGATCACATATCCGCATTACAGTTGTTTGGTTTCGTCCAACACCACTACCGATTTCCCTGAAAGATAATCCACAATCTCGGTAGGCCACTATCTTTCCTCTGTCGAACTCGGATACTTGATCAAAAGATGATCGCTGTTTTCGACGAGGCATAATTGATCGTTTGTTTTTTTTTTTAAAAAACCACAAGAAAAACACAATTGCCGAACTTGAAATGGTCGAAATCTCCAAGCCTTAAATAGCGCTTTGAAGTGGCGCCACAGGCGCGCGTGATGTGCGTCTGCGCTGAAATTCTAATCATTTGCATATCTCACCTCCGCTAATGCATGTTGTAAATTTCATGTTATTTGCATGTTTCCTTCAGGGTGTTGCATTTACAGTGGCCAGCAGTGTATGTATCTCTGATAATTAAAATCTGCTCTTGTGAATGAACATTTTTGGGTTTCTTATACATGTGATACATGCAATTAAAGGAAAAGTTCGCCTTTCTGCGCAACACGATAATTTTTAAAGGTAAGAAATTTAATCTAACAAAATTTTGGTATATTTTCCCTCTGATCTAATATAGTTTCTAATATAGTCCCTCTGATTTAATATAGTTTGCATTTCTCATTGGAAGACCCGTTCTCTGAACTGAAACTACGTCATTCAAGTATTAAGTAAAAACCAATCCATATTATTATTATTGTTATTATTTTATCCAACGTGGTAGGAACATTTGATCTATCCATACCGTGAATTCGCCGACTATTTTATTAATCATGAGATCATCGTGTAAGTGAGATAACAATGTTCCCTATGAGGGAAAAACACTGGAACGTCCATTCATTCGAATCCGAGCCGACACCGTGGAAGTCCGAGATACTAACTGTTATACGATGTGGACAAAATCTACATTAAACATCCAACTTATTGAAACATTCTTTTTTATTCTAAATGTCTGAATCATCACCATTCTTCCGAACTTACCCTCTCATGTATACTTATAAAAACTAAAAATCCTTTTAATTCCTCAAAATAAGCCTTTTCCCGTAATCCATAGTTCGTTTTTAAATGCTTTTTGACCAATCTACAGTGGCTCCCAAAAGTGTTCGCACACTTACGAATTTCAATGAAATAGGGGTCTATCCATTAATTAAAATAAATATTTCAGAATGGGTATTTAATAATAAGATCTATAATCTATTCTTAACAAAACTACATGAAATTTTTTGAAAACATAGTAAAACTTTATTTTTAAGAAATCAGTAATCAAAAAGTAACAAAAACTTTATCTCACAAAAGTCATCGTACACTGAAATATTTTCGGATAAATTCATAATTAAAATTATCGTCTGGCGCTTTATTTTTATTTTTTAATTGTGGTGGCATTTGAAATATCGTTTGGCTTTAATTTTTGCTTACCTACTCCGTAATATTCTATTTATTATTTAAAAATGGCTCGTAGTCGTAAAGACACAACAAACAGCATTCGAAAATTGATTATTTTTCATCATAGTAGTGGTAAATTAGTTCGGAAAACTGCTAAATTACTTAATTTATCCCATTCTACTGTGCAGTATGTGAAAAAACGCTTTCAAGAAGAAAATTGGATCGAAAACAAGGTAAGAAAAGGCCGTCCGGCAAAGTTAACAAAACGTGACCAGAGATTTATAATTAGAAAATTTGTGAAAAATTCACGTTTGAGTGCTGTAAAAGTTTCTGCAGAATTCAATGAAACATTTTCTACTTCAATTTCACCTGAAATTTTTTGACGAGTTCTCAAAACAGCTGGATTACATGGGCTCTGCCCATAGAAAATTTGTTTGTGAGTGAGAAAAACAGAAAGTTTAGGCTTCCCTTCGCACTATCAATGATAAATAAGCCCCAAACCTATTGGAATAATGTCTTATTTGCCGATGAACATTTTTGGTGCTGATGGGCGTATAATTGTATGGAGAAGAAAAAAAATGAGGAACTTAATCCCAAGAACTTAGTAGGAACAGTTAAGCATGCCGGTGTAGGTATCCTTGTGTGGGGGTGCATGTCAGCATCAGGACTAGGAAATTTGGTATTTATTGATGGCATAATGAATCATGCTGTTTTTATAAATATTTTAAGAGACAATTTAAAATTATCAGCTCAAAATTTGGGTATTGGAAACAACTTTGTCTTTTATCAAGATAACGATCCTAAGCACATGGCTCTCAACATTCACATCTGGTGTCTCTATAATTGTCCACAAGTTTTGAAAACACCACCACAATCGCCAGATTTAAACCCAATAGAACATATTTGGAGAGAACTGGAGGTTGGAGTGCGAAAACACGACATTCACACGAAAAGCAAACTAAAAACAATTATGATGGAAGAATGGATGAACATTGATGCAAAAATTACAAAAGAACTAAAGCAATCTATTCCCAGACATTTAAAAGCTGCTGTGGATGCTAAAGGATATCCTACTAAATATTAATTTAACGAAAAATTAAAATATTTACTAATATGTAGAGATTTTTTACAAGCGTACGATGACTTTTGTGAGATAAAGTTTTTGTTACTTTTAGATTACTGGTTTCTTAAAAATAAACTTTTACTATGTTTTCAAAATATTTCATGTAGTTTTGTTAAGAATAGATTATAGATCTTATTATTAAATACCCATTCTGAAATATTCATTTTAATCAATGGATAGACCCCTATTTCATTGAAAATCGTAAGTTTACGAACACTTTTGGGAGCCACTGTATATACAGTGACTCCCAAAAGTGTTCGTACACTTACGAATTTCCATGAAATAGGGGTCTATCCATTAATTAAAATGAATATTTCAGAATGTGTATTTAATAATAAGATCTATAATCTATAACCCTTATTTCAGCTCGATGGGTGTTCATGGGCTGATACGCGAAAGCAGGGGAGCCGAGGTGTCAATCGAGATTATAGAAAAATTACTTGAAGACGAGTTCAATGCACGAGACAGTTTATGAAAATTTCAATTATTGCAGCTCTGAAATTTATATTAAGACAAATAACTAAATTCCACATGAATACATTTTATTCATAAATCCTACAAATTAATACTATTGAACTTTTTACACATGTAGAGTAATTAAACCCCAAGTAAATTTGTTACTCTAAATGCAATCATTGTTCTTTTTTAATTTTCATAAGCAATGAATTGCATGCACAGTTTTTTTTAAATATATTTTTATTTGATAGTAAATGAACTTATTAACTGATTTTCTTACACCAACTTCTTAAACTATTTATTTCAGAGAACCTGTACCATGGCTTCTATCGAGCCGCACTGGTGTGCTTGCTTATCGTGGGCTAAAGTATCAATGGAGGATCCTATTGCCAAAGAGGTGGGACTAGCTGTGATAGATTTTATTAACTCATTAACAGAGTTCCAGCGAACCAATTGTGAGGTTCTTCTGCTTAAAGAAATAATGCGAATAGAAAAACTGCAACCCAACAAAGCACTTTTAAAATTTAGAAAGAATGCTGATAAAGATGGCTTTGTTGGGGAGTTCACAGATGACACGAAACTGACAGAAATAATTTATCAGATTCAGATTCGAGCTTTTCCTAGTGATGCCATTTACGAAGCATCTGTGAAGCACAACACTGTAAAGAAGTCTTTTATTGTGAAAGAGAATGAACTGAGTCGTGTAAATATGTATGCTAACCAAGAACACTGCATTCATGACACTTTTCCCAATTTGAGAAAATACTGTTTTTGCAAAAAACAGTTATGAAGATAATTTATGCAAAAGCAGAACTGTGATCGAAACTTGCGAAGAAGACTGAAGAGAATCCTCTGAATCTAACTAAATTGTTAATACTGACACGTGCAAATGATAATGAGTGTTGGTTTTAAATGTTAAGAACAGCTACTGCAAGAGTTATATATGATGCATTAAAAGTGATCTCATTTATATAAAATCTCCCCCGTGACAAAATAAGATATAATTTTTTAAAAATCTATAGTTACTTTTGAAAATATAATACTTTTAAGAAGGTATTAATTACAAATTTAAAATGCCTGAAAACATAAAACTACATCTTTTACAAAGATAGTTTCAATAGATTTTCAATTTTATACTTATTTTTAACTATAAAACTTTTAACCTTATGTTTATAAAATTCACAATATATAGGTATTTCTAATTAAAAACTCATTTTGATATTTATCTCTCAGTAATAAATTAATTTTTACAATTACAAGATAATTTCTTAGGGAAAAAAAAAGAGAACGTATTAAGTAATTTGCATATTTTTATGTGCATTTTCAGACTGGATTTAAATTTTTTAAAATATAATTTTAATATTTTAGGAGATTCATCTATAACTAAGACTAATCAAACAACAAAAAATGTAATTACTAAAAAAATAATTTTTCAAGTAAATAATAACTAATATATTTAATAGTTTTAAAATTAAATATAATCATAGCTTGTGTTTGTTTGAATTAGTTCTTCTCTAATAATAGTAAACTTTTGGTTATTTTTTAAACAATTTCATTGAAAATCCACAAGATACAGATAAAAGCAGTATGGCTAAGCAAGAAATGCTGGTTTAAATGACTGCAACAATTATACTTTATACACTACTAAACTAAACTCTTCAAATGAAAGATAAACTAGTCTTTTTCATGTTTTGTAATAAAATTAAAATATCTCTTAAGACACAGGTCCATGAAAACTATGCTGCTCACTCATACATTAAGCAATTCTGTTCCTCCTAAAGATTAAACATATACTTTTATTTCAGTAAATAGCAGCACACCTTAAAATCCACAGTAGAAATTAAGAAGCTGTTATTCGCTGATTTACCGTCCTCCATAAGTTTCATACATGTAATAAAAATCCATCACTTTTTAATGCTGAAAGTTCAAAGCTAAACATTCTTATGAGCATGTTTCTGTAAACATAAGAACATATTCATACAAATGTTCCTTTAAGTTAACAAGATAATTTTCATTGCTCTAACAAATTATTAGATTTAAATTAAATTTACTGCATAATTTTACGATTGTGGAAAATTTTTATTTTTTACATTACATTAAATTTCCATAACATCAAAACTGGAATCTACTAACATGAAACACGTTGTTTTCTATACAAAAGAAATGACAAAATCTTTCTCCCCCTTCATAAATTTGTCCACAAGTACAGTGCTTGAATCTGTGATAATTGAAGCCGCAACAGTAGTTTAAAAAGGTGTTTCATAATTAATATTCCCATGTACATGGAACAAAACTTTTTTATAAAACTACTTTTATATAACATCTTGATGTATGATGCATAGCTAGTTGATTCCCTTATATTTATTATAGCTAATTAAATGGGAAAAATATGCAAACTTTACTCTGATGATGGATAGAATTTGAATCCCCCCCCCCCTTATCAAGAAAATTCTATATTCCATCTTCATTAGAAAGCACAAGTTACAAAATGAATGCTGTTTTTTACAGAAATTTTCCCCCGTTACTTAAAATACAATGTCTAGTACTTGTACTTAATATTGTAAACATGTTATCACACCAGAGTTGCTATATGACCTACTTTAATTTTCAAGTTTTTTAATCATGCATCTTTGTACAAAATTCATAAATCACTCAACCGTTTAAAATACTAAATAAATTTCAGTATTATAATCTTTGACACTTTTAAAATGTCCATCTAATAAATCATTCAGCATCAGATTTATATTCATTTTAAGATGCATTTGTTAAAATTTTTAAAATAGTAGATAAATCTGAGATTTTAACTTCTAACCCAGCATTCATGAGTTGATTTATTAAATCTATACAAATAGTTTTTAAAGTATGACAAAAAATAGCTAACAAAATATTTCTGAAGATCGTCCCTGGTAACCTTTTACACTCTACACATGGCTGTTTTCAGAGAAATGGAATCATAAATGTCACAAAATTTTTTAGTGATCTACCCTTTTTACTATATTATTTTGTCTAAATAATTTTAAGTTGTATTAAAACTGATCTGAATTAGTTTTGTGCACTTATATATGAATGGCAGATTCAAATCAAACAGATATTTGAAAAGCCAGATGACTGTGATTGAATACATACAGTACATAAGGAAAGCTAAAAAAAAGAAAACCTACTACATTCAATTTTCAGATTTTTACTTCAGCAATTAAAATGCTCTTTTTGACTATAAATCTATCTGCAGATATTTTTAAAATTCATCCATCCCAACAGTAGAGTTTACAGATTTTAGCTTTAACGGTGTAATAAGGGTAATGTACAGATTACAAGAGTCATTTTTAATATTTTATGCCACAATTTGTATTGTTAATGCATTTTAATGTTGTTCTTTATGTGTGATTTGATCATATTGTTTTATTCTAGTACATTTAGTTGTCAACTGGTAGTAAAAGCCTTCTCTTCTCAACATTTCTGACATAAAAACCCTATGCACTGGACCAATACTTTGCACTGTTTTTGTATATGTATATATTTGTTGTATAAGTGTGCCATACTTGTATTTTAATTTGTGTATAGACTAGTCACTTGTTTGTTATAAAAGAATTGTTAATGTCATAATATAGAGGACTTTTTGAAGGGGTTCCTCACCACATTATCAGAATGCTTATCATAATAGTAAATTACAAAGAATAAGCCAATTTTCTTTTGAAATAAACAGTGATAAATAAAGTTTTAAGCAAAATGGTAATGTGAAATAAAACCAAACTCACTAACAAATATGAGAAAAGTTTTGCATTGATTGTTTAAAGTCTAAAAAATCTTACTGCAATCAATTTCGTAAACATTTGAATTACAAATGTCTAATTTAAAGATAATATCTATAGTAAATTTGCAGTCTTCACAATTCCCAATTATATCTTTTTTTTTTTAAAGCTTGCTTAAGTTACTTTCACACTTAAGGTTCACTAGTTAATGATATATCCTGAACAATTCACTTAATAGTCCACTAGAATACATTTCTACACTAAATTTTCTAAGGAATCATTACAGTAATAATTTGAATTCACATTCAGGCAATATCAATAACTAAAAAATTAAAGTTGAGATAATCAGGATTAATTTATCCCTTCCAGATTACCTTTTAAAGCAAAATAATAATAAATAATACTTGTTCATATACATATCAGTTCTATTTAATACATTTAAATAATTATTTTTTCAGTTATAAAAAGTAAATGAATATACACCTTATACTAATTAAGAGATGTTTAAAATGGTAAATACAATTTCAATTACAGTAAAATGAAATAAATTTGATGAGAAATGCAATCCCCCTTCTACTTTAAGGTAGTATATTCTTACTTTTAAAGTATCATTTTTCTCAGATTTAAGTTCGACTGTATTTATGTATGCATTTAAGGTTTCAAAAAGTTCCACGTTATAAAGAGATGATGAATATATCTGTGTAAGCCTTACATAATAAATATGTATGCTGTGTGCGTGCTCTATATGTACATTATCTGTAGTATACATATGTTTGAAGTAATTGGAGAATTTTCCTATCAAAATATAGACATGCCTGAAATTTTTTGTGCATATATACATGTTTTACTTTATAAGTTAGTTTGTTGTGAATTACATTAAGAATTCTTACAGTAACTATGCATTTTATATAACCCAGCTTTTTTTTTTTTATAATTTTATACTTAGATTGCAATCTTCCCTTTAAAGACCATACAGTAAGTACTTTTTAAAGGCAAAACCTATTTTGTTTAGATAAATCAGTGGTTCTGAACCTGCAATCAATCACTTCATTTAGATTAACTTTTTATTAAAAGAACTGCTTTCAGTACCAGAGGACAGGCACAAATCCATTACACTTTCAGTATTGCTATACTATGTTTGACTCTCTCAATACTAAAACCAGTTTCAGATATGCATAAAGTTTTTTAAGAAATGCATAATTTTTGTTTATTAAGAAAAAAAATACACACCACACTGACAACAATTGTCAGATCGAATTGGCTACTTCTCTCAACATCTTAGCAAAAGATTTTTCATTTTAAAAATCACAGTCTTTATCTAATGGTGAACCCCAGCACTTTAAGATGGATTAGTATTTTCATTACAAACAGACCTATTAAAGTATTAAGTTCAGATGACTTGTTCAATGATTTGAATTTGTGATGGGAAATTTATGTTGTTAGTGAAATCCTTATATGAGCATTATATGAAATTTGATTAAATTTTTTTAAACAGATTAACTGTAACATTTGAAGTGCAAGTCAGTTATTTCAAACTTTAGCCAATGACTATAGAAACAGGGTTAATATTCAAGGAGGAATTTTCAACTGTTCTTTGAATTGGTATAAAGCCATTCAAGGTCAAGAAAGATCAATGGACTGCAAAAGGTTCAGAACCACTGATATATATGATAAAGATGCATTTTCATGTGGGATTTGTAAAATCATCTGTTGTCCAAACAACCTTTTTAATAAATTATTTTATGCAGAAATGCTACCTTTTCCTGTACAATAAGACTGTCTTATTACAATAATGAACATAATGTACAAACATCAAATTTTCTAAGTCAACTTTGATCAAGCATATCTTTTGCTTCATTTATTTTTGCAGCTAAGTAGGGTGAACCACCTGGAAGAAGAAAATCATAGGGTAGATGATTTACATACTTATCAATTATACACTAAAAACGATTTTTATCTAAAACAGACAGTCCCTGACTTACAAACTTTTTACATTTCAAACAAGCATTTATACTCTAATGAGAAATTAAATACAGAAAACCAGAACTCTAGCATATATAGTATTAAAGCAAAGATTGCAATATTTCAGAAGTGAAAGTCAAAAACATATTTTCTCAATAAAGTTAAACTAGGTAACAATGGTAAAATAAATTGTGTGATAACAATAATGAAGTAAATGGTTAAGAATAGTTAAAATATATAATTCTTATAACATTAAAATGAAATACAAAAGGAGCTAGTGAAGGGCAAATAAATTGAAAATAAAAGTTGTTTATAATCCTTCCAGAATTTTTCTATTTATTTTTTACATGGTGTTGGTTATCAGTCTTTAATTTTCAAGTTAAAAATTAAATGTCATATAAAAAGGAAAAACAAAAATGACAATGTTACATCAGATAAGCTCATAAATATCACTAAAAAATTGGTTATTTAGCAGCTGTGAGGTAATTTTTTTTTTTAGATCAGAAATAATTTTACAAACTGTTATGGTGTAATTATATACCATAGCTGATAATTTGTCTTTCACTGTTTGCATTAAAGTTAAGCAATAAGCCAATGTTATTTCAACTAAACTGAAACCCATCTACTGTTTATCTGCATCACTTTTTTATTCCTGTATTTCCATTTTCTACATATTTGTGAATGCTCTCACTTTGTCTTGCATGATCAGATCCATTAATTCTCTATTTGTAAATTTCTTGTGACTGACTGCCAACAAAAGTTCTTTTCCTTAGATTTAGAATTCAGTTCATCCCCAAGGGCTTCCATATCATTGGTCTACAACAGTCATACTCAACCTTTTTTTTCTCTCAGGCCACATGCATATGTTTGCTATGTTACGTGGGCTGCAACATAGTACACTATACCTTATAAATTATATATTTTATACATTTTTTAAATTTTATATTTTTACATATATGTAAAAATATAAAATTCAAACCCAAGATGTATTCAAATGTTTATTTAAAAATGAATGTGATTTTTTTTTATGTTGAGACAAATCTTCGATTATTTTAGATAAATCAGGTTTATGCTTGCTACATGCTACTCTCAATACGTTATCAAAGTAAGAATCAGTAAGCCGATTTCTATATATGTTCTTTGCATATGTCATTTTAAAATTCAATGATTTACAAAGATATGTTGATGTGAACAACGGGATAAGCAGGTTGCATATTTTTGTAAGTTTTGTATTTACAGGCATGAATTTTCAAAATTGTTTTTACAAAAGCCCGATGATGAGTACGAGTGTTTTGGGCCGCACACAAAAGCTTGGTCGGCTGAATGCGGTCCGTGGGCCGCAGGTTGAGTACCCCTGGTCTAGAACATAAGTGGCACGACAGCACCCCGTGGGCCAATTGGTCAAGAACAGGGGTACTCAAAATGCAGTCCACCAAGCTTGTAAGTGCAGCCCAAAATATTCATGCTCATTACCAGACAGGTGAATTTATAAACATAATTTTGGAAATTTGGGCCTGAAAAATACAAAAACATGCCACCTGCTGCTCATGATGTTCACATCAATGTATCTTTGTGAATCATCCTATTCCAAAATTAAACATGCGAAGAACGTATATAGAAGTTGGCTTACTTATTCTTACCTTGATGATGTATTAAGAGAAGCATGTAGCAAGAATATAGCTGATTTGTTTAAAATAGTCTAAAATTTGTCTCAACATTAAAAATCACACTCATTTTTTTAATAAATGCTTGAATTCATTTAGGTTTTGAATTTTATTTTTTACATTATTATATTATGGGGTGTAGTGTACTATTTTATGGCCTGAGAGAAAAAAAAGGTTGAGTACAGCTGGTCTAGTTCTTGGTTTATGAGCTCAACATACTAGTCATTAATTTTATCAGGAAAAAAAATAGGGAATAGTTCTTACCATACACTATAAATTTTAACCTCAACTTTACTGTCTTAAATCTTTAATCATATCTTTGAAAGTTTGTAACAAAAGCATATATATTTATGTCTGAAGTTTATCAGTCATATTGCATTCTAACAGAAAAGTATATATAATTTTCAAACACTTTCCAAAGTTGTGTCACACTTTAATCAATACAAGCAGTTTCTCTAATTTTGTTCAACCTGATTTGTTCCATGTAAAATACAAGAATTTAAAAGCATTCATTTACAAAAAGTACATAATTCAAAGGGTCACTATATAACATGGGTGGCCAATCTGTAACTCTTGAGCTGCATGAGGCTCTTGAACAATTTCTTTGTGACTGTTCATTAGAATTTTGGAAACTCATGCCAGAGTAAAAAAACTAAAATTGAAATTATCAGTGGGGGAAAATAACCTACATTTTTGCTGAAGTTGATAGATGTAAATCTTCATAAAAAAAAATAAACACTCAATGTTGACAAATCAACATTTAACTGAACTGCTACAAATTGCAACTACTCAAAATATGCTGATTTGAATAATTTGATAAATCAATTTCAGTATCTCTATTCATTTTCAGTATCTTTTCCTACACTTTTTAATTTAACTTTTCAACCCGATTTTGATATCTTTTAAATCCAAATTTTGATTTTTTTAACAAATTTTTATGAAAATTCATTCAATTTTTTTTCTTTACCTTTGCAGCAGCACTTTAAGTTGTATAATTTACCTCAGAGAGAATAACTCTTCCTTCTTTAATTTCTCATGTAATTTTCCTCTTTTTACCAGTATATGTCATTTGGTGAAGCATACAAAGCATAATAAATTTGAATAGATAATTCATTCAAATGATATGTAACCCGTGCAAGTCTACAGATTTAATGATGTGGTCCACAAGAGCTTACAAATTAAACCATATGACCATGTTCAGGAAAGTTTTAGGATTTTTTTCTTTCTTTATAAAAATTCCATGCATGAAATATCATTTCAAATCAGGATTGTATTATTAATTCTCTTATCCAGAAATAAAAACTAATAGAATTAAAGACAACTGAAATTTCAGAACACTGTGACAAAAAGTTAGAAATTTCTTCCTTTTATGTACAACAAGCAGTTTTTAAAAATAAAGCCTATAGGCTTGTTTTTTTTCTTTTAACTAACCTCTTGTCAGAATCCAGATTTTTTTTCCTGGAAAGGGGGGGGGGGCTGTGTTTAATGTAAAGAAAATTTTATATTGGTCATATAATATTACTTTTTTGTACTGGTTTGGTTAAAAGAAAAAAATAGACAAATTTTAGTACCCATAACACAAAACCACTACCAATAAATACTCATTTTTTATTGTCATAATATTAAAATAAGTTCCCCATAAAATGACATACAGTATCTTATATTCATAAAATAAATAAACACTGAATAAAAGAGGGTAGATTTTGGCAAAATTTCCAAATTTTATTATGTCTTTATCCCAATTTTTTCACATAACCACTTTTGATGTAAGGATAAACTAATGTTAATACACTAGTATCGTTTAGTTCAAAACAATTGCAAATGTCTTATAAGAATTAACAAACACATAAGTCACTAACTTAGGTATTGCAGTATTGACATACGTCATAGTGTGAATCATAAATAAATATACATTTTTACCCAGTTTTAAAATTATCTAAAAACACTGTCCAATGTTATAGATGAGCATTAAATAGATATTCTTCCTTAACAGATTTTCTTTTTTCCATTTCTGAATAGTTCTTTAATGTAAAACATTCATGAAAAAAAAACATAAACACAAAAAGATGTTCATAAGTTATATGATGAAGAAAATATGATTATGGTGCATGATCAAAGAATCATAAATAAACAGAAAAAAAAGTAATGTCTATTACATTAATTATTTCTTTGTGCTGTATTAAAGAGTAATACAATTCCAAAAATTATTACCCTAAAAGAAAATAAAAATCACAGAACACATGAAATTTATTTTTATTTTTTTTTACTAAGAAAGCCACAAACCTCTGTCAGGGTGATTAAGCAACATTATTTTCTTATGTGCATCTTTTATTTTGTTCTTACTAGCTGATGGGCTACATAAAAGAAATAATAACTTTAATTTTTTTTAATAAATAAGACAATATGATAAACTTCAGTAATTATTATGAGTATTAAGATCGATGCATATAAAAAAAATATTTATATTAAAGTTTATTAAGTTAAGGGAAAATACATATTTCTACTCTAAACGCATAGCATATTGATTTATTTCACTAAACTGGTCATATAAAATAACCTAAACATATATTGCTTTTATTTATCCATTTTTTTAATTTTATATGCCACTCTAAATTCAAAATCAGTTAATTGTTGAGTAAGAAAATTCAAAGCTATAATACCAATATTTAACTTGTATATATAATTACAAGAACTTATATTTTTAATAATGTGATTATAGAAAAACCAGAGTCAAAAATGACTAAAAACTATACGATTTTGCATCTTTTTATTCACATCCATAAAAAAAGTTAAATTTGATAAATACATATAGTCAAATAATAAAGCAGACATTTCTGAAAGTAAAATTTTATTATGTTACTGTTATATTACACATATCTTATTAAATATTTTTTAACATAAATTTAAAGGTAATATTTTTTAAAAAAAATTTATTGTGCATTAAAGGAAGGAATAGCAGTTGAAACAGCATTCAAATTTTAAATACTTATGACTCTAATGATCATAATTTAGAGCCAAATTTTTATTTATTTATACAAAATATAAGTGAGAAAAATATTCATTTTATTCTAAAGATATTGAAAAAATATTAGACTACTGTTGATAAAAATTTATAAGAAAGCTATAAAATGGTATAAAAATTTATTTAATCTACAAAATAAATAATAAAGTTGTAGGAAAACTTGAAACTGCATTAAAATAACAATACATTACTTCTAACAATAATAATAAAAATAATTGATGTTACAAAATTCAAGTCAAAGAGGATATTTTAAATTTTGTATTGAAGTATTTATATTGATATCTTCTTCTATACTAATAAAGGGACAGGGAGAAGTCGGATCACGTGACCATAACTCATCCGGGCGTGCACCGATCCTCGAAAAAAATGGCCGACAAATATACAGGAAAATCGGTGTATTTTTTTTCTCATGGAAGTACATAAATGTTACATATTTGGAAAGAGCTTCGGAAACTGATAATTTTTTCTGCGTACACTTATTCTGTTAATTCAATAGTTTTAGAGATTTTTCATTCTAAAATCACTCACTGCTGAGAAACCAAATCATCTTTTGCAGTGGTGCTGCCATCTGTCGGCAGCGACGGGAATGAAAATTGAAAGAAATTGATTTGATTTATTCACTTTGATTTAATACATTTGAGGGCTTTTTTTTTTTCTTTTGTGGGGCCCGAAGTACATAAATATGTTACACGGATGGCTTGAGAGTAGCTAGGCGAAGCCCGGCTAGTATTTTATATTTTAGTAATACAGTATTTCTGAAAAGAATATTCAAGAATAGAAAATTAAGAATGGAATCAAAAATCTTATATTAATGGACTACTAACTTACATATGAGAAACATCTGACCATAAATAAAAATTTTATGAACTTTATTAAGGCAACTGTTTTCATAAAACAGTCGTATGAGGGCGTACTGAAAAATAACTAGAATTGCCATATGGTGGGTAGAGCATTAACAGTATGTGATTTCTTCTGCAAAGGGAGCATAAAGCCATTTTTCCTGAGCAAGTGTGCCAAGCAGCATTACTTGAGAAGGTTTTGTTTGGTATCATGAATTTTTTCATGGAAGCTGTTTCTTCTCTTCATCATTTTCAGTCATGGCAGCCTTAGGGGAACAGCATACGGCTGTGATGATTTGCTTCCTGCTTGGGAAAAAAGCTGAAAAAATGTTGGGATGTTGAAAACAGCTTACAGGGATGCTTCTAAGGGTGAAACTCAAGTACGCAAGTGGCTTTACTATTTCAAAGAAGGTGAAATGTTGATTGATGTCCAACCATGTTCTGAACGTTCTTCAATGTCCCAAACAGATAAAAATGTCAAAAAAATCATGAAATCTACTTGGAGGTGCTGGGAAGATTATGCAGCAGTGTGCTGCAGAAAATGAGACGGGCCACTGGTTTTTCATCACGACAATGCTCCGTCTCACACAGCCCTCGCAGTGCACCAATTTTTTTCAAATGAAACGGAATGGCCCCTTTGCCCCACCCAGCCTTGTTTTAGCTCCGAATGACTTTTTTTTACTTCCATGGAAGAAGAGGGACCTGAAAAGACCCAATTTTGACAACATGGATGAGGTGAAAACAAAAATGATAGAGGCACTGTCCGGCATCACAACAGATGAATTTTTAATATGTTCTGAACAAAAAAAGAAAAGGCTGGATAATTGTATTAGCTCTAATGGAGAGTACATTGCAGGGAAATAAAGAATTTTTATAAAAAAATTGAATAAACAAATTGTAAAAAAGAAATTCCAGCTACCCCTTCATATTACTTTTATATAAGCTATATTTAAATTTTACTTCTGAATAAGAAAAAAAATCCAAAATTTTTAAGTGTAGATATAAATGTACTTAAGTATTTTATTTATAATTTACATTTTAACTGCACAACAGTGCAACTTACCTGACACCAAGAATTAATCCTGCTTCTCTCCTTGTCATCTTTGGTTCAAAGCCACCTTTATAGTATTTACTGTTTGCAAAACTCTAAAAAAAGTATTTTTGTGTTTGAGAATTTAATGAAGTTGTATAAAATTATGAACTTTAAGAAGGCACTTCACATTAAATAATATTTCTATATTACAAGACTTGTCTTCATACCTATCTTAAAAGAGTATATATATATATATATATATATATATATATATATATATATATATATATATATGTTTACTTGTTTGTTTTTAAATACAGTGGAATCAATTACAATACAGTCTGATGGGATAAATGATACTTGTCTTAGATACCTGAACAGAATTCTGTCCTAACAGATGTCATTACATAGCATTAAATGTCATTGTCATTGCATCGTGCCATTGATCAATGGTCATTCAAGATAAAATTATATTCATAAAGAAAAAGTAAATGTATAGGTACCACAAAATACAATTTTTAATAAATGATGCAAATGTTATTTCAGAATCTAATGAACACATCAGAACCAAATATTTATTTATCATGCAAAATAATTTTTTCAAATGTCAATTTTAATCAATCCAACGCTATCTAAGATTAGCACATTGACTGTTAAGTATGCATCTTCATGACAGTACTGTTCAAACAAACTTTAAATTTGAAAAGATTATTTATCAAAGTTTGTACATCTTTTCTAAGATATAAACCAAACTGCTTTAAGCTCCTACCTTCTCTCCTTCATAATTAAAACAAAAAATAAATAAATACTAGTGCTACATTTATGCAACAAATAAAAATATTTGAACAAACTATTATACATGGACATAGTACAATTTATTTTTTTCAAGCCTGCAGTAAATTATAAACAACCTACAGCAGAAAAATATAACTCGGATCTTTTAAAAAATGATAAAATACCAGTGTCAGTAACAGTTAATAATTGACTGTATAAATTTAAAAACTATCAAATAAACTAATCTTTAGAAGAAAGCAACTTTTGAGAGTTATCAGCAATATATTAATATACTTCAACCATGGATATTACTCTTTTTTTTTTTTTCACTTATGAGTACCTCTAAAATAAAAGCTTTTTTAGAGATACTCATGAATTTAATGCCTTTAAAATAACTGTTTGAAAAAATAAGCAGTTTTAATAGAGACATGAAACCTGAATAATGTTTATAAAAATTAGTGTCGATAAAGAGAAATGCATGGATGATACAAACTCATATATGGAAAGTTTGTGTTTACATAAAAACGTATACTATGCTATTTCACATCTTAATAATTGCCCTTGTAAACTGCAATTATAAAACTTAACACAATAATCTGATTTATATACATATGTTAGTTAATGCTGAGATGTGTTACATGGAACAAGCTATGCATATATTGATACAAATTATGGAAAAATAAATAAATATATAAATAAAAATTTGATAACAGTTTTAAAGATAAATATTTAGTTTCAGTTCTGATACAAAAACTAAATATGTATGATTATAAATGCATTATTTTTAAAAAAATCATACCTATAAATGCCTTTATATGCTCTTCATATAAAAGCCCATTTCAAAATATTTGTTTAATTTTAAAACTTAAGCATGTTTATTATGAATTTAGAAAGAAAAAAAATCATTCTGCAAACAGTACAAGTTTCTAGTTTCAATTCTCAAGCAAAAACTAAATATGTATGTTTATAAACGCACTATTTTTTTTTCAAACCATACCTATAGGTGCATGATTTTTATATGCTCCAAACATAAAAGACCATTTCAAAAAGTTTGTTTCATTTTAAAACTTAAGCATGCTTATTACGAATTTAGAAAGAAAAAGTCATTGTGATCAGTATGAATTTCAAACTTGGTATTTTTTTTTAACAAATGATAATAAAAGCAATATCAAAAAATGATAAAAGAGTGTAATATTAATAATAAAATAACAACATACTGCAGAGCTTGGAATTGCTTTTAATTGCTTCTCTAAGGCTTCAGCCCAAACTTTTGAATTACGGGCTAAAAAACGACCTGCAACAAAATTCATAGCATAAGAATCAATGTTGATGAATATTTACATAACTTTTAAAAAGCACTCATTCCTACTTTGAGCTGCTTATATACTGAAATGCATTATTTTAATTTATTTTCATTCATGCAACTGGTAATCAGCAGTTTTTCTATAATTTTATAATTCACCTTCAACACTGTAAAAGGGAAGGTAAAGATTAAAAAGAAGTCAAGATAAAAGAAAAAAATTGTTTTATGAAAATACACAGAACATTAGAAAAGCTTTTTTGCTAAATTCAAACTCAGTCATTAACAAATGAGTTTTATAATATGTGATATTTAGAAGTATATAGAGTAGGAACTTACTTTCAATATAAAGTTATATTTGATGTCTAGTTCATAAAAGATTGAATTCACTTTCTCTATACCATTCCAGAAACTAATTAATAAATACATATAAAAAAATAATGCAATAACTGTTTCAGCTAGAACAGATTGTTTTACCTCTCAGAGTAAAATTAAAAATCTTAGATTATTAAATAATGGACTTAAATTACAGTACATTATTTAGTAATATAAGAGTTCATGTCTTATTATGCAAATTTAACACTAATTAGCCTATAATATAAAAAGTGAAATTTTCTAATACCTTCCTCATAAAAGCAGTATTTGACAAAGTGTGGTAAAATATGCAAAACTATTGTTAAAAATTATACAAATAATTCTTGATTTTAAAGAACCCTCCTTTTATGTCTAACCCTTCCTTCACTGGTTTATATTTGACATCAATGAATTCAATTTGATGCCTTTCAACATCATATTATATATTAGGATAACCTTCAGTATAATACTACTTTTAAATATACAGAGGCTGTTCACACATTTTTTAGACGATGTATATTGTATTCACAAAACTAAATTACATAAAATTCTTGTGTTTTAAATGTTCTATTTGACATCCCTTATTCTGAACTATCTTTCGACACCACAATTTCCAGGATAATAATGCCTTTTGAAGTGTCAGAAGAGGTATTCTATCCCATTCCCCCTGAACAGCTTTCCAGAGTCCTGTAAGGGTTTTGGGACGACGTTTCGATAATGCAGATTTTAAAAGCCCGAAAGCACAAAAATCCATAGGTGATACATCGGGAGATTTAGTAGGGATATCAGTGAAGGGTATGGCCTTGATACCAGTTTTTTGTTCCATTTCTTTTAGGAAATTTACAGTGGATTTTGATGTGTGACTTCTAGCTTTGTCCTTTTGGAGTCTCACAGATTGATGGAACTGTGGGTAAAGCGATGGTATTTCATTCAGAAAAATTGGCGATAAAATATGTTCCTGATAGTATTTGGAGTTAATCTTGACATTTTTTTCCACTCTCTTTATTTTTAACTTGCCATTATAAGAAAAATCAGCAACAATCATGAATCCCTTAGAAAAACTTTCTTTCGATTCTTTGAACCATGTACTTAAATTTTTTTCTCCCCTTTTATGATAATAAATAGCTCTTTTTTTGTTGCAATCATTTAAATACACCCATGATTCATCTATTGTGACAATTGTTTTCCATTTTTCTTTGGAAAAGTGTTTCTCATATAGAATTCTGCAGCGTGTCCTGCGTTCAGCGATATGATTTGGAAGAAGACGATGCACATTGCATTTTTTCGCTTTCTTAAGATTTAAATCAACGTTTATCACTTTGTTTACAGTGGACACAGAGCATTTTAATGATTTTGCAACTGTCCTTTGACTAGGGGGATTTTCTTTTAACATTAAACAAAGTACCTTTGCAATAGTCGAAGATGTCTGTTTTTTCCTTGGATACTTGTTTGGAATTTTTGTCCCACTTGAAGCTCCAATTTGACGTTTTTTTTCCTTTCTTGTTGACGATATTACCTATCGACGCTTTAGATATCACAAAACCATGACTCTCACATCGTTTTTGGATAGCGGAGTATGCATATTTCTCTTCGGAAAGAACATAAATGTAGCCTTCGAACCACTGCTTTGTTAAAAACGCTATTTTGAATAAAAACAAAACTTTCAAGCCACAGACGATAATTTTGACTTTTAAAAACATAGTACAATTGCAATTTTTTCTTTTGCAGCAAGTGATTTTTTATTACCGCTTACCAAAATCATCTAAAAAATGTGCGAACAGCCTCTGTATATATACATACATATATATATATATATATATATATATATATATATATATATATATATATATATATATATACACACACACACACTTAAGTATGTATCCAAGGTAGTTTTAAATGAACCAAATTCCTATATATTAAACCTCTAAATCATATCCTATCTTTACCTATATTAGAGTAGAGCATGTAGGAAGCATTAAGATTTTAAGGAAATGAAAAACTTATGTAGAGTGAAATTAAATTAAATTTTAATAAGACAAAATTTTAAACTGATTGAAATTTATAATGGAAAAGAATTTTAATATTTATAACTTTAAGAGAAAGAGGATAAAACTACCTTTAGACATTAAATAATCTACAAAGAAATAATAAAATTAAAGGTAAGCATAAAACCATAGCAGAAAGTTTTATAAACTTGTGATGTTCTAGCACTATCAGCTATAGTCATAACCAGAATGCTAACAACTAAGCCATGGATATTAAAAAAATTTCAGCTGGTATATATTTAGGATATAAAAGCAAGAAAATGGGAGAAAAGAAATTAATAAAGTTAACATAAAATAAAAACATGAAATATATATCACCACTCCTCATATCTAATCAAATCAGTTTGAAAAATATTACATGCCTGTCTACTATTAAAATAATTTCAAAATAATTTTCAGATGTTATATAATAAGATTTATATTTAAGATTTTTCTGCTTAATGGGAACTGCATTATTATGACTTTACCTTAATGAAGAAGGACATTTTGATGTATTAAAATCTCAAATTAAAATTTTATTACACAGAAAATTTATACAAATCTATTTTATTTATTACAGATAGTTTTGATAATTCAATTTTTAATTTTTGAGTAATAGCAAATAAAATCAATAAATAGGTAATAAAAGTGAAGTATTAAATACTTTTGTATGCATCAGAAATAAGCATGAATCCATCATGTTTTAATAGGTCATTTGTAACTAAAGGTTTAATGCTAGTATTGAAATAAAATGTTGAATTCCTTCACACCATACTACTAAAATTCAAAGAAAAAGGGATTTCATGTTGTAGTTTTCTTGCCCTAAATATTCCTAAAAGTACATTAACTGACATATTTAATGCATTTTACCAATCACAAAGGCTATATACATGACAAGAAATAGAAACAATTCAACAACATTTCATAAAACTAACAGAAAAGCACTACTTCCTCTATCTCACTGGAAAATGTTAAGAGACAGAAGATATCATTGCTTTCTATCATTCATATACAAAAACATTAAGATACAAGAAAACTTTGAACAAAAAACACTTTATGACATTTCACAGGGAAATTTCAACTCACTATGGCAGAAACCTACTTATGACTGTATTCTATACATCTAAGTCTAAATTTTTAAAAGAAATTAGAATACTTGAGTAAGTAGAGAAAGAAAGTGAAATAAACTGTCATATAGTTTTGCAATGTTTAAAAATATTATTCCTTATTTTTCAAAAAAGATATCAATTATTGACCAGATGATATTTAACAATTTTTTAACAGTTTAATTCAAATTTATATTATACTTTCATAAAAAAATTTTAATTTTCAAATGACTCTTTTTGAAAAAAATTATTTAAATTACCTGATTTAAAAGAAAAATATCCACAGCTTTTTCAGCAACCCTGCTATATACACAATAAATAAACTACAAATGCATTTAAATATCAAGATGCTAACTTATTTTTTATTATGTCACAATCAAACCCTAATTAACAAGCAGTACTTAATGTAATTCAAAGTTATAGAAATCCTTTTGTAAGTTTAGACAAACAAGTGTCCTACGAATTGTTTAAAAAAAAGATTAAAAAACCTGAAAACTTTTTTAGATCATAGAATTCTCTCTCAAAATTTTTGAGATTTAGTGATGTATAAATGTAGTGTTACAAAATTTTCTAAACAAAGTCAGTTTTTTGGAAACTTGGCTTGCAGTAGTTACATTGAATGGTTCTGACTAAATTTTCATTGTCATCATTTTCATAATCCCTCTATCTCACTGATGGGGAAATATAAGAGTTTACTGTATGTGGTTGAAGCTAATAATGCTGATCTGTTTGGGATAAAATTCATTTTATTACTCTTTCAGGAAAATCAAACTTAACAGACCATAGTATCATAATCATAGTACTATCCAAAGTGGTTAATTAGGAAATTCATGTGTGTAATTTACTGTTATTGACAGTAAAAAGTTACTTTTAATCTGAAGGAATCACAAATAAGTTATAGACTAACAGAGTTACCATATAAAATCTCATTTAATACTGGAATAAATAAAAAGAAAGAAAAAAATAATAAAAAAAAATTTCCAGTAAATTTACCTGTATATCCAGCAGCAGCTAATGCTAATCCTGCTACAATGACACTTGATGACTGAAAGAAAACATATAATTATGTTTTGAAAATTTATATTATTTCAATTCTTATACACTATTTTATATAATTCTAATAAAAAATAAATCTATACATGTCTTTCAATGAATTATACATTTATAATCTACAGTGGGTCCATTCAAATAAAACTAAAACATATCATATAAATGAATTCCAGAGATATATGTAAATTAAGAAGTAAAATTTTATAAAGAGCATTCTAGAATTAAACTAAAACCAAACCATACAGAACTGCTGATGTAAACTAGATGTAACCCTAACATGCAATAGCAAAGAATCTGAGAAATTAAAATTTGTGAAATTCTCCTACATACCTATAAAAAATATCTTTTCACTAGCAAAACAAGTAGCTAGCAATAGTTTAAATTTTGAACATAGATGGAATAAAATAACTAAAAAAAAATTTGATTTTTGATCTGACCTTACTTTCAAATAATCTCATATTTATCTGACTTCAGCAAAAGTTTTCTAATCCTTGCAAAACAGAAGCAATTTGATTAAAAAAAACTTATGATATAGCTATTAAAAAGACATACCAAATAAAAAAGGCAACAAAAATGCAACAAGAAAAATTAAAGAAATAAATACATAATTACTATATAAGTACCACAAAGTTAACCCTCACACCTGATTCAATTGATTGAAACAAAATGTTTTGCTAAGTAGCCAGACTCAGGTGTAACTGTCTTTAAGTAATGAGATTCTAATCAAATTTTCCTCACCGGCACTAATTTGAATTATGATAATTAGTCATGGAGAGAGAATGCATATTTTTTTTTCTAGTCATCATGAAAATTATTTCTAATCCACATCATTTATAAATACATGAGATGAAAAAAATTTAGAGAATACTCTTTACTCATTATGACACAACTTTCACATTCCCTAACCCTAAATGCCTATTCACAGTTGAAATTCAAACAGATAAATAATCAAAGAAACTTAACAATTCATATTTCAAAAAGAATTAATCAGGCATAATTTTTCTGTTACTTCTTAGGAACCAGGCAAACTTACCTATTTCTAAGTAAATGCCTTGTACACTCAAACTATATAAATAATTGTGTTTTATTTCTATCAAACAAGAATTACCAAACTAGTCAAAATGACTGATTTTGTTGTTGTTGCTTATCTCACTTGACCGATAGCAGCATCAGATCAAGTCCATATAGGCTATTAGGCAGAGGGATGGGGGCTCTGGTTTTAATTAGCAACACAAGGGTCAGAGTCCGATTTGGCTACGATCCGGTCTTGGAATTTTGAACTGAGTCAAGTGACAAGACCGGCACACTTGACCCCACACAAGAACTCTACATAAATAGGTGAATTAATGAAAAAAAGACTCAATTTGAATGGACCAAACATTAAAAAATAATTATAATACACTTTTGAAGACAGAGACACACTCAAAATAAATTATTACTCTTTATTAATATGTTTTTCAGCCATTGTTACATACACTAAATATGTTTCAAAATAAAATTTTAAAAATTCAGTAGAAGAAATATGTAAATTCCCATCAGCATGTAACAGTCAAATAAAAAAAGATATCATTAAACTTAAATTTCTAGCAGTTCCCTGCCATATTAAGAAATTCGGCTTCAAGTTTTATTTCAATTTGAAAATTAGAACAGTATTTAGAATACAATATGAATAAAATAAGAGAATCAATGGGCAATAAAAATTTAATATAAAACTCTAAAATATATATAATTAAGATATTAATAAACTGTATATATCAGATTTATAAATGTAACAGATTTATAAATAACTGTAGAAGATGTAACAGATTTATAAATAACTGTATAAACAGATATTAATAAATCTGTTTACAGCTTTATATATACTTCATGCATTTAAGCAAGTTATTTGAAAAAAATCAAACTTGAAAATAGAAAAAATTGTAGTTATTATAGGCTATGCAGAGAAAGTATACTGTACATACTTTTGTCAATGACAATAATCAAGTTTGAAAGATAATATTTTATCAACTTAAAAATACATAAAATTATATTTACCATTATTAACCTTATTACTTTTGAATTAGAACACCTAAAAAAAAAAGAAGAAATTTTAAAATCACAGAAAATTTAACACAACACATGTTTAACTAGAAACACAAATTTAACTAGATTAAATAAATCACACAAAAGTAAAATAAAATCATTCTTCCTATCTCAATGAAGGTATAATCATAGAATTCTATCTGATATACAGTATTTACAAAGGTAATTAAACTTGCTTCTTTTTTAAAAACCAAATATACTATAAAATAACTCGGGGCACATCTATCCTGAATATAAAGGGAATGCTAGAGCAGCATGATTCCGCCATTGCAATATAGTTCGCACTTTTTCCTATTAACAGAGTTGATAAAAGGTACATTTCAGGCATAAATCATTAAAATAATGATTTAACTGATAAAGCGTAGACATATTTGGGCAACAAAAATGTGGTGTTTCATGTATTTAGTAAATAATATGCGATACAGCATGCAAGAGAGAATGAAACGTCGTAGAATAATCTGACCATTCACAAGGCTTTGTTCCCTTGGTGGGAGCATCTGGCGTTCAACGAGGATGTGGAATTTTGGTAACCCCAGAGCTGCATTTTTTGGTTTCCTCCGAAGAGGATATCCCTCAGAAAGTAGTCACTCGGGTACAGTTCTTTTTTCATAAGGGGTGGAAAGTGTCAAAAGCAACGGTCAACAAGAGAGGAGGAGATTGTCACCAAACATCCCCCACTTTTCGCCAAATAACAGTATTGGCCCCAAGCAAGAGTCATACAGGTGTTTGTTTCTGCCGGTGGGTAATGGTTTACCCTAAGAAAAGGCAGTGTTTACAAAAGACAAGTGGGGAGGAATACTCATCTGTGGTTAATAATTGAAAGGAAATTTTCAACACTATATCTATTGAAATATTAACTGCTGTGATTTGCTGTATAATCTAAAATGTTTGAACGCTGATTTCTTATGTCTATATTCCAAGTTATAAATTTGTAACTAAGCAAAACATCTTTCACGTTTTCATTTAATTTTTAAATTTGGCAAAAATATAGCTAACAAAAACAAAGTTATGAGAAGATATTTCACAGAAGATGAAATTAGAGTTTGACGAAATATTTCCCTAGTTAAATTGCGGAAAATGGGAAAATTTTATAAAGTGTTGAAAAAATTAGTTGCATGTGATTTTTCGTTAGAAGAGGTCATTAGTCTAGTTAGTCATCATACCACTTTAAAGGGCAGGACCGGCTTTAAGCCGACTTGCCCTATTAGATTAGGAAAATTTTAAAAATGTCTAAAAGAAAATTGCATTAACAGATGTAAAATTTATTCAGAATAACGACCAAACAAAGTGTGTGTAAACCGGATCGATGTGGACCCGATGTATAAGCAACTCATAATATTAATGTAGATATAGATAAATGTTCTATTTACATCTTGCTTAATCTAAGATATATATCTAGCATAATAATAATGTACATAAGTTTGTTCCGAAGAACTCAGATAGCATTAATGAGAGCGGCGCTCCAAATCACAGTTCAATCCAGACTTCACGTCTGCTCTCTTTTCCCTGCGCTCTCCAGAACCTCAATATCTTATCATGGTCCAGTCTAAAAAAAGCCCTGTCTAATAGTTTTTCCTTCATTTATACTTTTTCCTCGTAAAGTTCTCGAAGATTCCATCGTCTCATGTATCTGATGCAAGATCCTCACAGCTTTATTGTCACACCTCTCCACCTCCGGTGTCTGCAGTTCCTTTTATGTCCATCCGGTACCCCGAGGCCTTGCATCACCTCTTTTTGCACTGATGGTCTTTTCCTAATGAATTATAATGATCTATTGATCTTCCTTAGCAATGATCCTTTTTCCACTTAGGGAAGTGTGCACCGCGATTGTGTATTTAACGTCATGTATTTAACGTCATGTTACCATTGTGTATTTAACGGTCTGCCCAACTCATTTAACAAATAGTCACATCCGTACTGCCTTTTTTAAATTAAGGGCGAGTCTCACTCCACTAAATTCTGCAACACAGTGTGTAAAACATGCAGATGTATATTTCAATATGCTGGTTGAAGAAATGGAAGCATTAAAACATTCTTCCATCTTAATATTTCTGAAACCCATAAAAATTCTAAAATCCTCGCTACAAATGACAGAGCTGCTGGCTTTCCAAATAGGGATTGGGAGCAGAAGCTTTTCTAGATTAAAATTAATATTTCAGTTCATCAGTTGCCGAGTTCAATTTCAATTCAATCCTCCCCCCGCCCCCTCCTTTTCACATATTTTGGAGAGAGAAAAAAAGAAAGAAAAAAAAAATGGCAAAGTAATCTATAAGAATGCATGGTTTCTATGAAAGTCACATACTATTTGATATCATAAAATGAACAGGAAACAATTTTATACAAATTAAGACAATTCGAAAATTTACGTTGGTGTACTTTAACATGAGAAAATTAGTTCAAACTGTGATCTGAAAACAAAACTCCCCCTTTTCTATCGGTTGCTTTCCAGCAACCAATAGAAAATCAATCCTCAATAGGCGATAAAAGGCCAAATATGGCAATCTGCATTTTATAGTCGTGGTGAGATACTTGCATTGCGGGTGTAAATTGGCCATTGTAGTATATTTAGTGCTCTCATGTTAGGCGTGCCCCGAGTATATAAAAAATGCCTTTTAAATTTCAATTTGTTTAAAATTATGTAATTTATTTCAACACATCTTTTTGCCCTTCTTACTTATCCCTAAACATTGAACTATAAATTTAACATCCACTTCTGAAGCTACAAACATATTCATAAGCATAGAAAATAAGTAAGAAGCCAAATATTATTTTTAATAATAAGCAACAAATAAAAAATTATCTGCAATTGAATTATTTAATATATATATATATATATATATATATATATATAACATGACTTTTTCTTTTCTATATCTGATAAAATAAAGAAAATAAAATCCTCAGGACATGAAAACTCTGAAGTTGAAGAAGTGATACAAACTAAACAAACTGGAAACATGCTTTCTGGTGCAAATCTTTGAAGTATAAAAAAAATTGAATATAGATGTGCAACAAAATTTTCTAATAAATGCAAACTTCATGCATTTGGTTTGAATTGTCAACTGATAGCAAATAAATAACACAAATAAATAGATTTTAAAAAGTTAAAACATTATTAACTGTATAGGTGATTTGAAGTCATGGAAATTTATTTTGCACATTGGAGATGGTAATCTTGAATTTATTGACGGGTAAACATTCACTTACGCAGTTAAAAATATAAGTTCTAAAAAACCAATCCAAAAATAAAATCTGTAAAATCATTTTAAGTTATATGAGAACAATGACCCAAAGTACAATGCTTAAATGAGCAATTTTGACTTCTATATAATTAATTGTCCCCAATCAATAAAAACACAACCTTAATTCCTACATACAAATCCCATACAGCACATTTCCCAAGAGATGGAATCAAAAATTTTAAAACATACTACTATGTTAGAACAATTTTTGAATTAGTCAATGAGTGAAACTAAATCATGATAAAAAACAACAAAAACGCTAAATGATCAACTTCACTTAGAATCTCAAATTAGTAGTAATCAAACAAATTAGAAAGAAACTAGGAAGCTAGTTTTTTTTAATTTATATTTTAATTAACATTAAATGTTCTCGAACTTTTTTTCAAGAGCTTTTCACCCCTATATATTATATATTCCAGATTCAACTCGCACATTATTTTATTCTTAAAATGTTCATAATATTGGAGGTGACAAAAAAAAAACCTTAAAATAAGGTGCAAAATCCTGTTTATTTGGTAAATAATAGTTTAATCAGAATATCTTTATGAAAGCGATAAAGGTGCGCGTCAGATCACTTAATATCGTCATATACTACCCAGAAATTAATTTTAATTGCCCTCTTCTGCAAGCGTGGTTTTGTTAATGACGAGTTTACGCAAGAGATGATAACAACGATTAAAGTGTTCATATATTCACTCTTTTGTTCTGGAACAATCAGCTTTACTTTAAACAGAAGAGTTAACCCTTCGGACATACTGACTTACAGCAGATATCAATTTTAACCCGGGAGATTGTCTTTTTATACATACATAATTGAAAATAAATTTAACAATGACAAGTTACCTTATTTTTTGAAGCAATCAAAAGTTAATTTTAAAGTATGTCTCAAGGTTAATCTTTTGAGAAGTGGCATCAAAAGTTAATTTTAAAACACTAGTTGAAATTCAAAACACTCTGGTATCAAGTATTATAAAAGATGGAAATACGGATCGTATTTGAACTATATTAAAGTAGAGTATGCGGGGAGAGTATGATTTACAATAACTACTGTACCTGAGCTTATAAAATTTAAGACGATTCTGCGTCAATTTAAAATTGCATCATCTGCATGCTTTCCGGACAAACATAAACAAAGTTTGATGTGGTTACAGCGACATTTTGTTTACAATATTGTATTTGACTATAGAAACTATTATAAAAAAAGGAAACTCAGACGAAATGGAGTAATAAATAAAAATATTTTTTGAAAAATTCGTTACAGAATCAATTTTATCTCACAAAAATAACTTCTACAATTTTTTTTGTTTGTTTGTATCGAATAAAATATATTCAGTTCTGTATCAGTATTAGAATTCGATTCGGAATACTGGTCAAACTATCTTTCGTCTGCTCTTAAATCAATTGATCGTTTGTTCGTAATATCAAATTGTTGTTGTGCTTCAGTTTTGTTCGCACCATAAGCGTAGACGAGTAATTTTAAAAATAATTTTTAAAATGCTATTGGTACGTGTTCCAAGTCTGTTTTCTTTATTTTAAGCCTGGTGTTTGCTAATCTAACAACATGCTTTTTGAAAATAGCATATCATGAAGTTCATAAATATCACTTTCGCATGGAATTATAAATGTTCAATATCTCGAAGGAGACATAGATATTTATGCTCGTGACGGACCTGAACTGAATTTGAACGTAGCTGGAACTGTTAAGCAGACTGATGATTTCAGTTTTTAAAAGTCCTCAGGATTTCCTTATTTTCAAGGAATAATTAATGTGTGACTAATTTATGAATTAATTAAAGGCTTCCATATTTTTTTATATTTTTAAGATTCCTTAAAAAAATGTCAAATATTAAGTGCATTTAAGATGCTTACTTTTTTTTCGTTTTTTTTTCCAGTCCTTAAAAATGTACTAATTTAAGTATAAGAATCTTTAATATGCGAGTATCAATGATTGGCTTTGGGAAAGTGCAGATGATACATTTTATTTTTGTTTAGTATGTTGTGTTTCAGTCTTTTTTGTATTGTTGTTATTTAGGATGAGAACACTTAATTGATGTTCTTGCTGTGACACTATTTACTAGTATAAATTTATCATGTTAAATATGGGGCAAACCAAACATATTGGAACTTAAGAAAGTTTTCTCAAAATACTTTTAATATTCATAAAGTTGAAATTTTTAGAGAAATTTTCACACCATTGTTAATTTGATCATATGAATAATTTACTCCATTAGTACGTATGAAGGTTCTTTCAAGTACATATTTTTACTCTTACCTATCCTAAATATTATTATGCACTATATTTTTCTGCTGTTTATTAATTTTATAAAATCCATAAAAATAATAAATGACTTTTTTTTTTTTTTTTTGTAAAGTCATTGTGAAAAGTAAAATTATTTAGTTTCATGAAAACTGTTGATTCATGTGCATTTATATTAATAAGTATTTTTTATGCTATAGAATAGAATAAGTAAGACCCTTAACCCTTCCACGTCTGCAAAGTTTATGAGATTAACATCTCTGTTTAGTACGTCAGAAGTCAAAACAAAATATGTTGATGAACCTGAATATTTAAAGGTAATTTTTTTTTTTAAATCTCTTAGCATTTTACGAGATATTTGCAAATCGCATTTCATAAATTAAAAAAAATTTCTTTATATTTTGTAGTGATATTAATATTATAAATTACTGTTTATTATAGAATTGCCATTCAATCCTTTATTAGAATAAAATATAAATTCTTTGAAATAATATAGCCACTTAATTTAGATCTAAATCCTTGATGCAAAGTAAATTTAAGGCTTAAAAAATTTGTAGTTTATTGTCTTCAAAAATGTCCTGGCTATCAAGGATCTACTCACTTTATTAAACATATTAAAATATATGTAGGGTGAAGTGGGGTAAGTGAGAACGCAAAATCATATAGTTCCACTTTGAATCTAAATAAGTTTTTAACAAGTTGTTATATGTGTATGAAAATTTGCATACATACTTTTGGTTATGTTCTACATTTATAGTTTTATTTTTAAAAATCTGTTCACAGCTTTTTTTGCTGTAAATATTTAAAGTTTTTGTGTTTTGCATTCTCACTTGTCCCCGCACTTGGGGCTTTTTTTTTTTTTAAATTTATTTTTTTAACATTCTTCGTGGGATAATAAGTAGGACAAGGGAAAGAATAGATATTTCATGCTGAACAAAAGAATATTTTCATTTTCTTTTTTATATTCTTTCGTTGTGGAGGTATTTGTTGTTCAAGTTAGCAGTGTCAGCAACGTCCGAATATTAACAAAATAAGTATATTTGATTATTTGTTTTAAATTAACAAATGTAAAAGTTCAAAACAAGTTTTTTTTTCCTTTGCCTCAGCCCTACTGAATATTGTAGGACCAAAACGACACAGAAAAAATAGTTCACCATGCCTTCCAGGCCTCCGCTCTTCCAGAAACACTAATAAGTCATCATCTGGTACAAAAGGCAACTCAGAAATAGTGACAACAGAATTAGAAATTCCATATATTTACACACAGTTTGTGCACTCCACTCACATTCACTAACAGTTAGTCTAAACAAGTTAGTTTATTACAATTTATTTCTTCAAACTTACCACAAAAAAACTAGTTTCTGCTGCATAATTTGCTATTTTTGAATGTTAAGGAATTAAAAAATATCATCAGCTATTTAAGAAACATGGCAAAAGGTGGTTGGTTATGAAGTTTCTCCAGTTAGAAAACATATGTTGGGAAGAAAAAACTATTTATATGGCTGTTATAACTCAAAGGTAGGTTTTTTCAGTATATTGGGCAAGTGAGAACTGCTGTTCTCACTTGCCCTGTGTCCTCATTTGCCCTGATACAAAATTTTTATAGGGCAAGTGAAAACCCTGCAGTACTCAAGTAATATTGCAAAAAAAAATTATTTTTATATATTTTATCCGTATTCTTCGTTTCTTAATGAATAAGTGGTTATTTTCAAAATATCTCTGGCTTTTGGTTAATTAGTTTTCTTTATTTTATTTATTTATTTATTTATTTATTTTTTTTTTTTTTTTTGGGGGGGGGGGGGGGGGGGCTAGTACTCAAACTTGGGTACCTTAGTTAAAATGCAAGGGTTTGGTAGATATAAAAATTTTGTGTTTTACAATTTTTTCCTGTAAATGAAAATTAAACTTAACAGTAGAGCAAGAATTTTCCTACCAAGTACACTTGAAAATTTTTTTTAAGTTAATTTTTTTAGTGTTTTTAGCCCGCATTCTCACTTATCCCACTTCACCCTACTAGAATTCATTCATTTTAACTGATATTATATTTTTATTTTGATATGTATTTTGTATATATGAATTAATTATTTGCTACCTTGCCTTAACTCTGTTGGCCAGTTAAAAGTAAATATATATTTAATTAATTCATAAAACTATTCTTTCAAGCTTTTTTCTAATATTGTCTATATATATGTGTGTTAGTCTAAAAATGATGTATTATCATGTTAAAATTATTCTAAGTATATAAATGCAAGGGAATTTTTATATGATTTATTGCAAAATTTCTTAATTTTTTCCCCTAATTTCATTTATTTTTATTATATGATATCGGTGCACAAATCTCTTGAAAGTGATTTTTTCAAAACTGAAATATTGATGTTTTTAAATTTAAGCTATTTTATTCGGAAAATTTATTCATTTTTCTCTGGATGTTAGGATGTCCAAGTAATGGCATTTACAGATTAGTTGTAATAAACTTTTAGAATTTCACCCAACCAGCCACATTAATAAAATGTTTTTGCCAGTAAATTATGCAGATAAATATTTTCTACTTTTATAAAAATTATTCTCCCTAAATTAAGTTTTAGAGGAAACTTTATATTTGTGTATTGACTGTATAAGCACTTATGAATACTTATAAGAGCATTTTTGAGTGTTAATGGTTTATATTTATGTAACATACTACTAAACTAAAATTGTGAAGTGTACTTATATTGTCAGTAAAACAGAACTTTAAATCCATGAAGTCTCATGAAAGTGTGATAGTTTTAAGTTGCAAAATGTTTGTAACGACTTTGAATCTATTTAATGTTTAATCTCTGCATTAAGAAATTTATAGAAAAATAAAGATTTCAGTGATATTTAGTAGATCAATATAATCTACTAATCTATTTCTGTTCCTAGCTTCATGTAGGTTCAAAAGTGAAACTTAAAGAGAAAAACAGTAAAAATAGGAAATTTTAATATCATGGATGTCACTCTAATATAAGCACTATCTGTGTACGGATTTAAACTTTAGATACATATGTGAATTTTCAAAGAATTCCATTAAAAAATATAATAAAGCCAAAAAAATTACTTTTAATTTTTAAGTCATTAAGTGTAAGACTTTATACATATATACAGTTGGCTCTCTGTTTAACGACTTTCAAGGGACCGTGAAAAATCGTCCTTAAGTAGAGATCATCCTTAAACAGAATTTGTGAAAAAGTAACATTTCCCATAACGTCAGAGGGACTGGGAAATATCGTCGTTAAGTAGTGCATCGTTAAACAGAGAGCCAACTGTATATATATATATGTGTGTGTGTGTGTATATATATATATGTATGTATATATGTATATTTATGAAAATTTATTTACTCAAAGTTTTTATCAATGTATGTTATACTTATGTTTTTCACAAGCGTGTGTGCTGACACTTTATGTTTAGCTACTGCATCTTATAGACATTCTTATGTTATGGTTTGTATGCTACTAATTCTAGCTTCTTGTAAAATGTATAGGGTTTATCAATGAAGTTTTGGTAGGTTAATTTATATATATATATATATATATATATATATATATATATATATATATTGTAAAGTTGTCTTTTCCCTTCTTCTTCTAATATTATGGTAAAACTGCTTTGCTTATTTAAGAGAAAAATTACTGTAAAGTGTTAAATAAATAGTTGCTAATTTTTGATCAAAATAGAATTTCAAAAACGTCTTACCATTACAGCAGGAATATGGAATTTCCTGTAACTATATCTGTATTGTAAATTAGTGATTTGAATTTTTTTTAAAAAATTGCTAAACAACATTTATCTCATAAGAGTATAATGCAGGACTGATAATTAAACCATAATTTATCAATATTTGGTATAAATTTATTATATTGTTCCACTTTCCTGGGTTTGTTAGGATTGAATAAAATCTCTTCAGAAACTGCACATAAAATAAAATTTATTATTCTGTAAATTCTTCAGGCGCATACATAAATTCAAACAGAAAACACATAACAACTGTTTTCTATAAAGCAGAAAACTCAAAAACACAAGTCAGAATACAGAGTCTTCAGTACAATACACTCCTAACGCAGTTCCAACACATTCAGTTCTTGGTAGAAATTGAACACTGAGTTCCATTGCCAATGTCAGGTATATCTGTAGACTTCCAAAGTGCCCTCTATCGGTCAGCCAGCTAGATATCACTAGAAGCTTCTAGAAAGGTCTAGGTGGTAAGTTGGCAAAATTTTGGTGTCATATCGCCAAATTTGGCAACCAAAATAAGTCACCAAATACATCGCCAATTTGGTGATAACTCTCATATTTGGCTAGATTACCATAGACTCATAAAATTCGTAACAATATTTTTATATCATTATTTGTATTTCATACTGCTGTTAAATCTAAAATTTTTGTTTTCAGTTCCTTATGCATATATTTTATATTTAGTATACAAAGCCTCAAGTTCCTGTTTATGACCGTTTAAACATTCAGATGAAAGGATATGATTTTACAGTTCTGGAACATTATGGAAAACATGTACACAAAATAGCTCTGAATATGAATATTGATGTTCTGGATGCGTAAGTTTGCCTTCTTTAAAATGAAAGTTATTTTTATCTTTAGTTTATAAAGCTATTATTGGTTATTTTAAGATTAGGAGATCTGCTGATTGTTTGAAACTATTCATGTTTTCTTTTTTCTGATGTACAATGTGCCTAAAAGAATACAGAGGCTGTTCACACATTTTGTAGACGATGTATATTGTATTCACAAAACTAAATTAGGTACTTTCGCATTAAACGTAGGCCACCCATTCATTTATATTTCAATTCTAAATGCAAACACAGCGCATTCAAAACGTAAACACAGCGTGATTCTCACCAAGAAATGAATCACTGACAAGATCTATTTTACCATCATGTTTTGTTTTGCTATTATTGAAGTGTGTATAAAGTTTTTCAGTGTGATGTTTGAAATTCAGCCTACAAGTGTGTCGTTTATACACATTTATACCAGTGTGACGTAATATTATATTTGCTTGGTTCCTGCACCTGCGATTGTTTGCGTGCTTGATACTATATTTTGTGTTATTGATACTTTACAATAACTAAAGATGGCAACTTCAGTAGATACTTCAGTCAATATAATAGAATATGTTTTAAGTTGTAACGCGCTTATCTGTTCGTTTAGCTCGTTAGTACTGGCTCTTAGCGTACGCTTTTTCTAGGGATTTATATTATTTTCAAAGTTAATCATAAGTACAACTTCGTAGACCCGGAAACAGAGGCAAGTACCCAGTAAGTTGAGAGGATGTGGGGGTCAGCCAAGTGGAGCAAAAAAACAAAACAAAAAAAAACATCAAGGGACAGCGCGTCACCATTTGGAATCACATCTGGCAGAATACATATGGCGATCGGCAGCCGGCAACAATGCTTTCGTTGCGCTCCTGAGCGACATCACCCAGTTCTGGAAGTCTGTGGCGACTGGAAATTAATTGTTTTTATAACTTTCTGTACTTGAGTAACTTTTTGTACTTTCTGTAATAAAGTTTGTTGTTTGTGTTCGTAATGGAATTTTACATTTTCCTCCAATTTTCCAATACTTAAATGGGTGGCCTCCTTTTAATGAGAAAGTACCCTAAAGGACATAAAATTCTTATGTTTTAAATGTTCTATTTGACATCCCTTATTGTGAACTATCTTTCGACACCGCAATTTCCAGGATTTCACTCTCTTTATTTTTAACTTGCCATTATAAGAAAAACCAGCAACAATCATGAATCCCTTAGAAAAACTTTCTTTCGATTCTTTGAACCATGTACTTAAAATTTTTTCTCCCCTTTTATGATAATAAATGGCTCTTTTTTTGTTGCAATCATTTAAATACACCCATGATTCATCTATTGTGACAATTGTTTTCCATTTTTCTTTGGAAAAGTGTTTCTCATATAGAATTCTGCAGCGTGTCCTGCGTTCAGCGATATGATTTGGAAGAAGACGATGCACATTGCGTTTTTTCGCTTTCTTAAGATTTAAATCAACGTTTATCATTTTGTTTACAGTGGACACCGAGCATTTTAATGATTTTGGAACTGTCCTTTGACTAGGGGGATTTTCTTTTAACATTTAACAACGTACCTTTGCAATAGTCGAAGATGTCCGTTTTTTCCTTGGATACTTGTTTGGAATTTTTGTCCCACTTGAGGCTCCAATTTGACATTTTTGTCCTTTCTTGTTGACAGTATTACCTATCGATGCTTTAGATATCGCAAAACAATGAATCTCGCATCATTTTTGGATAACGGAGTATGCATTCCTCTTCGGAAAGAACATAAATGTAGCCTTCGAACCACTGCTTTGTTAAAAACGCCATTTTGAATAAAAACAAAACTTTCAAGCTGCAGACGATAATTTTGACTTTTAAAAACATAGTACAATTGCAATTATTTCTTTTGCAGCAAACGATTTTTTATTACCACTTACCAAAATCGTCTAAAAAATGTGCGAACAGCCTCTGTATAACCACCATTGTTTTTTACAAAATATTCTGAATCTGAGATAATCTGAAGTATAAAATGATAAGCTACAGTGTGATAAAGGAGAAATAATGATGAATACTATGATATATACTGTAATGAATCTTTTGTATGACCAGAAGTACTTTCTAGGGAAGGTGTTCCCTTTTCTGTTGGTGGGCAGGGAGGGAGTAGGGAGTTGTTGAAGATTTTCTTTTGAACTACCATTATTTCTACCAGTTTTTAGGTTCTTAAAAAGAGGATTAACCCTGTTTATCCCTGTAATTGTGCCAATCTAATAAATGAATGTATGGCAGCATGCCTCTCATATGAATTAAAAATTTACACCATCAGGGGGTGTTTTATCCCTTTCTGAGCCTTAACATCAGGAAGAAAATATGTATCAAAGTGATCTAAAGCCAAGTTTTTTTTTAGCTTGATTTTTGCTCTCAAAAAATGTCTTAACTACAACAAATGCAAATGCAAATCTCTCCTGAAAACTTCAATGCCTTAAAAAATTTTGTAAAGTATATGAATATGTATTGCAAGCAGTAGTTCTTAATGGAAGCTCTTACAGTATGTAACAAAATTATAAGACCACCGAAAATATCACTCATTTTAATATTACACTGCATAAAATGAATAATTTTAAAATTTGAAGCAAATGAAAAAAGTTATATTTTCTGAAATAAATTGCTTAAAGGAAAAAAAATTGAGTTATTTTCACACAGCAAACGATTTTTTGAAATCTCGGTGTAACATAAATATAACACCACTAATTATCTATTTTATTTTATAAAACTATTTTATTTTTTCTTTCAAAATGGTAATATTGTAAAAGAAAATAGAATTTAATTTGTTTGTTTTTATGAGGAAATTCCCAATGCCGCGTGGAAGAGAATTATCTGAACTAGAAGTTCGAAAAATTTGGTTTTATAAGGGCTCTGGAAAATCGGAATGTGAAATAAGTAAGATACTTAAACGTTCTAAAACTGCTATTCATAACGTTTTAAGTAAAAGAGATTTTTATGGAAAATATAAAAGATCTGGCAGAAAGAGTAAATTATCAGCTCACGATAATAGACGAATTTTCAAGCTTGCAATGAAACTGAACTTGTCTACTCATAAAATAACACAGTAGACAAGTAAAACTATTTCACATATGACAGTCTGGCGCACTTTAAGATCAAATTCAAATGTTGCTCTTCGGAAATTAAAAAGAAAACCAAGACTGTTAAAGCATCATAAAGAAGGAAGGCTGAAGTGGGCAAAGGATGTCATGACCTGGGATGCTGCTTGGAAAAATATTATTTTTCCGACAAAAAAAATTTTTATTTAGTTGGCCCGGATGGTAATATTTCCTACTGGCCTGATTTACGAACAGAACCTTGGGTTTTCTTCAGTAGACAGATGAGTGGTGGCTCTGTGATGGTGTGGGGAGCTTTTGCATATGATGGGAAATGTGATCTGCAGTGAGTTCTTAAAAAAATGGACTCCATTTGTTATCAACAACTGCTTTACCAACACCTTATACCTTTTGGCCCATTTTTAGGAAGATCAAACTGGAAATTTCGGCAAGACAATGCACCATGCCATGTGTCTAAATCAACTAAAAACTGGTTTCAAAAAGAAAAATCGAGGTCTTAAACTGGCCAAGCTTTAGTCCAGACCTGAATCCCACCGAAAACTTGTGGGGCCATTTGGCTTGTCAAGTGTATGCAAATAACTGTCAGTATAATTCTGTGTATGAATTGGAACTAGCTATCATGGATGACTAGGACAAAATTCCCAAATATTTGCTCGAGAACCTAATTAATTCAATCAAAAATCGAGTATTTGAAGTTATTCAGAAAAATGGTAGATCAACATCATATTAGTTTTATTAAAAAAATTTGTTTTAACTAGTGGTCTTATAATTTTGTTACAGATATTTGAGTGGAAAAATTTGAAATTGTTGATAAAATAATTTGTATATTTAAATATCTCTTAAAAATAATATACATATATTTTATATTTCATTTATTAACAGCAACCTAATTTAATTTTTTAAAAATTATACTATTTATAGTAAAAATCACAAAATCCACAGCGGTCTTATAATTTTGTTACACACTGTAATGTTAAAAATTATAACAAAAATATTTGAGAACTACCACAAGTTAAGACAGACATATTAAGCTTATTCTGTCAATAGAGAAAGAAGCTAGAAGTAACATTGACAAATATGATGCTATCAATATGTTTGCTGAAGTAAAAGCATCTCACATCCAACTGAAAAACTATGTATTTTAAGAAAAAAAAATCTTGAAAAAGTTGAAAGTTTTCTTTTTTTATTTAGTTATCATTTGATCCAACAAATAATGCAACCTTTGTAAAAACAAATTGTAAGCTAATTAATGGATTATCAATCTTTTTTTACTTTTTCCTCTTGTATTCAAGCAAAAAGCACCAGAAATTGCTTAGGTCACAAAATAGAAGAAAAAATGTTCCTCATTTTAAAGCATTTTTAAAAATATTGGTTTTCCTGTAGTTTGAAATATTGAAATACTAAAAGAAAGAAATTTCTGGGAGCAGCCAAAATTAGGGCAAGAATAAACAAGTTGCCAGTCCCTATTATCATGTGTGATCATGTTTTATTCGTTAGAGTATAAATTAAGGTCTAGCAGTGATGAATTTCCTTTTAATACATGCAAAAAATTTCCCATTCTTTAATTCCTGTATGGAAACATCAATATGACTTTTATTTTTCTTGGTGTATCTATCATCTTTATTGTTTATGAACCAGGTCAGTTAATAGCCAGTCTTATATAATGACAAAATTTTGCTTCTGTCTCCATCTAAACTAGAAGATAATGAAAATTTTAACCCTCCAGCCATACACAAAGCTAAAATCATGTTATACTTATTCTGTTTATTTTAGCAGGCCATAAATATTATCACATTGTATTGAATTTTTAGAGTATCTGAACAGAAAGAAACATTATTTTCCCATTGAATGAATTTTCTTATGTACTAGGGGCTTTGCCCCTAGGCTTGTTACACTCGCTCCTCTGTTATGGCTAATAACGAGATACATAGGGGTGATTCTCAGGCAATGTAACAGCTTCCATCCATTTACTGTTGTCACCCTTAATGCAAAGTACATTTCATCACTGTTGAATTATCAGCTTTAAAATTCAATTAAAAATTGAAAATTTAAGATATAGACTTGAATTGAGGTTTATATGAATAAGAAAGCTTTCAGCTTCCAGATGATGTAAATATTTTCTTTGTAAGATAAAAACTCGAGGAGCATCGATATTACATCCACATAGGGGATGATATTTCTTGAAAAACTGTGTTTCATTTTTTGATGAAAATATTAGTGTGTTTTAAAATATTTTTAAAAAATGAGGTCTAGTTTGAAAGAGAAATGTCTGTAGTCTTAGATTGTAAAAAGATCAAAATTCTACGATCATTTTTTGGCAAGTTATCGTAATCTGAAGATGAAAAAGTCAATATTTTCCCACAAAACATAAAATTAAAAAAAACTTAAAGTCCAACGAAGATAAGACATGTCTTACTTTGGTCCCTCCATTTTTCTGCATCCATTGGTATCGCTCTCAGCCCCATACCCCCAGTGGTTTCGGAGGGGATAGCGTGACAAGCTTTTGACAGCGGCAGCAGGAGTTACTTTTTTTTAGAATAGAGAGATTTGAATATAGGGGATGTTATTTCATCAACTAACTATGCTTCTAGGAAATATTGCTTCCATTAAATGTGTATTATTCTAAATGATATTTCTTTTAAAAAATGCATTAATTTTTTTAATTTTTCCACAAACAAATTAATGTAATTATTCAAGAGCTCTTCCTGGAAGATGTAAGTTAATAAATAAAAATATTTTCCTTTTTCTCCCCCTATTTTGATTGTTATTATTATTATTTTTTTCCATCATAAGTCTTCATATATATACCTATATAAGATATAAATCTCATCTGTGATTTTTTACAGAAAAATGTGAAAATTGCGCTTGGTCACAGGGTTTATGCTATATTAAATCATATAAACATGCTGTACAATCATTTATAAATTGATGTGTTTAAATTACATTCTGGTTCAAAGAACATGTTTTCTTTTTTTTCCAATCATATTTTTAAATTTATTAAATCAATAGCATTAACTGATGTAATTTTATTTTAGTCAAGAGCTGTAAAACTGTTTTCTTACATTATATTGTTTATTTAGATGGGCTACTCCACATCAGTCTTGGAAAGTTACTAATCAAGAGCCTGGTACAACTAAAATCTCAACTGAATACACAATGAATTTGTATGAAAGAAATATACAGGTAAAGTAGCTAGATTTATAAAATAATTGTTTCAACTAATCAAATTTTCTCTTACACTTTAGAGTTAAAAATATTTTATACTTAAATATCTTAATAATTTATTTTATTGTGCTAAAAGTTTGTTTTATTACTGTAAGAATCATATTTTTCTAGACATCATCTCTATGTTAGTGTTTTATTATTAACTTATATACTCTTTAGAGGGAAAAAATAGCTATACAGCAGAAATAGAATACAGATAAGTGAAAAAATAATTTTCTTATGATGTAATTTAGTTGAAGGAAATCAGATATTATTGAGACTTTTTAATGTTTTGAAAAGTATTTTTATCATATTTTATCTATCACCTTATTATAGTATACTTTCTTAAAAATCATTTGACTGTTTAGAAAGGAAGGGGGGAAAAAAAGGAGGAAAAGAATTTTTTGCTTACAATGTGCCATTTTTATATAATATGATATATTTTTCGATTTTTTTTTTCAACACTGCTCCTTTCTAATATTTTCTGTTGTGTGCATTTTCATTTAACATATACATGATTAAAAATATCATGATATACATGATTAAAAATATACAGATAAGTAAAGAGCTCAGTTTCTTTATGAGCTCATTTTATAACTAAGATGAAAAATAAAAGATCTGCTATTTCTTTCAATGAAATATAATTTATGGAATGAAGCTAAAGGAAGTTGACTTTATCCAAAATTACTTTAAAATATAGATTATGCTCAATACAAACTTATACTTTTTAAAAACATGTGCTCAAAGTCTATATATATAAGAGAGTTTGTCTGTTTGTTTGTCCGCTATAGAATGATAGACTGTTTCACCCACTGGGTCCAAATTCGGCACAGTTAATGTTTAAGACCCGAGTTAACGCAACAAAAACAAAATTTGTGGCTCAATTATTTTTTTTTAAATTAATTATTTTAAGGATTTTTTGTGCCCCTAAGAGGTGCGCATACCCCCTGTGGATACAGACCCTTCACCACATCCAGCTGCATTAAAAGAGGATTAGTTTGGGAGGGGTCAAATTCCAATGTGCGGGATGAAGAGGGTTGGGAATGACTTTTGGCCCTGGCTCCCCAGATAAACGCAACTTTCCTGGCTCTGCTTTGTGAAATCCAGATAATCTTTGTGATAATCCAGAATGTAATTATGCATCTGCTAATGATGTAAGTATTGGATCAATGTTGAACATATGTGACAGCTTTGGTGCTAAAAAGTGGTCTAGAGAATCACCAATGTGTTGCAGTAATGGGAAAGTACAATTGCCTGCAATTCCAGAACCACCTGAGCCTTTGAGAACATTACTCACAGGTAATACATCTGATTAAAAACATTTCTTACAAAGCAAACAAGTTTAAGGAAAATATGCTTCATGGGGAATCCCGTCTTACTTTGATTAAATAAAGGGGATAATGCATCTTGCACTTTACCTCTTGGGTGATGTGGAAAAAAGTGTGTTTTTAAGGGAAAAATAAATAATAAAGGCAAGTGTAAATTATAAAACTTATTTCTAATTAAACAGTGGATCAAACAAATCTAATTAAATCTAATTAAACCGTATCTATACAATATAATTAAACAGTAAACTTATTCAATCCAAATGTGCGAATCATGCAACACGATTTTATTAATTCTCAATAAAATCAGATGAAGATCCGCAGGCTCAAAGTTTCTTTCCTTCTTATTGTTTGTATATCATTTCAGTAGAAACACGCTAAGCACATTCTGTCTGGCCAGATGAACATGAAGAGCGGGGTTGCAGCCCAGTATTTTTTTGATGGAATGCATGAAAAATTTTATATTTATATATCTAACAGGGCAATGCCGGCAATAATGCTAGTATATAAATATAACATTAGTATACAGAAAATATCTCTTTTTAGTACAATCTCGTTAAAAATTCTAAATCTTGCTTTTTAATTGTACATTTTTTTTTTCTTCTCTTGCATGAGTAACCTTAAATGCAAGGAAATCTGGAAGAATCTTAAAAAGACAAGAAAACTGTCAGAAAGATGGTTTGATTAAATTAGTAAAAGGTTGTTTGACTAAGTTTGGTTAGATTAATTGAGTAATATTTTGGTTGGTTTTGGTTAGATTAAATGAGCAGTCATGAAGAAAATTTTCACCTTGACAAGTTTTCCATTTTAAAATCATAGAATAATCTTAAAGAGAGAATTCTTTCATTTTCAGTTTGTTCCCAGTCTACCTTGAAAATTTTATTTTCTATTTATTGTCCCAGGCGAAAATAGAGAATATAAAATGAAATAGGGAATTTAAAGAAATGTGAAAATGAAACATTTTTCACATTTCTTTAAATTTTCATATTGCCTTCCAAAAGTATAGTTTTAACCCTGTAGAATGGGAATTTTAAGGAAAAATAATCTTGTACATCCTAAAAACTTAATATAAAAAGTTAAAATTTTCTATGCAGCATCTTTTTCTATATAGAGCCGAAGACTTGATGATTTTGCTTATTGTTTTTCAAGATAATTATTCAGTACATTTTCCAAGCATAGAAAATTTTAATATTAAAGTACAGGCATGCCTTTGAAAAAAAAACTAATATTTTTTCTAAAAAATAAATGTAGACTCATTTATTCAAAATGTAATCTTTTATTTTGGGGATCATTTCATTTTTTTTAAATGATTTAAACATAAAAATGAATTAAATAACATGCAAGTGCTCTTATGGTGTGTATATGTTGTCATTTTAATTTTGTTTGGTCAGATTAACTGAGCAGTTTTTTGTTTGATAAGATTTAATGAGCAGTCTGCATATGAAGAAATTCTATACTTTGATAACTTTCCCATTTATCAAAAAGAAAACCACTACTTTATAGGTATGAACTGAAAGATTTGTTTCTCACTAATTTCAAATTTTTAATTATAATTTAAGGAAAGTCAAAAATATCCCTTACATAAAAAAAAGAGAATCTATGTCCCTTTTCTTTTTGCAGAATTGAAATCTTGTCTAATTATTAGACTACTTGCAAATTTTTCTTTGAATCTTCTTCAAAAGTGGGCATTATACTTTATTTCTTTGTTTTTACGGTGGGCCATCAAATTAATATTACTAGGATTAGTACCTAAAATTATATATCTACAAATATAAATTTCATTCTCATTATAAAATTACTAAATTGTAGTATGACATTGCACTTTAAATGAAGTTATGTAAACTTAGTTTGTGCTTTTTATTTATTGTAGGTTACTAATTTAGCTGCATACTCTGCTCCCTTATTTTTTGAAGTTATACAGTCATCATTACCTGTTGGGGTAACAATTAACGTCCATCCTCATGAAGACAAACATAATGAAATACGATACATACCAGACTATGAACTTATGACACTTAAAAATCAGTTAAAAGAATTGACTGAATCTGAAAAAATGTGAAAGCTGAAATTTGGTATTTATTTTAGTTAAAATAAAATCATTTTACTTGTTGAATTTTTAAGTGTGTGTATATATGTCTCTCCACATTTATGCAAGTTGGGGGTTTAGAACCTCTGCATAAGTGGGGAAAAACCTTTAATATCTGTAGGTCCTCAAACCTTAACTTGTAATTCTGTAGCCCATATTTCATATGCCCACAAAGAAAAATGAAACATTACACTCTACTCTTTCAGTATGTTCTATAAACTACCTCTATAATAGCATATTGAAGGTGCAAAAATGTTACAGGAAATGCACAGTACTCTGCTCCCTGCAATACGAAATATATTTGGAAAGCAGCCTAGCACAAAGAGCATGGAATCCCCCCCCCCCCCAAGTGCATTACCCTTAGTTCTTTAGTATAATACTTTTTTTAGTATTATTTTCATTTTTCAACTTACATGTCCACAATTTTCTGCATAGACCTTAAAACTACTAAACATTTAACTATCGTTGACAAGCTTTTAAATAATCAAATTTGACAGTCTTGCTAAAGTCAAGTCTGTCAGATCTGGAAAGTTCTCAGCTGTTCTTTAGTTACATAGGTATATTCTTAATTTCTGTGATAGATTAAGTATTATCTAAGGTTCTTGTTCTGTTTTGTATTAAATTACATGATTTAGAATGAGATACTTGCCTTTTGACTTAATCTTGGTCTTCTTTGTTTCAAACAACCGTAGGCGTAAGATTACTTTATTTACATGTAATGTTATTTTATATTCAGTAATTTCCCTCCCATGGAGAATCCACAGTTTACTGCAATCCATTGTATCATACCCCTTACATATAAGTGTACTTCTGTTCATCAGCTTTCTTTCTCTAAACCCTGTACCAAACAGAAAAAAGTCCAGTGAGAGAGCAAAAATAGTGTTTGGCTATACTGTTACATGGGGTTTATTTTCATTTACAGTGAAGTACACTCACTTCCAAAAGTTAAGCACGGAGCGGTAAAATGCGAAAAAATGGACAAGTACAGCTTTGATTGACATGAAATGCTGCAAGTAAGTAGCTCTATATTTATTGATAAAACAAAACAAAGAATTTCATACAGAGATAAAAAAATATTGAATTTTCATAATTTATAAGATGACGTCATATTTGCGTCATTAACAAAATGATGTTGAAATGCAAAACAAACAACAAAAACTGACATTTATAGGATATGTGAGCACCCCTCACCTTTATACAAAGTGTACAGCATGTGATCATGCTTGTTACGAGGTGATCAAACACCGCAGAGTCCAGTAATCGCTATTCCTCCTGTAGGGCAGTTTCTAAATCTCTGAGAGTGGCTGGAGATGGGAAATGTCTACATACAGCACTGCCGAGGGCATCCCAAAGATTTTCAATTGGATTAAGGTCCGGCGAGTAAGCCGGCCATTCCATACATGCAATCCCCTCACTCTCCAGAAAGTCGTCAACGATGGCAGCTCTATGGGGATGGGCATTATCGTCCATTAAAACAAAAGAAGAACCAACTGCTGCAGCGTACAGTTTCACAGTGGGGTCTAGGACTTATCTCGATACCGTACAGCCGTCACAGAACCTCGCCTGTAGATGTGCAGGTAGGTACGATATCCCAATGAAATCCCTGCCCAGACCATGAGGATTCCACCATGGAATGAGTGATGTTCGGTGATGTTCTCGGGCCGATTGCGTGTCCCTTGTTCCCTCCAGACCCTTACACGCTTATCATCGGTTTGTAGAGCAAATCTGTACTCATCTATGAACATATCGTTGCCCCAATCAGACACAGTTCAATTCACATGCTGGTGGCACCACTTTAATCGTACCCCTCTGGATTGGACAGATAAAGGAACACAAACTCGTGGTACCTGGGCATACAGACCATTCATGTGTAGCCTTCGAGGAACAGTAGTGGCAGATATCGTCTTACAAATGGCCTCTGCAACCATAGATGTCACACGTGTGGAGGTCGATCTTCGATTCCGCTTGGCTACAACAGCAATATATCGATCTTCCAAGGGGGTCGTAACCCTTGGACAGACGGCTACAGGTCTTCGGACAACTGTTTGGCTGGTTTGGAATTGTTACCATAATCGTGAAATGACGGGATTATGAACGCCGAAGAAAAGAGCGACATCTGTGTTATACTCTCTTGCTTTAATGCGTCCGACAGCCCGACAGCACTCAGAATCTTCCATTTGTCTTCTAGAAGCCATAGAAACATGTCCAGCGTGAAAACAAATCGTAAGAATGTTCTAAACACCTTTCATCAGCACTTACATGCAACTCCTGTAACCCTTCACAGTGCCAGCTTCTTATACGACTGCCTGTTTTGCATATTTCTTGACACGAAACCATGATTGGTTGTTACCTAACATATTTGCATACTTCCTTCGACCTTTGCAGCAAATTTCAGCTTCTTTAATTCAGATTGGCTTACGGAAATCAACATTTTCCTCTCCCTGCTTAACTTTTGGAAGTGAGTGTACATAATTAGATGTTAAATATAATCTCATTATAATATTTGCCAGCTATATCAATATTTCATGATAACAAAAGTAACAACGTCTTGAGTTTTAACTCAAACTTCCAAGATTTTACATGGTATCAATAACTAAAGTGCAGAATACCATATTTATCACAATGAGATAATTTTTTTCTGAAATGAGAAGCACAATTGTTGGAGTATTGTCTTGAGATTTGTCTTGTGGTAAACTAAATCTTGTGACATCCTAATTGATTTGCATGAATTTTATTGCCTTTATCTTTACCAAGTTATTCATGTAATATACATGTCATGCTCTTTTAATTTTCTAGACCAAGGTAGGATCAAATCCTAAATTTCTCACATTGATGCACTATCTATTATCTACAAAATAAAAATAAATAAATAAAAAATCGTGAATTTTTACAAGCTGTTTTGGAAAAAATTATTGCAATTTATATGCTGAAGCCTATAATATACACACAATTTATTTGCAGAAACCTATAATACACACACAATTTATTTGCAGAAACCTATAATACACACACAATTTATTTGCAGAAACCTATAATACACAGACAATTTATTTGTAGTAGCCTATAATACACACACTAATAAATTGAAGGACTTTTTATGCTGGTATCCCATGGAAAGATATAACAGTAATTCATGCCATTGCATGAGTCCTTAGTAAAAATAACTCCACATCTTGTAAAATTTATTTAAACCTCTCAGGGCAAGCTGCTTTTGGGTACATGTTAGTAAATTATTTTTTCACAATTTTTCCACTTTTCAAAGAATTTCTGTAGATGCTATTATTGAGGGAATATCTGGACTATTGAGAAATTGATTTTAAAATGTTAGTTACCCTAAACAATATTATATAATTCTCAACTTATCTTTAGAAAATAAAATAATTTCATGGGAATTTCTATTGTATAAAATTCAAGTAGAAGTAGACACTAAATAATGATGTGTACAATCACTTCTGGCAGACATAATTTGAAATAGTCATAAAATTCTCAATCTTGTAGATAAGTAAATTTTTTTTTTTTATCATACTACATGTCAAAAATTATGAAAAATAACAATACTTCTGTGGTTTGATATGCACACTGTGCATATCAAAAATCTGTGCATCCTCAGCCGTTGTCAAGAAAAGTCATAAGAAATGAGCTCCTGACGTACGGACATTTCTGATATAATTTGCCGGGAAAATGTTACTCTTTTACGGCATTCGTTAGTCGACTTTTCCGGCAAGAGTTTCTATATATATTTATGCATGTTTCTCTGTCTCCCTCTCTCTCTATGTATCTATCTATCTATCTATCTATCTATCTATCCATATATATATTACGTGTATACAGTAGAGCCCCGATTATCCGCGGAATTGGGTGTCAAGGGCACCGCGGATAACAAAAATCGCGGATAACCCGAAAATGTCTAAAAATGAGTTGCAAACACGAAAAAAAAAATATTTGAACATTAAAACTATGTTTTATTGTACAAAAACATAATAAACTTTTAAAATACTTACATATGTACAGTACAGCAGACACATTTGCTCTATGTCTAAATCACTAATATAAAGAACGGTAAACAAAAACAATGCACACACACTGTATGTACAAAAAGTGTTCAGTTACACCTTTTTAAAAAAATCAGTCACTCGTTTTTGCTTCTTGCTTTGAAAATCCATTTCCTTTATTCTAAATTGTACTTTCCTTAACATGATTTTTCTGCCAGATGTGCATCGTCGTCTTGTTACTCTAAATATTGAAGCAATCCATCTACGTGCTGCAAAGCAGTTTCGTGTGTCATCCGCGTAGGCGCCTCGTCTTCACTTTTATTTTGATCTTCATTCTCGTTCACTCCCATTGCTTTGTTCGTTATCTCTATGCCAGTCAGTCGTTCAAACCCCGACTCACTTGCGTCGCATTCCAGCCACTCTTCTATGTTCTCTTCGTCGACATTCTCACCTTCGACGTTCATTTTCGACATTCGCACCTTCGACGTTCATTTTCGACATTCGCACTGCAGGGTCTGTTACTTAAAGTTTGTCGTAACGTCTCCACCCATTTGTCTATGTACGCCCTCTAGCTGCAAGAATGCATCAGAACGAACTTTGTATCTGTCTAGCACGGAACTCCTGCAACAAGCGGAGTTTACTATGGCAAACGATGCCGCGCTATTAAATTTATGTTATATTATTTACAGTCCACTGTGCTTATTTTCTTAAACATCGTACACGTCCCTACAGGATCTATTGTATTTCCCTTGTAAGTTGGCTTGGATTAAAAATTAAAATTGGTCTTTTTGAGGTTTGTAATTAAAAATTTTTATTCGCTGCACTCGCACTCGCGGATAATCCGCATCGCGGATAATCCGCTCGCGGATAATCGGGGCTCTACTGTATATATGTAGATTTTTATATATATATATATATTTCTCAACGATATCCCTCAAAATATTAACACAAACATTGCTATTTTCGCCGACGACACTGCCCTTTATGCTACTAACAAAAATTTTAAATACGCCGTAAAATACATCAACACCCACATGTCCTCCATTCAAAATTGGCTCGACAAATGGAAAATTAAAATTAATTCCGAAAAATGCGTCGCTGTTTGATGTTCTGTGCATATCACACTGTGCTGTTTGATGTTCACTGTGCATTGCACAGTGAACATCAACGAGTATTATCTCAAGTGCCATGTTTCATAATGAGGTGCTTACAGCTTAGATTAAAGAATACATTAAGTGTATGCATGGCACATCAGATAATTTCAGAGAAGACCCTTTTTTTTTTAGTTCTTAATTTCTAAAGGAAGAAAATGTCAAAAACAGGGTCATTATGATTAATTTTTCCTCTAAAAATTGCGTTAAATACAAGAATAAATTAATAATAAAAAGGAACTTGGATTCTCACACTTAGTTGATGAAAAGATTCAAAGGACCAGTCAAGTTAAATAGCTTATTCTAGTTCTTAAACCTTGGATATTTCCTATAGACTTATCAAATTTTGAAAATGCACAAATATAGCTTTTTAAAATTCAGGATTTAAAGCAGGTTGAAAGTGGGCTCAATAATCTTTTGTAGTAATATACTGATTTAACTGCATCTTACCCTGATCCTTCACTAAAAATTAATTTTTGAGTTTCACTAATTTGTTATTTTTATCATTTACTGTATGAACATATGTATTTCTTAAACACCGGGGAACAAAGTAGAAGGGGGAAGGGAGTAACAATTTTGACCACCATAGCATATGCTATAAAACTGATTTCCTCATTTCAGCAAGCTATAAGTACATAAGAGGACTTTCCAAATACAGGTGTGGCTGATATTTCAGATCATTGAAACCACCTATGATTTTGGATATTAAAATAAATGACAGACCAATATGCATATATGGGACATCTTTATTTTGGCATCTAAATGTATACATATTTTCTTTGAACAAACATAATTCAAAAGAAATGGGATAAAAAAGAAGAGTGTGATTAAAGAAAAACAAGAACAGATTTGTGAGACATTTAGGATATTTTAAGTTCTGCTTAGAGGAAACTAGAATTTTTCATCTTCCTATATACAAATCAGATTATTAAATGTTATGATAGTATGTAAATTTTTTTTACTATAAGAGTGTTATTTTATGTCTAATATAAAAGTTAGACACCCAGTGAAAAGGATTTTCTCCTGTTATAAAATTTTTTAATGAAAACTAAAACTACCCCCTCCTCTTTTATTATATTTATATTAAGTCCTCTCTATTAGACTTAGACTATTATAACTAGCCAAATTCCAGTATTTTACTTTCTAGTTCATGCCTGCACAACATATGGCCCAAAAGCCACATGTGGCCTGCCACTCTGTGCCCCATGAAGCCTTTTGTGAAGATGCATAACGTTATAAATCCAAAATATATGGTACATTTATTTTTAGATTTATAATATTAAAAAGGGAATATATAAGCAATGAATATAAATATTTATTTAATATTTTAAATAATCAGTAATTTATCTTTTGTTAGATAACATATTTTTCGCTTTCCCATCAATATCCTATTTCCTTGCAGCCTACATCAGCTTTCCATAAAGTGATGTAGCCCACATGACATTTTGAGTTATGCAGGTCTGTTGTAGTCATCTAATACACTGAAGTGCCACTGAATTAGGGATAGCAAAGCCTATGCAAATTGTGTAGCGCTGCGCATCATGTATGCGCAAGTGAGGGCGCTGTGGTAACTGCATATATAGCGCGTACTATGATTGTTCTGAATTAGTTGTTGGAATTGCCAGTATGGGTAAAACTGCCTGATTTAGACGCCTTCGATCGCGGACAAATCGTAGGTGCGCGACGCATGGGCCATTCAATTTCCGAAATCGTCAGACAGCTAGGATTTTCAAGGTCGACAGTGTCAAGAGTATACCAAGAATACATGGATGGTGGAAAAAAAACTAGCGATCGGGCAAACTGCAAAGGACAATTAGCCTTGACAGTGCGTGGTGAGAGACGGCTCAGGCGTATTGTACGTAGCCAGCGAAGCCAAACATTAGCTCAAATTACCACCCAGTTTAATGACGGTGCCAGTCGTACAGTCAGTAAACGGACTGTGCAACGCTCGCTTCACCGTATGGGTTTCGGGAGCCGTCGACCTACGAGAGTACCATTGTTCTATACTCGCCATCGGACTGCACGTATTGCCTGGGCAAGAGAAGCACAGAGACTGGAGTGTAGAGGACTGGAAACGAGTAGCATGGAGTGATGAGTCTCGATTCCGACTACTTAACGCCGACGGGAGGCTGAGAATATGGCGTCAAGCTCATGAAGCCATGGATCCTGCATGCCTGGCTGGAACTGTACAAGGGCATGGTGGCTCAATCATGGTCTGGGGTGTTTTTTCGTGGCACAGTTTGGGATCTGTGGTGCGTGTACCAACCTCCCTCAATGCAATTCGGTACGTAGAGTTACTGGGTGATCACCTCCATCCGTTTATGCTGTTCTGTTATCCGCACGGTAATGGAGTTTTCCAGCAAGACAACTGTACCTCTCACAAGTCCCGGTTGGCTACTGGCTGGTTGGATGAGCATTCCTCTGACTTCTCTGTCATGAATTGGCCACCTAGAAGCCCAGACTTAAATCCTACTGAGCATCTTTGGGATGTTTTGGAACAAGGCGTGAAAGGCCATCACACATCACCAAAGAACCTTACTGAATTATGGACAGCTTTAGCCAATATTTGGCAAGCCATTCCCGTGGAACGTTTCCAGAAACTTGTTGAATCTATGCCTCGTTGTGTGGCAGCCATTATCAAGCCAGAGGAGGCCCAACTCGTTACTAGGTAGGTATCCGTAATTCAGTAGCACTTCAGTGTATATACCTCACATAAACACCTTTTTATGGGAAGATGGGGACAGTAAAAATTTTATGGAAAAAGTTCCCCCAACTGTCAAGGAGAAATAAAATAAATAAATGTTAATCTAGTAATTTTGTTTTTTAGGACCCTAAGTTGTCATTTAAAAAATTCCATCCTTTAGGTAAAAAGCTATACATAAAAAGATGAACTGAGGCTAAAAACACTTACACATTTGCAATATATTTCTTTTGCTAGCACTGGAACCCGTAATTACATATTTTGCAGTATATATCAAGCCTTTTGTTCAATTTACATTCTGTTGAAATAGGACACTGAAGTACTCATATGCATAACAGACTGGTGTATAACACTAGTCTGGATATTTACAGTAAGTTATCTCTGAAATTGCACAATTAAATAGTTTTGTTTATAATTTATTTTTCATTCAATTCTAAATATTCCACCAGGGTAAAGTTTTAAATCAGTTTCAGAGATGGCAGAAGTTCAAACCTAATTTTTTTTTCTTTTTTCTTACTGAAATTTATATAACTGGTATGATTGTAACATTCTAGTTTAAAAGTCCAATCCAATCCAATAATTCTTGAAAATCCTTTCTATATCTTTATTATAAAAAATAGAAGAAAAGTAAGTCCATACCAACAAATAATTTAATCTCTTAATATGCAATTTATTCATATCGTAATAACAATGCCATATTTTTATTTTAGCAGTATCAAATAAAGAATTACTGAAACTTCGGACTATTAAGGGACATTTTCCCTTTCTATATTTGCATATGTTTTGTGAAATAAACCATGGGCATACAAGGTAAGGCATATTTCAGGTCAAAACCAGGTAACATATGCATAATTTTTGTGAATTTTGTTTTTATAAGGAGACTTATAACTCAGATCTTTGAAATATCTAGATAGAATCCTTTATTTTGATAACTGAATTTCTGTTCGTATACACCTATAAATAAGTAGGTAAAAATGAACAATATGTAAATAAATCTTTTAACAAATTTATTTAAACTTAACATTAACATAAAAGATCAAATAAGCATTTTTGATTAAAAGGTAATAAATTTCTACATAACAGCATAAAAGTAGTTTGAATAATTTAAAAAGGACCATTTAATATATTAAACATTCAATAACTTTTTAAATAAAGGCTCAGAACAGTGCACTTTAAAAAATTACTTGTAAATGTTATGTTTTTTCAAAATTTTCCTTGATAAGTAAACTTGGATAAATCAAAATTTAAAATATATTTCCAATCAGATAAGTGGGGATTTTAAAATTATCTCAACACTTTTATGTAAATAATGAGTAACTTAAAAATTTAATGATAATTTCACCTCTAAATGAAATTATGAGAACGAAATGTTTATAGAGACATTACAGTTGTTTTATAATGCTAGTTTAACATTTGTAATAACTGCATTTTTACACATCTTAAAAAATAACTTCAGTTTATGACAGAAAAAACATGGCTACAAATAATGCAAGAAACAGAGAACTAGGAGCCTTTTTAAATAACGATGTATGCTAAATAGTGATTTACAGCATTCAAATGCAATAGATACACCTGTTACATTTGCTTGGTTCCTGCACCTGCGATTGTTTGCGTGCTTGATACTTTATTTTGTGTTATTGATACTTTACAATAACTGATGGTTTGGTTTGGAGCACTACGGTCAACTTTTTGCTACACGAGGGCTAATTCGACCGGGAAGGCAACTTCTGTAGATACTTCAGTCAATACGATGGAATACGTTAAAGTTGTAATAGCGCTTTTGCGTTGATATGTAATATTCTTAAACTCGTTAGGTTTAAATGAAGGAAGTTAGTTTTGATGGACTTGTATGTTTAATTTAATGAATCTGCGAAGCCGGGTAGGCTAGAATAGATAGCAAAACTATCATTTGGCATCCGCAACAGGACGAGTTTAAATATTGCATAAGAAGATTTCAGAAATATGTATTTCATAGCAGTAATGGAATCGTTAAGGATGAAACGAGGTATTTTAAGTTCAACATTTACAACGGCGTATAAAAGTTTGAGGGAATGTATTTCGGATTCGGATACTGAAGAACTGAAATGTGATTTTTTTTGCAAAACTGGATATCTTAGGAGAGAAAACAGCACAATTGTTTAGTTTAGATACTGCAATGTTTGACCTGTTGAAAGAAGATGTAAGTGAAAGGGATCTTGAAATAGAAACTGCAGATGAATATTCAAGTACAGAGTCTTAATTTATTAGTACAGAAGCATTTAAATGAAAAGTTTGCTGACGAAGATTGTTTCCTTTTGAATGTTACTAAAAGGAAATTTAAATTACCACCCCTCGCACTGAAGAAATATAGCGGGAAAATTTAGGACTGGTTGAATTTTTGTCGTCAGTTCCAGAAAATTGATGAAGACCTAGATATAGATGAAGCAGATAAACTTCAGTACCTGATACAATCAACAGTTCCGGGAGATTCCCGCCGACTGGTAGCAACTACAAAAACGCTATTGACTGTTTAAAAGCTAGATTTGGAAGGGAGGATTTATTAGTGGAATATTAAATACGAGAATTACTGAAGCTAACATTGCTAATGAATTCTAAAGATAATAGAATTAGTCTGATATATGACAGAATAGAAACACAGTTGAGAGCGTTAGAGTCCTTAGGTATGGCTACTGAAAAATATGCAATAATGCTTTATCCCGATGCCGGATCTAGGAAATTTCTCAGCGGGGGGCCAGTCAGCTCCATGCCGCCCCTGTAGCTGTTTTTCACTATTTAATGCAATAACAAATAACAGGATAAAAGTAATAGTCTTTTTGATGGTGTGCCAAACTTAATTTATTGAAATAAAAACACATTTTTTTAAACTTAACAATACTATAACATAGAAGTACATGCCTGTTATGAGGGGTACCAGAGATACCCCATTGCGTTGTGTAAAATTGGGAGGTGAACTCCAAAGGTAACGATACGATTATAAATAAAATAATAACATTTATTATACAATATTATACAAATAGGTTAGTTTTACATATTATAAATGAAAATCTTGAATATACAGTGGTGGCAAAAAGTCCTGAACACATTCATTTTTTTTTTTGCCTAATTTTTGTCTTTGACTTAATTTTTCGCTGTGAAATTATCGTACAATCTTAAATTTTGTTATTGATTCTAATGTATTTTTTCATGCTGATTTCAAATCTGTTTGGAGAATTTATGAAAAGTAAATAGTTTCATCGGTATTTTGAAAAAACAGTGATAAGACAAGCACAAGGTCACTGTAATAATGAGTGACTGTTTTTTCAAACAATGAAATGCTCCGTTCTTCCAACCAATCAGATAGCAGTAGTGATGAATGGTTGAAAGCAGAATTTGCAGCATGTTTTAGTGTATTGAAAGTAGTTGTGTGTTGCAATTTGACTTGCGTGTTTAGGAAATATTGTAATTATGGGTAAATTTTCATTTCTGCCTGATAATAAAAGGTACAAAATAATACTTTTGAAGGAAGAAGGTTATTCTATGCGGCAAATTGCTGCTAAAGTACCATGTGGTCTTTCTACTGTCGTGAGAACGTTGAAAAGATATTCTGAAACACATTCTATAGCGGACAGGGAGCGATCTGGACGACCGAGAAAAACAACTTTACGTGAAGACAGGCTTTTGCACAGGATTTTCCTTTCAAACAAAAAGCTTAATTCACCGCAAATTTTGAAACAACGGACTTTGACATCGAATATGAATGTGTGCCCAAGAACTGTGAGAGGAAGACTGCTGGAAATTGGATTACAAGGCTGCAAAGCTCGCCCAAAACCATTACTGACCGACTTTCAACACAAGAGGAGATTGGTGTGGGCAAGGGATCACTCATTATGGACTATTAAAGTCTGGGAAATGGTAATATTTAATGATGAAAGTCAGCTCTGTATTTCTGGGAACCAAAGTAGTGCCTATGTAAGACGACGCACTCGTGAGGAATTCAGTCACTAGTGTCTGAAGCCCATAGTAAAGAATCCAACGAAAGTGATGATATGGGGCTGAATGTCTTCTCGTGGTGTTGGAAGACTTCACATCGTGAGCGGAAAATTGAGAACCAAGGATTACATTGAAATACTACAAAATAAGGCTACCAACACCGCGAGTTCTTTTTGGGGGATCAGACATTGATATTTCAAGACGATAATGCTCGATGTCACCGTGCAAAGGTAGTCTAGAAATGGTTCGAAGACAATATTGGATATAGGATGAACGGGCCAGGACAGTCTCCAGATCTTAATCTGACAGAGAACCTATGGCATGAAATTGGTTATGATATTTCAAAGAAAAAGCCATAAAAAAACGTGAGTTGATTGAAGCTTTAATATTTTCCTTCAACCATGTTGTCACGAAAGAACTTCTTGTGAAATTGGTGCATTCCATGCCAAAAAAATGTAGTGCCGTAATTAAAACAAACGGCTGGCCCATAAAATATTGATGTTCAAACATGTAACAAGCAAATTTTCAAAATGCATGTTAAATGTACCGTATTTGTAAATTTTTGTGTTATTCTACTACGTATATTATGTTTTTCTATATTGTGTTACTCTGTACATACTACACATTCATGTGTTCAGACAGCTAAACTACAAAAAAATACTTACGGCATTAAAAAACTAGTAACATATTTGAAATCAGCATGAAAAAATACATTAGAATCAATAACAATAGTTAAGATAGTACGATAATTTAATAACGAACAATTAAGTCTAACACAAAAATTAGGCAAAAAAATGAGTGTGTTCATGACTTTTTGCCACCACTGTATATAGTTTATATAAGAATTAGGCCATGCTGTATCCGCTTCCTGCGGCAGAACCATTGCGGGTCGATCGCAATAAAGTTCAGTTTATCAAAATTGATGTAAAAACCAGCACTATTTGAAAGGGGAGAAATGACCAACCTGAGGACCTTTGATGAGGCTGCAAGGCATGGCATGGAGTCGTTGGAGCACTTCTACCGGTGGAGGTCGCCGGTATCGGACGAAGATGATGGGGTCCTTCGATGAAGGCAGCAGGTGCAGCGCTGGCGGTTAAAAACGGACATCTCGCTTTAGCGGGGGCGTCTCTCTCCTCTCCTGGTCATTGCGCAGCAGTCACCGGTCTTTTTCCATAGCTCGCCACACAATCTCTGACCCTCTGCCTCAGCTCTTGTCGTTGATTCTCTAAAAAACTCGGGGTTCATTTTCCCCTTTTTGGTTTAGGCCTCTCCCCAGGTCGGTCTCACGTAAATTTATTGTCGTTTCGAGTATTTTATTCGTGGGCAGGATGATACGACATCCCTACGGTTGACCCACGTGGTATTTTTATTTCCGCGAAAATTGGATGTCCCTTGAGTCTTTCCTGGAATTTCTTCCTCCCATCCTAAGGAATTTTGGGGTGCGATGTTTCTTGGAAATTGGTGCAGGTGCAGGGCAGACCCCCCTTTTTCTAATATGGCCGTTTTATGACCCGAAAACGTGTTGATGGAAAAGAAAATGGCGATACTGTTGGAAGGAGACAAAATGTTCAAATTATGGATCCTTCATAACAATGCCTTTTTTTATACCGACTAAAAGTAAAACCCTCCACTATCCTCTTGCCCAAGCAATGGTGATCTTCTCAGCTACCTTTCACTGAGCTTTAGAAAATGTGTTGTGTGCAGATATTTTTACAAAATTGTTTTCCTTGATTTTCTTTCAGAAAATGAGTTAATAGCTTCTTCATAATTTATTGAATTAGCCTCTTACAAGCCTATGCTTGAATTAGCCTATAGACAGTATTGTGGGGTTTTACATTCTGTCTTGAGTCATTGTTGATTTGAAATAGTTTTCAATTACCGTAATTTCGCACGTAAACGCCGCACTCACCGTAAGCGCCGCACCGGCGTTAACGTCGCTGATTTCTTCTTAGTTACCGTACCATAACCAAATATTGAGACACCAGTAGAGATTGTAGGTTATTTTAGTTCAATTCCATTTTGCCGTCCCCCGGACGTGCCGCCCGGGGCAGTTCCCCTCACCCCCCATCAATCCGGTACTGCTTTATCCACTTGTAGAACCGTGTTTATCTGAAGAAATTTTAATAGCGTGGCAAAGTCATAATGTTAGAAATATACAAACAGATGGTAAAACGAGATTAGATAATTTAGTGGCATTTTTGAAAGCTGAAGTAGAAAACGAAGAAAGAATAAAAGTAGCAAAAAGTGGTATTGGTTTAGAACGAGCGAGCAAAGACAAATATTTCCATAAATTAAGAAATTTGAAAGAGAATTTACCAACTGCTGCTGGATTATTTTCTACAAATTTCAACGTATTCGCGAGACAAAGATGCCTGCTCTGCAGTAAAATGCAAAATACTCGAGATTGTAAATTTGCTTCAAATATTACGATAGATGAACGAAAGAAGCTGTTGCATGTGGTGCATGTTTAGTATGTTTGAAAACGGGTCATCTTGCGAAAGATTGCAAATTCAGATATTAAGTTGTTTGAATTGTCAAAGACGACACTTTGTCATTTTGTACCCGGAAGTCAATAGAGGCGATTCCGTATACGTTGAAAGTTAAATAAAAAGCAGAAACTATAGATTCAAATCAAGAAAACATCTCTAATTTATCCAATCGTACATGTCGTCGATGTTCTCCTACAGACTTTAACAGTTTTACTTCGAGAAGAAGGTAAAAGCTGTGTGGTTCGTGCTTTGATTGATACAGAATCACAGCGGTCGTACGTAACTCTCATTGACACCTCCCGCCCCCTCCGCTTTCGCGTATCGGCCCATGAAATCATTGAAGACCAGTCGCTACGTAGTAATACCTGAATATGCAGTCGAGGGTTAATTTCCCAAGTTCGGTGACATTTTTCATTCCTGTGGGGCTCGAGGATGCCGGACAAACAGTACAGATCTGTCATCCACTCGTACGTAAGCAAAGAAGCAGCCATTGCTATGGCATACAAACCAATTGGACAGGAAAGTGTAATTCATAATCTTTTCGGGTGCAAAGAATTACGGCAAAACCATCAATGTTATAAATTTGTTGTTAGCAGTTTAGAAAAAGATTGCACTTGTAGTTTTGAAGTACTTGATGAAAAGAAAATTTGTGAAAAAATTCAAAGGGTAGAAACAGGTCCTTGAATAAAAGAAGCTGAAGAGAGGGGGATTTTACTTTGCGACCAAACTCATATAAACATAGACGTACTGAAGGAGATTCATGTCCTAATTGGTGCGGATGCTGCTGGAAAACGGTTTACGAATAGAATTGAACTAAGTTGAGGACTGATTGCAATAAAAAACCAGATTAGTTTGGACAGTGGGTAGGATTGATTCGAAGAAACAGAGTAATTTGAGTTTAGCGACGACATCTCTTTCTATATTACTGCGAGCAGAAACTATTGCTGATCTTTGGGAATTGGAAGTTATTGGTATTCAAGACCCTATTCAGAAACGAAAAAAGGAAGACCGAGAATATGAAGCTCTGGAATATTTCAGTGAAACTGTTAGTATAAACAACGAAGGACGTTATGAAATCCCATTATCCTGGGTTGAAAGACTAACCTTTGCCCAGAAATTTTAATACAGAAGAAGATCAAGAAAAGACTTGATCTTGTAGTTCGAAAGCTGAAAGATAATCATAACATGCTCGTGTATAACGATGTTTTATCAGAGTGGTATGAAGAAGGCATAATTGAAGAAGTGCCAGTATCTCAGTGAGATGGACATTATTTACTTCACCGACCAATATTCAAATAAAAATAGCACCACGAAGATACGACCTATATTTGATGCGTCAGCAAGAGAACAGGGTGGGCCATCTCTCAATCAGTGTATAGAAAAAGGTGCAAATTTAATCGAAGTTATTCCTTCTTTGATTCTCCGTTTTAGACTTCGTCGAATGTTGGGACGTTGTTTTTCCGGCACATAGCGCGCTCGCCGCTACAGTATATATTTCCATTGCTAAAATGTGGATTTTGGGGAAAATAGTGCGTGGTAAACAAAAACCGATTACAGATTCGTTATTTTCAGCCAAAAATATACAAGAAACACACATTTTCAACTGAAGGATATTTTTCATGTTGTACAGTGTTATCATTAAAATAAGTTCACTTGATGGGGTGAGATTGTGCCATTCTTTTTTGGTTATTTTGTGTACTCTAACCATATTTATTTTTTTTTTGTAAACTCAGAAGTTATTGACACAATTCTAACTATTAGAATGGCTAAAATTATTGCAATAATTTCCTTATTGAATATTTTTTTTAACTTTGTATAAAAAATGTTTTAACAAAGTAACTTTAAAAATCAAGTAGCTTGGGCTCTCTGCCAAGAGAATTGGCTAATACTGGTGACAAGGATGGTGCTACCCACCACGACAATCTAACAAGATGAAAAGATCATGATCATTCTCAAGAGGATGAAGAGGATTCAAATACAGAGAATGCATTTGCTGAAGGTGTCACTGCAACCACAGGAGATTTCAGAGTAAATGACTTCGTGGCCATTTCATATGAAGGGAGGGTCTATCCGAGTCAAATGCACAGCAACTTTGATGAAAGTGGGGAAGCTTATGTTTCCTGTATGGTGGAAAAAGGCAAATTTTGGCCAAAAAAGGCTGATGAAAATTGTTAATTTTAAAAAAAAATTTCATTAAAAGAACAAGTCAAAATTAAGTGGGAGTGTCCTTACTTCGAAGAGGTGTGTGAATGTGCCATAACGGAATCCATAGTAACTATGAAGGAGAGAAAGGGGTGGCCTAATCTCGCCTGTGCCAGAAAAAAAAAAAAATCACCCCAACCATTTAAAATTCCTTTCTGCTACAAAATAGAAAACTGAAATGCGTATCTATCTTTCTGCACCAAATTCATCCGATTATGTTGGAAATTAAGAAATGGCGTAAAACCCCCTCAAAACCTGGCATAATCTCACCCCATTTAACGGTATACATTTTCTAATGATTACAAGAAGATAGTACATACGTTGGCTTGGATACAATGTTTTGTAAAAGTTATCGAGAGAAAGGATTCTATGATGTTTAGAATGCAAGTAGTATTACCCTTGAATCACCCTGTTATCGAAAAACTCGTACTGAGTAAACACCAAATTGTCTGTCATGTTGGGCCTCAAGGACTGTTGAGTATTTTGTGAGAGAATTTCTACATTTATAAAGGTCGACAAGCAATTTGAAGTATCCTTCACCAGTGGTTAACATGCAAAAGATACAAGTTGAAACTTATAGTTGTAAACCCACTGCCTGAACCTAGAGTACGCGAAGCATCCGTTTTTGGGAGCACAGGTGTAGACTTCATGGGACCTTTATATCTAAGAGACGATACCAAAGTATGGATTTGTTTATTTACCTTCACCGTATATCAGGCAGTTCATTTAGAAATACAGAGGCTGTTCACACATTTTTTAGACGATGTATATTGTATTCACAAAACTAAATTACATAAAATTCTTGTGTTTTAAATGTTCTATTTGACATCCCTTATTCTGAACTATCTTTCGACACCGCAATTTCCAGGATAATAATGCCTTTTGAAGTGTCAGAAGAGGTATTCTAACCCATTCCTCCTGAACAGCTTTCCAGAGTCCTGTAAGGGTTTTGGGACGACGTTTGGATAATGCAGATTTTAAAAGTCCGAAAGCACAAAAATCCATCGGGAGATTTAGTAGGGATATCAGTGAAGGGTATGGCCTTGATACCAGTTTTTTGTTCCATTTCTTTTAGGAAATTTACAGTGTATTTTGATGTGTGACTGCTAGCTTTGTCCTGATGGAGTCTCACAGACTGATGGCACTGTGGGTAAAGCGATGGTATTTCATTCAGAAAAATTGGCGATTAAATATGTTCCTGATAGTATTTGGAGTTAATCTTGACATTTTTTTCCACTCTCTTTATTTTTAACTTGCCATTATAAGAAAAACCAGCAACAATCATGAATCCCTTAGAAAAACTTTCTTTCGATTCTTTGGACCATCTACTTAAATTTTTTTCTCCCCTTTTATGATAATAAATGGCTCTTTTTTTGTTGCAATCATTTAAATACACTCATGATTCATCTATTGTGACAATTGTTTTCCATTTTTCTTTGGATAAGTGTTTCTCATATAGAATTCTGCAGCATGTCATGCGTTCAGCGATATGATTTGGAAGAAGATTATGCACATTGCATTTTTTCGCTTTCTTAAGATTTAAATCAACGTTTATCATTTTGTTTACAGTGGACACCGAGCATTTTAATGATTTTGAAACTGTCCTTTGACTAGGGGGATTTTCTTTTAACATTAAACAATGTACCTTTGCAATAGTCGAAGATGTCCGTTTTTTCATTTGGATATTTGTTTGGAATTTTTGTCCCACTTGAGGCTCCAATTTGACGTTTTTTTCCTTTCTTGTTGACGATATTACCTATCGACGCTTTAGATATTACGAAACCATGACTCTCACATCGTTTTTGGATAACGGAGTATGCATATTTCTCTTCGGAAAGAGCATAAATGTAGCCTTCGAACCACTGCTTTCTTAAAAACGCCATTTTGAATAAAAACAAAACTTTCAAGCCGCAGACGACAATTTTGACTTTTAAAAACATAGTACAATTGCAATTATTTCTTTTGCAGCAAACGATTTTTTATTACCGCTTACCAAAATCGTCTAAAAAATGTGCGAACAGCCTCTGTAGCACCATCTTTGTCTACTGACACATTCATAAGAACTCTTAGAAGATTTATACAGTAGAACCTTGATATAATCAAAGTTTTCCATTTCCCTTGAACCTGCCTAACACTATAAATCAAACCTCGGTATACCAAAATTCTCAATAGTTTGAAGTTTTCTCATTCCCCTTGAGGTTCAATGTATTGAGTTTCCACTGTATCTAGAATGAGAAGGCCCAAAATAATTTATAGTGATAATGGCACCAACTTTGTCAGTGTAAAAAAACCTCTTTAACCCTATCACTGTATCGTTTCGAAATATACCCTGTTGTAACTTGGGGTCCACGCCATATTGTAATTTACATATTTTATACGATTTACATCACATTAAAGTTAATTTTGCATTCCTTTAATTATCTTATAAGTAATTAACGATTATTCTGATATTTTCTTAAACAATTTTATTTATAAAACTAAGAACATAATAATTTTACAGTCATATTAACAGATTCATTCTGCATTTCTAAATGTACGCTGAACATACCTCACAAATGGTCTTCTGGTGTTCCGGGCAACACGGTATATGGCAATTAGTACATCGGGTCTTTACTTTTCTATCCAATGAAGGTGGACATAGCTGGCATCGTACCTCTTTACTTTGCTCTTGATTTCCGGGTCCTGACGGAATTTCAACCCCCAAAGATTTCAATGAATAACGAACTCCAGGCTGCAGCGACTGAACGTTCTGAAGTCTTCTCTGAATGAAGTTATTGAGCAGCTCTCTCCCAAGGTCTTTCAGGAACAATCGACATCGATGGCGCTTCCCAGACTGGATATTTCAAAATCCAAATTATGTATCCAGCAACAGCTGCGCAGTCGAGCATGTTGAACCAGAAGACCATAGTCCAATGGCTTATTTTTCGCTTGCATGAGTACAATCTGCATAAATTGTCAATGTTGTCAACTCCAGATTTTGTTGCGTTGTAATGAGTAATAATATCTGGCTTATTGTCTTTCTCCTAAATGAGGTTTTTGTCATGATGCATGGAAGATAGCAAAATGACTGCCTTCCCTTTCTTTGGAGTGTAGCAAACTAAAGTCAGTTATTTATCAAAACAAAAGCTAGAAGACTTCTCTTCACGCTGACGATTTGGTACCAACTCTTTTGGGACTTCTTTTCGAATTGTTCCAAGCACTCTGGTTTTCACAGCTAGTAGGTCCTCTGGTTACTGAGCGCTGGTGAAGTAATTGTCCATGGTAACGTTGCGTCCTTTGTTCTTCCAAGGGTCATCTAATCGCCTGACGAGATCAAAAACATTGTTTGCTCCAACTGCAGTACCAGGTTATCGTCCAACATACACTTCTCCTTTCAAAGGAAACGAAGTGGTGGAATCACAGCACCAAAATATTTGGAATCTATACTTTCCGGGCTTGCTCGATATGTACTGTTGAAATCTGCATCGACCACGAGTTGCCACTAATTGCTCATCGACAGTCAGATCTTTTCCGGGCTTGTAATATTTCGCCAGATTTTCGAGAAGCATTTGCCAGACATCCCGACAGGCAGCTAGTTTTATCTACCTCTAGTCTTTGTTTTCTTGTTGCATCATTGTGAAACCGACAGAAACGAAGCAAATTTTGGAAACGTCGCATAGACATTGTAGCATGAAATATCGGCCTTCCACTGTCCAAAGACCACATTTCTTCTAAACTTTCGTTTGCAGATTTCTATACACCACCGAGTAAGAGTAATCCAATAAAAGCGTAGAGTTCTATTTCATCTGTTTCAGTCCACTTATCCTCATTTGCCGGATTGGCTTGATTCCAAGTTGCAATCACTTTCTTAGCCCTTCTATTAGTCTCTCGGACAATAACATTGATCATTTCAGATGTATAAACATTTTTAGTGAATCTAATTTGTCAGATACATCCTTGGCATCTCCTGCTAATCCACTATTCTCTCGTAAAATATTAGCTGCCAAAGTTTGTACCGAACTACGTTTTTCTATGGTCCACTTACGTCCTGACGGCGATTCAAAAGTATGTGCTTGATTCAACAGATGGGTGAATACTCGTCAGTATACTCGTCACTTTCCGATTCCCTATCGGTTTCAATATTCGAATCTTGAATATTCGCATCACTCTCTTCAGACTCAGATAATTCACCGAAGCTATCTATATCTACATCGTTTTCACTATCACTTTCTTGTATCATGCGTAAAGGATCGTCTATCGAAACTCTTTGTCGTGACATGCTGCAGCTTCAAATAACAGCTCTCAACTGAAAGGCGCGCAACGAGAAAAATGCAAACACACCTGTCGCATCATCTAGCGCCATCTGTCGAATTCTGGGAATAACATTGTTGTGAAACAAAAACTTTCGGTCCTTGTTATAAATACTCGTTATCAAAAACAAGTCATTGTTCCTAGATATTTTTCATTCTTTTTTAATGTGTCCAATAGTTCTCAGACACCCGACATAACGCTGGGGTCCGTACGGACTCCAGGTTACAGAAATGTGACATATATGTTTCAAATTTTAAAAAAACCAAAAACCCCTAATATTTATGCAATTCAATTTTTACCCTGTGTTACACACATGTTAAGATGAGATGTCACTGGCTTAGACCCCTCAAAGTACGATATATATTTTTTGGCAACTAGTTAAAAGTGCCTGGGGTCCGCGTGGACCCCAGGTTACAGTGATAGGGTTAAGTGAATAGACGGATAAAATAAATAGATACAGTACAGCAGAACGGATCGATTGGAGGTTTAATCCTTCAACAGCAGCCTGGTAGGAGTGGCTCATCAGACTTCACTCCTTGTATGTTTTTAGTCAATCTTAAAGAAGTAGGGACACCAGATTGTGATGCTGGAAGTTTCATGAAGTTAAACAAGAGAGCTCACAATTTACAAGAGATAAAAGAACATCTATGAAAGCGATTTAGACATAAGTACATAGGACAACTGAAGTTAGCTGCAACCAAACTGAACAGAACTGCAAAATGCCCCACCAGATACTGTGACTAATCTCCCTGATGTAAACCATGCATTTTGAGTCGTAATCCTCATGACTCAAAGGTGGGAGTGTGTAAGGAAATGATGGCACTATGTTCTGGCCTGTATATAAATTGCATTTATACCAGTGTGACTTAATGTTACATTTGCTTGATTCCTGCACCTGCGATTGTTTGTGTGCTTGATACTTTATTTTGTGGTATTAATATTTTACAATAACTGAAGATGGCAACTTCTGTAGATACTTCAGTCAATAAGATGGAATGTTTTAAGTTGTAATAGAGCTCTTGTGTTGATATGTAATATTCTTAAACTCATTAGGTTTGAATAAAGGTTAAGTTAGTTTTGAAGGATTTGTATGTTTAATTTAATGAATCTGTGAAGCTGGGGTAGGCTAGAATAGATAGCAAAACTATCACACACACTCCAACCTAAAATGTACAGTAAAATAGTCGGTATTAAACCACATTGTAATTAATTACAATATGGTACAAAATTGCCATTTCTTAAGACCAAATTAAATTATTCAAAATTTTCTCATGTTAAATAAAGTGCAAGTCATTTAACACAATATACATTTAATGGATTTTTTTTTTTTTAGGTAACATGCTGACAAGTTTAAACAGTTACAGAATGTAGAACAAAATCTTCCACATTTCTAAATATTTTTTCCCCTTTATATATATATATATATATATATATATATATATATATATATAAAGAAAACAACAAAACAAAGGAACACATTTTTTCTATACAATGATCACAGAATTGAATGGCAATATAATCTGGTACTGGAAAAATACTTTGAAGTACAAAATGCCACAATGTTGGGAATAAGAATGTTCATGGAATGCATTTGATTGAAAGGATATGAAAAATTACAATGATGAAATATGCTTCATGAATTCAGTAATTCCATTTAGGATGAGATGCCTTGTTCATTATCTTCCAGCCTGTAAAATAAGAGTAACATTTTATAAATTCTTTTAAAATAAAATTTTTTTACCAGCTTTAAAAAAAAAAAAAGGAGGTAAAAAGTAACATGAGTATTGATATTTGGTTTTTGTATTTAATTATAAGTTCATTATTCTATAAATCTTATTAAAATTATGTTTAAATAAAAAGAACGTACTTAATTTTTAGTAAGTGAATCCAATTTCAAATATTACCCTATAATGATCTCATATACTTAAAGAGTATATGAGATCATTGTAGGGTAATATTTGAAATTGGAATGACTTACTAAAAATTTAAAATTTGGAGTTTTCTTGGTATTTTAATTTCAGAGACTTCTGTTATATCCCCCCCCCCCTCCCCACACTTTTTTTTTTTTTTAGAGATTTCTACACTATTGTTCATGTTTAATAATAATGTAAAACAAAGTCTCAATTTTACATTATATAAGGTAGCAAATGATCATTCCAATCTATAAGGAAATTATTTATCGATGTAGTTATGAAAATAATTCATTTGAATTCAAGACATCTGAATAATAATGCTTACTTTATCAAGAGATTTTATATGAGAGATTGTTTTTTTTTCGTTTGAGCATTCAGACTATGCCCAAGAAAAGAAATTTTGTTTTGAGAAGTATTCAGGCTATTAATTACCATGAAATGCAAATTTCAGCCCCATTTTAGTCGGTGTTTGAGCATTTATATAATACCCAACAAAGGTTAATACAAAGAGGGTAGGGTAACATTTTTCTTAAATTTTGTTTCTACTTAGAATACAAAGGATAGAACAGGGAAGTAAACATGGTTAATAAAAATTAATAAATAACAAACAATGAAAAAAAGTTTTAAAAAATGAACTATTAGAGAGGAAAAATGTTTTTTCCTCTGTTTTACTGCATAGTTGAAGATTGCTCTACTTTAAATTTTGATTGGCTCTACTTTAAATTTTGTATAATGTAAAATTATGAGAGTCATAATATCAATGATTCTTCTTCTTCGCTAGCACTACAGCCTGTTACAGGCCAACCTAGATGGGGAAAAATCTTGCCACCTAGCTCGATCCTGTGCAATGGCCCTCCATCGGTTCACTCCAATTGTTCTTAGGTACTTTTCTACCTCATCCAACCATCTGGTTGGGGGTCTTCTTCTTTGTCTCCTTCCCTCCAAATTTGAAAAGATGACTTTTTTTGTGGGAAATGTGCCATCATATCTGAATATGTGGCCTAGCCACCTAATGAGAGATGCTTTTGCCACCTTTAAGATGTCGGGTTCGCCATACTTTTTATATATTTCGTGATTATAGTCGATCCTCCAAACGTTGTTTTGCATAATTGGTCCAAAAATCTTCCTCAAAATTTTTCTTTCAAAAATAAATAAATAATCATCTTCTGCCCTGTCCAGGGCCCAGCATTCACTCCCGTATAAGACAACAGGTCTTATTAGGGTCTTATATAGAGTATCAATGATTACTGTCACTAAAAAGAAATAGGATTTCTTCTTTTTTTATTTTAACTGCAATCATATAAATTACTCTTAGGTAAAGTACCAGGTGGGCAAAAAGTCCGTATAAACTTTAAAAATCCATAAAAACCAGAAAAATGACCAAAATAAAATAAAAAAATGTTTGACAGGGTTAGCATCGCTAGGTCACAGGATTTTTTTTCCAGGCAGAAAAAAAAAACCCCTAAAAAAACAGCTGACAGGTGGCGCTGATACGAGCGAATTCTGTGGAAATATGCAAATGATATGGTTATAAGAATGTGCGCTCCTAATCCACAATCAGTTCACCATTGTTCCACAATCCGCCGAGAGGTGTCATGTATACATCCGGACCTGCTGCACTCTGCCGTTGCTGGATTTGTAACTAGCCTGCAATGCCTTATCCCTTATGGTGGGGGTCATGTGGAACACACCTACTGCTGTAAAAAACGATTTAGAAGCATTCTTTTCATTATTTGTGTATCTTTTCTTTGACTTGTCTAAGTCAGTGCCACCTGTCGACTACTTTGAGTTTTTTTTCCTGTCAAAAAAAAAAATCCTGTGACCTAGTGATGCTAACCCTGCAAACCTTTTTTTATTTTGGTTATTTTCCGGTTTTTATGAATTTTTAAAGTTTATATGGACTTTTTGCCCACTCGGTATAATAACTGTTAATAATTTGAGTACAATTCAATTCTATCACTGTTTTTACTTTTGTGAATTAGCTTGAGAAAAATGCTTTCATTTATTATGTTAATAGTGCATACCCATATGAGACTTTCACCTGTAATTCTTTAAAATTCCCTTAAACAGTATTTCCTCACAACAGAAGTGAAAGAATTTAAATTCAAATTTTAAATTTGGTCATTCATATATAATTGTTACAATACTTCACATACACACTGTATAGATTACTTCTGTATACTACTTCATATAATTTTATTCTGTATCTACCTGTTTTCTAATGATACAAATTCCTTATATATATATCTACTGTTGTCTTTGAATGAAAGTTTTTTGGTCTTAGAAGATAATACACAAATTATATCTACTATAACATTTAGAAATTAAATATGCCATTATTTAAAATTAGAAACAAAATTAATAAATAAAGCAAGAGCTAGTATTTATTAAACTAAATGCATAACATATCTATACTTAATTTCAATGAATATATCTTCAATGTGGAAAAAAGGAATGAAAGTAATGCAATCTTGTTATCTCACAATAGCTAGAGATTTTTGCGTCTGAGAAGCAAAAGTTTTAGGGTGTTAAATACTTGCCAAGTAACAATTTTCAGTGCCCAATATAAACTAAGATTTTTTTCTCCGAAAAATTATACCCAGGTATAAAAAACAAGGGAATTCTTAACATCTCTCCCTCTTTTTTTTTTTTTTAAAGAAAAGTGGTTAATATTTTAAAATTTAAATTATTTGAATGGCATAGTGGTTAAAAGCGTCAAGCTGCTGCACCACAGGTCCAGGGTTCGATCCTGCGACTGGGCAAGGTCAACTCAGCCTTTCATCCCTTGAGTAGGTCAATAAAATGAGGACCAAGCATGTTTGGGAACTAAACTCTGGGGGTCCCATGTCAGGTTGACCACACTGAGACATATGCTGTATGGCACCCCAAGCCCATGGTCAAGAAAGCGGAGATGGGCCCTGCCAGCCTTGGTTCAAAGCGGACTGTTACGCCATGAGTTTAATTTAGTTAAGTGTTAAGGGGAAGCAGGTAGAGTAGCAGATGATAAATAACTATCATACAAGCTTTCAACCCCAAACTCTCCTTTATTTTTCTGTTTTCAGAGAGAAACATGAAAACAGCTTTTTTAGATTTTTTTGATCAGGGGATCAATATTTTATAACCCCATTTTTATGAAAGTAATTTGGAATTTCATGAACATTTTCCACCTAACTATAATAGTATTTTATATAGGTCTAGAAGACATAGAACTGATGTTTAAAATATATACCACGGTCATATTTGGTATTGTGTGGATTTTGAGGAAATAATCTTTATTTACTTCATTGAATTTTTTAAACATATAATGCGTTAAGAAAAAGGGTAGGATAATGAATAACTATCATAAGTTTTCAACCCCCAATTCTCCTATATTCACATTTTATAACAATGCCACACATTTCCACACACATTTTTTCCTATTACCTTAAAACAACTAGACTGACTTCGGGAAAAGCTTAAACAGCTGTGCATTGACATTATACCTCCAACAAATGTAACAATTTCAACAAAATAAGGAATTATACATCAGATTCAACATGTTATGTAAAAGCTAGGCTTTTTGCCTGTTCCTCACAAGTACATTTGATTTCAGCTTTAAATGTAACTATTACACTAATCTTAAATGTATATGAACTATTTGTGCATGATATTTATCTGCAGCTCAGTACATTTATATTAAGCTACATACTTTAACAACCGAATCATTTCATTCCAGAAATTTGTTTTCATCTTATGAAAACTTTTAGTAAACACAAATGAATTTTACTTAATACATAGTTTTATACCTTACCCATATTTTGACAGTCTTTAGGGATTATTTTTCCGTGCTCTTTCAAATATCTAGAAGAATTTTGGTTTAATATTTTAATACTGATTAATATAATGTGCATAAGATATTCACTTTAGATGATGGGGCATAAAATTGAAGAAGGCTGTTTTTGAAAATATGAAAATTGTGGGCCATCTATTAATTTTGTCTTAATTTTTAATATAACATGACCCAATTTCTTCAAATTCTCTAAAATTCGAATTTTAAGTTACTATTTCTCTTTTTGGGAACAAAATTGCCCTTATTCATGGGAATGTTAAGCTCACTGTCTCACATTAATTCTTGAAATGAGTTTTAAAAATAATTCTAATAAATTAAGCATATTCTTCAGAAATTATAGCTCAATATTGCTGAAGTTTATTCAAGGGTGGCTGTAAGTTTTTCTAACAGAGGAAAGAACATCATTCCAAATGAGCATGAGGAAATATGGATATATTTCCTCATGCAAATGTATCAAATGTAACACATGCAGAATGCCAAAGCATAGAATGCCTGAAAATATGAATGTTTTTAATGTATCTTCAATTTTCATAAGAAGGATGTAGGAGTAAGACATTTCAAAATAGACAGACACAGGCAGGCGCGCACACACACACACACATATATATACTATAAATAAAATAATCCATCTGAATAATTTAACAAATGGATGAGGTGAACTTGGCACCTTGCTTAAATTTCTCAGGCAATAATGGTTGCTTCATTACTCTGACTTTTTTTTTGCTGTTCAGTGTGTGAATATTGGCTTCAACCCTAGAAACCCATCCTTCTCATGGCATAATTAATTATCTTAGTTCTCTGTAAATAAGATTCAAATTTTAATTTCCAGATGAGAAAAAGGGGAAACTTAAAAGCTTAAATAAATCTGAAAATTTAGATCATTCTAAATGCTGATACTGATTATCCTGTGTTTAGCTGTTAGTGCAGGGAGAAATTAGAAAAAAGCAAACTTACTTATCAACACATTTTTAAACATTATGCAGAGTATACAAATTTTAGTCTTATTTTGTACTTCTGTATTTCTTAAATTAAGAATACCTATTTCTTAATTATTTTTTGTCATCATATGCTTTAAGCAGTGATCATGAGAACTTAGCACTGCATTTTGAATTGAATATTAAAATTTTGGTCAAATAATGGTAAAATTTTGATTGTAAATTTTAAATAGAAAATGAAATTGAAATGATTAAAATGTTTGTCATTTTTCAAAACACTTGTCTATAGTCCCTTTAAGGTAATGTATTGTCAGAGGAGAAAAAAACCAAATTATATTTAAGTTAAGCAACCAATAATGATGACAACTTGGACATAACTTTCAAATATTTTTTTATCTTATCATTGAATGAAAAACTTGGTTAGTCCAGAAACAAAACATAGGATACTATGCTTTCCAAATAGATGTGCTACTTTCTACACCATCAAGCAATATCATGAACCTTTCGAACCAACTTTATTCTCACAGATACTCTTGGATGATAATGATATCAAGGAAGGCCTTCTAATTCTGCTTCCCATATAATGTATCTCAGGGTAGTTGGTTTTGTTGAAGGATCCTTATTCAGATTTGTTGTAATTTCATGAATTGCTGCTCCATTTGTCTCATTCCTTGATCAATAAATTAGCTAAAGTTAACAATGCCCGTATCCAATTTTCTAGAATTCAATAGTTTTATTTACCCTTAAAAGTCAAAATTATCTAAAAATATAAAGGTCTTACCTTGAATATGTAATCATTTATGAATCAGTGAGAATTATTCAATAAATGACCATATTCAGGTATATTTTCCTAAATAAAATATTTCCTTATTTTACTTTTCGTTCACAAACAATTATTGAAACATGTTAAAAGTTTAAAGAATTTCTTGTTTAATAACAATCAATTTTTAAACATACCTATTGCAGCATAATTTTTACAAACTTTAAACTTAATAAAATTGTACTTATCCATATTTTTGGTCAATTTTCTTTCAGATATTGAAGAAAATTGACCAAATTTCAGTATGTGTGAGTGTGTTAGGCATAAAATTATTTCTAGAGCATCTGATTTTTTTTTCACTTTTGTTTTGGTTATAAAACTGTGCATCTTAATTCAATTCTTTCAAATATTTTAGCTTTTCCTTAAATTATGTAACAATTCAAAATAACTACAAAGATCTTGGGAGCTTGTATTGCTTAACATTCACTCTGCATTTTACTTTTAAGTAAATAATTAAAACTTTCTACATAACAATCAACTTTCCCCGATTCTACCAATGGTAAAATAGCACTTACTAATTACTAATTTACAGGAATCTCCCATACAATTACTAATCACTCTTAAGATTATTCTATCCAGTAAGTGTTCAACTAACTCATTGTAATAAAACAGTACTAGTAACCATAACAGTCATAAAAGCAGCTTACACCAACATATGGTTACTGGGGCTAATAATGAGGCTAATAAGTATCCTGTTTTGGTCCAACTTTCTATACCTTGATAAGCTTTTTCAGCTGTTCTGTGGCTTGTTCATGTGTTTTCCCCAACACTATAATGCAAATGTAGGCATCAATAAAATCTGCAACTTTTGGATCAATGAATTCTGTTACATCTACCATAACAAATGAATAATAAAAAAGACAAGAGTTGACTCTTGAGGTACCTTTAGTCACTGTTTGTTTGTAATAGACTTGCCCCTTTCTTTACTCAAATCTTTCTCATTTCTTCGAAATTATACAGCATTAGAAAATTATACCTATTTTATAATTTCCAGGTCCAATTCCATTTTTATAGGAAATATTAGACCTCAACTTAACAAAAATAAGAAAGAAAAATTAATAAAAAAAAAAGAAAGAGAGAAGAGCTATCAAAATATTTCAAGGACTGATATTGTAAAAGCTGTTGGAATTTATTTAGATGAAAACCAAGATAGCATGCATACACCAAGAAAATTCAGGGGTCACAAAGCTATCATGGCTTTAAAATTTGAAAACCATAGAACCCATGGGATGCACACTGAACAATTTTATTAAAAAACAATACAAGCAATATTATCCAAAATACATTATGCATGTAGTAGTCCTCAAAGCACACAGCAAAAACTTTAAGACCAGAGAAAAATTACTCATTATGAAAATGTTCTTCAAAGAATTTTTCAAAACTCAAGAATATGGAAAAATAAAAATAATATAATAAAACAAGGAGTATAAGTGAATTATAAAGCAGTGAAAGGAAATGGCAAAAAGATTGGGGAGAAAACTACTAAAACTCAAATATGGAGAAGCTAAATTACATCCATGATAGATAAATTAGAATTCTAAAAGGCATACTAACAGATGGAAACCATACTGCTGGATATTGAAATATGAAAGGAAACACTTGAAATAAACTTCTATTTAATACTTGTTGATGCTTCTACAGGGGAGAAAGGACATCTCACTGATAAAGAAAATAAAACAATTGAGCTGCAGAAAATAAATTCAATATACACAGCAAAAGTAGCAGACTAAGCAATAAATTTCATTGTTAAAAAATACTGAAATTACTTTCACACTGACAGCAAAAGTGCATTTTAAAGCAACAGAAAAAATATTTAAAAAAAAATCAGACACAGAAATCAAAACAGTAAAAGACTTAATAATAGCCAAAACAAACGTGACAAAAATTTAAACCATCTGAACCCATGGTCTGCAGGCATCCTATGCAATTTTTAACCAAGATGACAAACCAAAGACAGCTAGACACAGCACAAGTCCTGGTTAAACACTTTTCAACCAGGAAGGAATTATCAGATATGTAGTTGAAATCTACTACAAAATTAGTCAGCAATAGACCATATCTAAATATCATAATTAACATAAATAGAAGACTTTCAACTCATTCAGAAAATTTATTAATGAGCAAACAACCAAAAGGAAAAATACCATTTTAGCAATATTAAGAACCCAGTAAAGCATGAAGAAGTATAACAAATGCAGTGTAAAACTTCATTATTCTTTAAAGTGAAGTGTTTTTTTTTTAGCACCAGAAACTGCAGATGATATTGTCAAATACAAAAAAGTATGGAAATGAGAGAGAACAAATTTTTCATCATACACTAGATAGAAATTAAGCAGATAGACAAAATGAACTCTTTTTTTTTGGCCTAGGATTTTTACCAAAACTAAAAGACTGCTTTCAGAAAATTTGTCCTTATTTTGTATTATGACACTCTTTTGCCTTTTCCTTGTGGTATAAAATTGTTTGTTGGGGTATGTACCCTAACTTAACACACAAACATGCATCTTTAAATGACACTTTATATTGTGAAGGCAAAATTTGTGGAACTGAAATTAAGGTTGAGGGGAACAACCAGATCAGCTAAAATACCTAATTAATAACGGTAATTCAGGGGGAAGGCTTGAATCTCAGCTTCTGGTTAATTGAGCTCCTAGAGCAGCCATACTCAACCATTTTTTCTATCCGGCCACTGTCATATGTTTGCTATGTTATGGAGGCCTTAAAATAGTATACTATAACTCGTATAATGTAAAAAATAAAACTCAAAACCTAAATGTGTTCGAACGTTTATTTAAAAATAAGTGTAATTTTTTATGTTGAGACAAACTTTCGACTATTTTAGACAAATCAGATTTATACTTGCTACATGCTCTACTCAATACACCATCAAGGTAAGAATGAGTAAGCTGATTTTGATGTGCATTCTTTGTATATTTCATTTTGGAATTGGATGATTCACAAATATATGTTGATATGAGCAGCAAATGATATATTTTTGTACAGTTTTGTATTTTTTAGGCACTCATTTCCATAATTATGTTTAGAAATGCAACTGTCTGATAATGAGTGTGAGTGTTTCGGGTTGAACACAAAAGATTGGTGGACCATAGCTTGAGTATCCCTGTTCTAGAGGAAAACGAAGAGCATTGAATTTTTCTACCTATTTAAATCTATCTAGCTGTGTAAATGCTAAAATTTGGATAAAAATTCTTAGGCAATCACTTTGCGAGAAACTTGAAAAATTAGAACAGGTAGTTTGAAAACAGTAAATTAAAAATTATAATTTTTATTTAAAATAAAATTTTTAGATTTTATAAAAATATAAAAATTAGGTTTAATTTGCAGTAATAGGTATTTACACATCAAATGGTATAAACAAAAGCAATGTTATATGTTCTATTTGACTTTAAAGAGTAGAAGTTTGATGAAAGTGCTTTAGCCAAGTATTGTACATTTTTTCCCACCATTTGGAGTGCATAATTATAAATCCTTACTAATTATGTTTTTAAAAACACTATTATATAAATAAATGCAATGTTGAAATTGGTTTTAAAATAAGACCTTTTATCATTATATTATTAGTCCTTTTGCCTTATTATTTATTTATAGTTTTAATGTTTTTGATTCATAAGTTTTAGGTTCAAAAATTTATCTTGGAATTATTTTTATCTTTTATTACTAGTTTAATAAGGTAAAAATTGTAGTTTATGAAATTTTGAGTACTTGTAAATTATGTCATTTATATATTTGTATAAATTACATACCTTTTAGAAGATAATTAAAAAAAAATTTAAATTTTGAACTGTTAGTATATTTAATTGGTTACCTTGAAGGGTACAGCTTGTGCTTGTTTAACTTAAACTAGCTTGAAGCATGCTATTAAGGTTTGTTATAAAGTTGAGTGGTCTATTACAATTTCCACCTTTCATTTTATAAAAATAAATAAATAATTCTAATTGCCTCCAGATTTATTGTGCGAGGATTTTTGAAATAAGTAATTTCCTATTTATTCATGATCATTTTTTGTTATTTGAAGTTTTGTGAATCTCTTGATAAAGTAAGCATTTTAAGTAATTTTTTACTGACTGAAGTAGAGTAAGTGTTATGAGTATTCTAATATAGAAGTATTTTACGAAATTATGGTACTAATACAGGCTAATGGCAGTATCAAGTTAAGAGGTTATAAGTTTAATAATTTGTATTAAACTATTAGATCTTTTATTGTTATGTTTGAAGTGTAAGAACGTGGAGTTAAATACTAATTTTACAACACAATAATAACTTACATCATTTGGATATTCAATAGCTCGTCTCTTCACATTTTTTGGATATCCATCATTATCTCTTTGATGAATGGAATTTGTAACTACTGTATTATACATAGCTAGAAAGCAAACAATAATATTAGTAAATTTTATAAATATATTCATAAATAATTTTTATTTGAAAAATTATGAGTATAGATTGAATGTAACATACTTCATGAATCAAATAGATGTTGTATGAGCAAACTAAAGCATAAATGCAAACATTAAATAACAAAATAAATGATAAAAATTTTAAGAATGCAAATATACATATACATATATATATATATATACACACACACACACATACACACATATATATATATATATATATATATATATATATAAGGTTAAGGAAGATGTGTTTTTGAAATTGCCTTTAGAAACAACCTCGTAGCAGACACTTTTCAGCTACTCCTTGGAAGCATAAAAAGCTCCCAAGGAAAAGATATTGTTAATGAACTAGTCTAATAATGGCCTCCACCTTGATTTTTATGTTAAGTTAACCATATCTGCTTTCATTTGATTAAAATATTGTTGTTCAGTGTTGTATTTAGTGCCTATCTTTATAGGTAAATTTTAATTTATCTTATATTACAGATTAGTTCTTTCATTTTAAGAGTGTATCATCAGCTACCTGCAGTACACTATCACAGCAGCGCTGACTGAAAGCCGTGCTCGAAAATGCTATTTCGGAGCTGCATGCATCAAAAGGGATGCACCGGCACTATCACTCGGCAATACGCAAAATTAGAAGCACACGTCGCGCGTTTGGTAGTGTACTTTCAGAGAAGTTCTGAAAGTCTGAATAGTGGGTTAAGTAAAGGATTTTGGTCAGAAGACTTACTTTATTTTACTTACAGTTGGAACCGTGTTTGTCACAGTAGTAAGAAAAAGACCCCATTCGAGTTATATTATGGTGTGGAACCATCTGTTAAACATTTAAAACCTTCCGGTTGTGATGCGTATGTCAGATTACCCCGACAGGAACACAAGAAATTGGATTCTAGGGCTAGGAAAGGTGTAATGGTAGGATATGCCATGAACACTCGCGGGTACAGGATTTGGATAGCTGCTCAACGTCGGGTTATTGAAACCAGTAACGTGCGGTTAGTAGAAAATACCAACCAGAGGCATGAAGACTGTGAAAGTGCAGTGGACGCATCCTGGGACCCTTTTCCTGAATTTTTAGATAATACACCCGAGTCGGAGGATTCTGATTTCGCGTCAGATTATTACTATAACAAAAAGCCATGCCCCGAACCTGACACGGTACCAGACTCAAGGCTGAAATCTATTCTTAAGCATAAGAAAGCAAAACCAGTCAGAAGATCCCTTCGTTTAAAACTATCGGATATCACTTTAAAAAATATAGCTGGTACATTTTCAGATGATACAGATAGCTCCGTTAACAGTACGGATGAAAGTGAGAGTGAGACTGAAGACGTCGAGCAGAACGTGAACTGGGCGAGGAAACCTGTGCCGAGGCCAGACGGATCTAAAACAGACGTATACTATTATCAAGAGAGCCATAAAAAAAAGATTGAGATCCCCGAATGAAGTTAAAGAATACTGCGGAAAGCATTGACTTAAATATTTCCCTGAACTATTTGACTTTTCAGGAAAAAATGCTTATACTGGAATAATTAGCGGGACCCAAAAAGTACAATGCAGTTCAAGTGAATGACAAGTACATGTTCCGAAGCATTTAAGCCAAGCTTTAAATTCACCAGAAAAGGAGCATTGGTTGAGTGCAAAGTGAGGTGAGCTAAGCACAATGCAGGAACGAAATGTTTATATGCTAGTTGAGAGAGCCCCGAATGTAAAAATCTTAGACTGTAGATCAGGGCCTTTTTATCGCATGGGCAAATCGGGACTTTGCCCAGGGCCCCCTGATGCTAGGGGGCCCCAAAACCCCCTTGGTGTATGCACCTAGTACTTCTAATAGTATGTATTTTTATAAATGTCCGTAAGGGGGGGCCCCCGAATAGCATCTGCCCAGGGGCCCCCAGCGTTCATAATCGGGCCCTGCTGTAGATGGGTAAACTGTATAAAGAAAGGGGAGAATGGAGAAATCATTAGATATAAAGCATGTCTTGTTGCCCAGGGTTTTAGCCAAAAATAGGGAGAAAGTTTTGAGGACGTATTTAGCCCTGTTGTTAATTTTAGTCTTGTAAGACTTATGTTTTCAATTTTTGTATGTTTGAACAAATGGGTTCACATACAATGTGATGTTAAAAGTGCATATTTATACGCACCTCTTAACGAAAACATTTACATGCGCCAACCCCCTGGTTTTGAAAAGGATAAAAACTTAGTTTGCCATCTACAGAAGGCCATTTATGGTCTAAAGCAAAGCTGTCGTTCTTGGTTCTTTGAAATACACAATGTTTTGCAGAAGTTACGGTTAAAAAAGTTCGACTGGTGTAATTGTGTTAACCGGCATCAGCAGGACGTTATTTTACTCTTGTATGTGGATGACATTGTTGTAATAGGGAAAAATCAGAAACTAGTTGACTTTGTTTTACAGCTTTTAAAACAAAATTTTGATATTAAGGTTTTAGGCAGAACTAGGGAGTTGCTGGGTGTTGAATTTCTTGAAAATAAGGGTAATTTATATATACACCAGGCTGACTACATTAATAAAATAGGTGAAGCGTTTCAAAAATTCAAATATCCATTATCTTCACTTCCTATAGTCCAGCGGTTCTCAACCTGGGGGGCACGCCCCCCCTGGGGAGGCGTGAGTTTAAAAAAATAATAAATAAAACTAACTAATTTACTGTACTCAATTTTGCAGTTACAATGTAACCGTAACGTATTTTCGACATACGAACATGAACACAATAATTGTCGTAGCTGCAATGTCAGAAAAACATTCTGAAGACTTAAGGATGCAGTTAAGAGTTTCACAGAAAAGATTACTCTTTGGCAACGCCGTCGTCAGAGTTCAGAGCCAAACATTTCGTCCTTTCCAAGACTGAACGACATCCTCGATGATAAAGAAAAACTCACATTGCAATAAATAAATGAACTGATGGACCTTATTTCAGGGCATTTGGTAGCATTGCAAAATGAAATTGCAGACTATTTTCCAGATCTTAGTTCAGAGAACTGGGAGTTTAAGTTGACAAGAGATCCTATTAAAATCGACGTGGATATACTTCCTGATCATATTCAGGAACAGGCAATCGACCTAAAATGTGATTCTCAAGCAAACGCGGAATTCGAAAACATCAATGTTGAAAACTTTTGGTTACGCTATTTTCCTGTTTACCCAGAAGTTGCCTTGGAAGCTTCGAGGTTGTTAGTGCAGTTTTCATCCACATATCTCTGTGAATCTGGATTTTCAGCATTAGCATACATAAAGTCAAAATATCGAGCAAAGCTGGACGTTGAAAGTGACATGAGGTGTGCTTTGTCACACTTAAAACCTAATATTTAAAAACTTGTCAAGGACAAACAGTTCCAGCCCTTTTATTAATGTTGTGATATCCAACAACCTTAAAGGTTTAAATCATTAGTATTGTTTAATATTTTTAATGTATAGTTTTAAAGTATATATTAGCATGTATTATTTACAAATGTTATATTGTACACTTTATAAACATTATACATAGATCTTAATTTGTATACTTCATCTATTTCTTAAGCAGATAAATAAATATGACTAAAAAGAAAATATTTAATGTGTACATTGAATGAAACATTCATAACCACAGCTATGCTGAAAATATCAATTTTGGCAAAGCTAAGCATAAAAGAACAACAATTCAATCCTTGATAAATCAGATTTTCCCCAACGTTAAATTAAAAGTACTAAATAAAGTTTTAACTCACCAGCTCCTCTGTAGTGGCTGAGCTGTTGATAAACTTGTTTCATCCTCTCTAAGTTTATATGGCTTACATCTTGATGATTCACCATTGGCATAGGATAATCTTTCCCAATCACACACTTAGCTGCATGTTGGACCTTTTCAGGGGCAGTCCATGGTTCATGTATGTACTTAGTGGGAAAATTCTTCAAAACTGGTAAGTATCTCCTACAAAAAGAAAATTAACTAAACAGTTTAGAAGTCATGTCTAATAACAAAGCTTGTGCTGAAACAAAAATAACAAGTAGAATATCAACATATTTTTTTCTGTTCACACAAATGAATCTTAGAAAATATCATCAATAAATATCTGTAAACCAGTGGTTCTCAACCTTTTTTGCTTCATTTCCCCTTCCCAAGACTGTTGAATTTGAAAGGTGAATTCCAAAAATAATAGGCATATAATACTGAAAATTTTTTCTCTTTCTTAGTTCATATGTTTATTTGGATTATTTTTATAGTAGGATTTTAAAAATAACAATAAAAAATATTGATAGTTTTCAAAACTTTAATAAATTAGTTTATATATATACTAAAAAAAAACTAAAACTCATGACGCAACAATCCACTGTGGACCAAGGCCGGCAGTGCCCATCTCCGCTTTCTTGACCATGGGCTTGAGGTGCCATACAGCATATGTCTCAGTCAGGTGGTCAACCTGACATGGGACCCCCCACCCAGACTTTAGTTCCCATGCATGCTTGGTCCTCATTTTATTGACCCACTCGACAGATGAAAGGCTGAGTCAACCTTACCCAGTCACAGGGTCGAACCTTGGACCTGTGGAGTGGCAGCTTGACGCTTTTAACCACTATGTCACCAGGCATATATATACACTACCCTACAATAATGGACTGGACATCAAGATGTGATGTATAAGGGAAAGAACACATGCTTTGATAGGCGGATGGTCTCCCACGTGCTGCAATTACACTAGCAAAACTTCTGGGCATACTTTCAACCAGGTTTTGATACATAGCTATGGGTATTTGTGTCCATTTCTGCTGCAAGAATGTTGCCAGTTCAGCTCTAGATTTCAGATGTGGTTCCTTGGTCCGTAAGTGTCACTCATAACTCGTCCCTCAAATGTTCTATGGGGTTTGGGTCAGGACTCTCAGCAGGCCAGGAAAGACGTTTTACATCCATATCTTGATACCACTGCTTGACAGGGGCTGCAACATGACATGGAGCGTTGTCGTTCTGGATGTAACATTCTTTCATTCCATAAAATTGTCAGAGCATAGGAAGAACCTGATTGACCGAAATGTTCATGTAGGCATCAGCATTCAATTTACCAGGAAAAACATACAAAGGTCCTAGGCCAAGCCGGGGTGGGGCCTTTTGAGAGCACGTGCCAAAATCAGTCGAATCTCTGACAAAAAATTTTTTTACATGCCAACCAAAATTTCTTAAGAACATATTATTTGATATCTTAATATTTGATATGTAAGTGATTATGTAAATAAATCATGTAAAACTGACTGAATGAAAAAAATTATGATAGGTTTTTACGAGAAAGGTTTTTGTAGATATTTTTTATTAGCCTGTAAATATAACTTTAACTGCCGTATGTATGCACACAATTCAAAGACACTTTTATTAGTATCAACACAAAAAGTTAACACTATTAACTTCGATTAAGCAGTCATTAATTTTTTCCAATTATACATTTGTGAGACTAAAACACAGTAAAACATTATTACAGATAATTTTTTGCTGATTTTTAATCAGCATTTATTTACCTTCAAAATTATATTTTAACAACCCTGAACCTTTGAAACTTTCAAAAGAAAACATCAGATAAAACTAGAGGCAGAAAATTTGTTGACTCTTTTTATATTATCAGTGGGACTTCTGCAGCTGCAGAATTGATGGCTGAGATTTTAATATTGGGTTTATATTTAGTAACCTTGAGAGATATGCATGCATTACTAGTTTCATCCACCAGGCTACTCCTGTTACGAGACTTACAAAGTTCACCACTGAGAACAAAGATTCACAAGCATATGTAGACAAAAATATGGATAGTAATGCTGTTGTAAGGTTTCTTTAAACAGACATGTTTTTTAGAATAGTATTCCCAGTTCTTAATACTTCATTTTTATTTTTTTTTTCAATACTTTTTTTTCTTTCTGCATTTCTAATTGCTCCTTTTCAATATTTTCCAAGTGAACTCTAAGGTCAACAAATTTCTGCTTCCAAATTGAGATACCCTGATATTCGATCAACTGTATCCCAAAATCCTCTATGTCTATCCATGAAAACATTTGCAAGTTTAGTTCATCCAGTTTGATACTGTCTAGAAAATTAATGAATTTTGCAGTCTTTTACACTTTTCTGAGTTTAGCAAAGCTTGTAACGAACTTCCCAACAGTTGGCTCGATTATGTTTACAAACAGCTTTTGAAGACATTGGTGGCCTGTTCTGTCATCTTTTGGGAGATCATTGATGTACTTCTTTAGGATTAGAAAGTATCAAAATCTCTCATTATCTACATCACTCTTAAAAACTTCTAGCTTTATTTCAAAAGCTTTTATGTAACCAAACATAGCATCAAGTATCTTATCAGAACCCTGTAACTTAATATTCAATTCATTTAAATTTTCACAAAATTCTGCAAAAAAATCAGTTTACAAACCCATATGATGTGAGATAATTCTTGGTAAGACACTGGTTGGTCATTCTAAAACAGCTTAATCATATCTAAGCATTTAACAAATCATCTCAGAACCAAACCTTGGCTAGGCCAATGAACATTGTTGTGCATTTCAGTCCTTTATACACGGAATCTACATCATTCAGTAGAATTGAAATTGTCTTTTATTTAAAGCCGAACCAGAAATGCAATTAACAACCTTCGTAACTGTTTTCATCTGTTCCTGAAGTTCCTCTAAGCCCGCTTTTGTACATAAAGGATCCTCATGTATGATGCAATGAAAACCTATCAGTGATTGACCAACATCTTTTGCAATTAGATTTACAAATCCTGCCTTCACACCAGTCTTGCTGGGGGTGCCATCTGTTGTGGTGGATACTGCTTTTGAAATGTCAATTTGTCGAGCAGATAATTCGTTCACTACTGCTTTATAAATTTCAGACCTGGTAGTCCGTTCAGGTAGTGTTACATGTGCAAACATGTATAATACTGCACCGCAAGTAAATTATATATGTCCGCCAGCATACACAAACTGACAAGACACTAATCTATATTCTCAAAAACTTTACGTTATTTTCAAGCAGCACACGTAATATTAATTATTTACAAGAATTAAGCACACATTTTAAATACAACCATTTTTTAATAATAACAATTACATCTACATTAATAAGAACTAACAAAAACTTAATGTTGCCATACTGAAAAACATAAAAATAGAATAATAAAAAAATATATAAAATAATAGCTGTTACACATATTTCAATTAGCACCTATCAGCTGTTGTTTCAGACAACAGGTGCTAACTGAAAATAAATTTGGCAAGGACTTGTTCCGCATGCCAGAAACAAGTCATCAGCGTGCCACATTTTGCACGTTTGCCAAGGGTTACCAACCCCCATCCTAGGCCATACCATGAAAAAAAAAAAAAGTACACCACCATCACCAAACTTGAGAGTTGGAACAATGCACTTGGGTAACAAACATTTGCCTGGCATTCACCAAACCCAAGCATGCCCATCCGACTGGAAGAGTGTATAGCGTGACTCGTCACTCTATAAACAGTATTCCCAGTGGTCCACAGCCCAGTTGCAACGTTGCAAACACCAAGCAAGTCTGCCGGCTTTGTTGGATGAGGTGATGTGTTTGGTTTGTGTGCGGCAACACATCTATGGATATTGAGGGCATGCAGTGCTTTCTACAAAGTACTGGGATGTTCTGTAATCCCTGCTGCCTGTTGAAACTCACCGTTGATGATTTGAAGTGGTTTTTTATAGTTCTTATGAACCTTACGCTTCAAGACATACCAATTCCATTCGGTCAGTTTACAGGGATAACCAATGTGTGCAATTTGTGTATCAACTCCTGTAATCTTCCACTTCTTCAAGACATCATCAACAGTTGACCGTGGCTGTGATAATTCTACTGCAAAAGCACGAATAGACTTGTCACTAATATGACAACCAACACCTCTTTCAAAGTCACTAAGTTCCTTTTGTTTCAACATATTGTCACAATTTCAGACAGAACTAATGACATTACCACTTCACGTATCGTATTTAACCTTAACAGGTCACGTGTGAGCGCTGGATTTGTATAAAATCCGACATGCAGTCAGATTTTATGCAAATCTGCTGGTGTCCGGTCCATTATTGTAGTGCAGTGTATATATATATATATATATAAATATATATATTTATTTATTTAGGACTTATTCATTAACAGACTAAAATTAATGACAACAGATTGAAAATAAAGTTAAGTAAAAATAATGCTGTGTGTTCAAGGACTGATTTTAATCTGTGACATTCAGTAAACTTTATTGAATGTCACAGATTAAATTAAAACCAAACAACAATTTTACAGATTGTGTAATCATCTACAGGACATCACACTTATATGGATGGTGGCCCCAATTTCCCCCTTGAAAACCTTAAAATTCCTCCCATATTGAAAATCCCTACTTTAAAAAATAATACAACAGTTAGATTTAATGTAACAGAATAATTTTTTTAAAATAAAATTATTTACCTAAAAAATTATATTAGCTTTGAAGTTATAGATTTAAAAATTGAATGAAAGCTAATTATAAATTGGCGTATAATTTTATTACAGACGTGAATTGGCATTGAAGCCCAGTGACAAAAGTATACATAAAATTTTCCTTTTTTAAAAACTGCAAAAAGCAGACTTAGCAAAAAATAAAAAATATTTACCTTAAAAATTCTCCATATTGATCAGCTTTTCGACCAAATCTTACAGGACAATACAAATCAAAAAATTGTTGAAAAAATGAGCTGCAAAAATTATTGAGAACAGATAGTTGAGGTGCAAATGTGCTTTTTTGATAAAAGCACACTTGCACAAGTTTATACACGTAAATTAACAAAAAAAAAAAAGGTACTTACCGAATGAAGTCTCCATTTGGATCAGCTTTTCTTCCAAATCTTACAGGACAATACAAATGGAAAAATTGTTGAAAAAATGAACTGCAAGATAACCACATCCAAGAACCAGCATTTACACTCCAGTCCGCATCAAGCAATAACTCATCAAAAACCTAAAATGTACAAAAGAAGATTTTTAATCATAAAACAGTTAAAATTATTTTGATAAATTTAAAAAGAATCAACTTAAAATTCATTGTTCTAATATTTTGCCTACAAACTGATCAATGACACAGTGTCTAAAGAGAGTTTTTTTCCACCACCAATCGTTGTTGGAAAACTTCATTTTACATACAAAGAACTTAAATTGTAGGACTAAAGTAGACACATGAATGATTTTAAATACATAATTCATATCATATTTGCATAAATACAAAATAAGATTTAAAAACAAAGCAAATCACAAAATACAGAGAAACTCCAGCCGGCTATCCCTAAAAACGACCACTTTTTTCAGAGCCATTACTGGCCGCCATAGAGAAATCAACCCGTATTTAATGGCCACCCTTCAAAACAGCAACTTTTTTTCAGAACCATGACTGGTTGTCTTAGAGAAGTTTCACTATGTATCATATTTTTAGTTTAGTTCTATAATAGGTAGAAATACTTTTAAGATTTTATCAAGATATATTTTTCCAAGAATATTTTTATATTTTTTCAAGAATTTTCTCGGATTACCTACAATTACTCTACTGGAAATTTCTTTCAAGGGATTTTACATGAATGGTACATTTGATCATTTAGCATTAAAACTTATATACTGCTAAGATTACACAATACTCAATGTAACACAGATTATTCCTAACACAATCAACTTATCTATTGTAAACTTTAACTACTTAAAAAGACTGACACTGATAGAAAGGAAAATTGTTTCTTGCATTTACATCAATATTGTTAATGCCAATAAATAGAAAATGCATGTTTCTGTACAAAAAATAAGTACTTTTTGAGAACCATAAATTAAATGTAGGAAAATAAGAATCTTTAATGCAATCAGCACTTTTTAAAAACTTTTTAAGGGGTCCTTTAAAATGGATACAAAAAGAGTTCATAATGACTTTTAAGAACCACAGAAACTCAGCATTATTATGCCAGAACCATAGTAACTTAATGTGTCACAGATGCATGCCTCTGTTTCAGTTAGGGTCATAAATGGAGTTCACCATTTTCTTCAGACACATTCTTCTGCTTTAACTCCAATATTAAACTTGTTCAATTCAGTCACATGCATCTATCAGACTATTTTATAAAAGTCAATACTGAATCAAATAACTCTTGGCTACATAAATCTATGTAAAATGCAACACAATTCACAAAACATACTTACTTTCATGCCTTCTTCCCAAGAAATCCAAAGGTCCCCCCTGGTTAAGAAACATGCAACTGCATGACGAGCAACATGATGAATCCATCCTTCTTCACGTAACTGTGTCATGATTGCATCAATCCAAGGAAATCCAGTTTGACCCTTAAGAGAAGAATTGATTGAAAGATTAAACATTATGGTGATAAACTTCAGTGAAATATTGTTAACTCTTTCATTTAAAATAAAGAAATTATGACTTATGTTTCAAAAGTCATTTTTTTTTTTTTATGTGTAAATGTTCAAAATCACATGTAAATAAACACTATAATTTTGAAAGTTCCATTTCTTTTAGTAAAAAAAGAATACACAAGAAAAAACAAGATCTCATGAAGTGCATTGCAGTGTCTAAGATTTTTATACATTAAAAAAAATTGCTTTTAGAAAATATATAGGTTTTTATTACTTATACTGATTTACCTAATTTCTTCTTGTGAGACTTTCAATGGGATTCAAATTGGAACTCAGCAAATTTACAGTTCCCAACTTTCCTTGGATAAATTTCCTAGTCTGAATTGCAATATTCATAAATGATTTTTTTTAATGATTTCATAACACTATTTAAAACACCTTTTAAACAAGTTCGCAAAAGTTAAGCTGACCACTGCATACTCGTTAGCATACTCAGCAATTTAAGAACATCCATCGCAAGACATTGCGAAACAAGGTACCATAAAACAAAAGAAAATAAGAGTACAAACTAACACATTAACACTAGAACCGAGGAGCAGGTCATTTTGACCCTAGATTGTAAACCTATAAAATATGCACAAGCACTTAATTTAGTTAACTAAAACATTTTTTAAATAATAATCAATATTTCTCACAATTTACATTAAATAATTTATATAAATCAAGCGAAATTAACTTAATTTTTACAAAATCTTATTTAAAATTTTATATCCTTAAGTATAATAACATGTCTCTTTAACAAAATATGGCATAAATTTCCTAATTTCAATGGAAAAACACAGTATCTCTTTTAAATAAGTTTAGACATAATTTCAAAAAATTAAAAATTTTATGAATTACTTACTAGTTTTACAGATTATAAAATACAATTTACTGTATGCATTGTGCACAAAACTGAGTAATAAGTTTTGTACATTTTCCACAAATAGGTGCTTTACATTTTGAACAGATATCTATAGTTTTATTTTCACATTTTGAACTGTTGCATCGGACTCTTAATTTGTCGTTGTCTTTCGTTTTCATTGGTTGCTTCACACTCTCTTTTTGCCACCTTTTCTTGTCGGGAGAGAACAAACTTTTCTCGCAATTCTTCAACCAAGTCTTGAATGAATTGCCGTCTACTAATAGATTTTCCAGTTACAGCTTTATATAAAACCCAGGTATTGATTGCAGCAAGGTCCAAAATATTACAAAACTCCTGCACCGGCCACCTAAGTGAAGCAGACTTGACTGTATATTTCCTTGCCATTTGGTCAATTACGTCTACACAGTATTTAGTTGCATTGTAGAAAACGATTGAATTAGGTAGTTTTTTGGGGGTTATCTGCAATTTCTACGGCTGGATGGAGAATACTTAGCAACAAAATGTTTTTATCTTTTTTACCTTGATAAAAAGTTAGACTCATGTCTTTATGGGTTAGTACCGTAGTCAAATGCAATGTGGATTTTGACATTTTTACAGAGACTGGTATTTCTCTTCTTGAGCGTTTTACAGTTCCTACAAGGCTGGTGTTTTTGGATTTCAATGCCCCTGCAAGCTTCAGTGTTGTGAAAAAGTTGTCCATACTGACATTTCTACCTTTGTTCTCATATGGACTTATTAGTCGCAGCACTACATGTTCAGAAAGAGAAACATTGGATGGACTTTGGTTATCTTTACCAAGATACAGGAATCCATTTATCAGATATTTTGTGTCAACATCTGCAGCCAACCAGAACTTGATTCTAAATTGAGCGACATTCCAAACTGCTCCATCTTTGCCAACTTCCTTATTTCCAACTTTGAATGTTAGTGTCAAATTCTTTTTCAAATTTCTTTGCGTGTGTGTATCTTTTCTTGGAATGTTTGATTTTTTTTTGTCAGATAAATTATCATCATTATTGCGATGAGAAGGACCAGTGATTATTAGAGCATTGCCAGAGTCATCTTCACTTTCATTTTCTTCATCCGAATCCAAATTTTCTTTATTAGCAGGCAGGTATTCATCCTCACTACTCACAATCGAAACACTTTCATCATTTTCTTCACCTTATTAATCATTTTCAGATAATTGTTTTAAATATTGTAAAGTTTCCTGAACAGTAAGAATACGGCGTCGTTACATCTTTTTTATACATATACAAATTACAGAATAAAAGCAACTTCAAAAAATCTTCTAAATATTCACTATAATTTTTCACTGCATTCGAACATAGTTCGCGCTTCAAACCTAATATAATGACCTTGACTGAAAACTTTCACTATTCCCCTTTCTGGTACAATCCATTTCAGGAATTCCAGGGTGAGGTAGAAGTACTTTACAGTTACTTCCGAGAAAATGCATCTGTTTTTTGTCATATGTGCATTACATTTCTTACGGGTCAAATTGACCCGCTCCGCGGTTCTAGGTATAAGTGTTAATAATCGGAAAATTATTTATTCTACGAATTTTTAAATTTGGTAAATTGTTGTTCACCTTAAATTATTAAAAGTCATAAAAGGAATTTTTTTTCAATTGATACTTTTCGCATAGTGATAAATTAAACATCGTTTTGGGTCAAATTGACCTGCTACGCAGTTCTAGTGTTAACTACTCCGTGGCAACAGCCCCCAGCCCGGAAGCCCAACAAAAGAAAAGAAAAAGATATTGTTTCCAGCTACCCGCTCCTGGTTCCACTTTACTGTCCTATCTTTAATTTTTTATTTTAACTAAACATGTACATAAATAATCAAACAATACATTTCTGTAGTTTGTTTTACATTAATAACATGGCTTCATAGTGCAATAGAAAATATGCAAAGGTACAACTCGTACCTGTACATTACTACCAACTAACAGAAATCATACATAAATAATGAACAACAACAAATAATCGACAAATAAATAACATTGCGCCTCAACCGTGCACACCAACAAATAGTACATTACAGTAAGAAGCAGCTACAATCCACAGCAAGGAGCAATAATCCATAGCAATCCATAGAGAACAAGGCTACTGTATAGTGTAAGTTTGCTTAGCTTTCCTTATTGTTTACAATAACACAAACATGTAACAAAATACTTAACTAATCATCTAAAAATTAATTCTATAAATGTACGCTACTTTAACTTCTCTTTTTAGCCTGTACTGTATTTACAATTATACTATCAATGTGCCCTTAACACATTTCAACAATTTCACATTATACAATTTTATCACATAAAAGCTTATATGCTACTTAGATTTTAGACAAGTATTCAAAAATTACAGTGACCACAGCTTTTGCTTATACGCCTTGTCAAACTGTCGACCGGTCGCTATGCAGCCGAGGGTTGATTTCCCAAGTTCGGTGACATTTTTCATTATTGAAGGCCTGGGTGCCGGATGGACAGTACAGATCTGCCATCCAAATGAGGCAACCCTAGGCCCCAAGCTTTTAGACAATTCAAATCACTGATTGGTAAATTTATTAACTACCATACAAATAATACACTAATTTTAGTACAGCATTTTAAGCCATTAGTACATGGCAAATCATCAAAAATTCTAGTTCATATATTTTTATGAATACTAGTTTTTGCATCCATTTGAAGAGGAATGCTGCTGTTTCAAGAAATTGAATTAAATATTTGATTAATTATAGAAATTGCATTCAAAGGAACTAGAAATCAATAACACAAAACACAAACTAGATAAAAAAAATTATCTAAAGTAATCAATAGAAAATATATATTTTTAAGATTTGATTTGTCTTTGAAACAATTTTGAGGATTACATTTTTTTTCAGTTCTTGTATACTAATTTATTCATTTTACTAAAAGTTAAAAACTTGTATCAATATCAGTGATCAATATCAGTAGCAATATAAATGAATATCACTTTACTTACATTTGTCCATTTTGCTAAAGCGTCAGGATTCACATCCCAAGGAATCTGGACACACATAGAATTACCAACCATGTGGTCAAATTTAGGATTGTTTGTAGCAGCACAATAAAAGAATTCTCTCCACAAGATTTGTCCATGAAGAGATAATGGGGGATTTACTTTTTTTATCTAAAAATAAATAAAATATAGAAGCATGTTTAAAAAAAGTTGCATTTTATAAAATTCACCATATATTTTTTAATGTTAAAATACCATTTCTCTTTAATTGTAGCCAAAAGAAAAAAAAAGCCTATTACCAGACCTCATCAGAAGTATATATTAGACAACAATGGATTTTTTTTCTTCTGGTGATTTGATAAATACTGCTCATAAAAAGATAGATTTCTGTTAACCATTTAATTGTTATGTGATTATGTTTATGAATTTAAAAACAGCACAGGCATCAATTTCTTAATTCCATTTTTCATTTATAGGTGTAATTAAATTAAAAATCTGCTAAAGTAAAACACTTAAATGCCAGTTTGCAAGAACAGTTATTACACCAATCTTTTAAAATTCTCATTTATTAATAGTGTACATTACATGCAATAAGAAAGTCACTTCCGTTTGCAATAAACATCAAACATTATACAAAGACTGTACTAGAATAATAAAAATTTTCTCAATATAAAACCTTTGCTTTGATGGAACATCTTTTTTACATGCAAATATTTTTAAATATCCTGAAGTTAAAAGCTGAAAAATTTGGGAGAAAAGCATAGATCATACAGGATGAAAAAGCATAAAGGGTAGCCGAACATAAACAATGGGATGATATAGTTTATAATATAAAGCAGTTATGAAATACATTTTCTTAATATGAGAAGCAAATAAATTTATTTAAATTGTAAAAGATGTACATATCTAATGAACAGGTCAGGCATACTATATATTTTAAACCAATTTCTGTTTTATATAAACTTTAGCCTACACTCCAAGTAAAAAGGGAGTTTATAAAATTTAATTTACAGTAATGAAATTTTTTCCACTGATTGTTAGGACTAAAAGTAAAACCTGTGAAGTTACATTTTAACTCTACATCTGTTTGGATAAAATGATATTCTTATGAACCTACTGAAAAGCCATCATTAACTGCCACACATACTAACTAGTTAATGAATGATACCAAAATAAGGGAATTAAAAATACTGAAGATATTCTCATAAAATAACCATTGGAAACTTTTTTTTTGTAATATTTAAGTGGACTTTTGATTTATTTTTTGGCTTGCATGAGAACTGATCTGAAATGACTTGTCACACATCACGTAAACATGGCATCATTCAGGAGGTATTACAACAGGACCACTAACTTTTTAATTAAAGATGCTATTTAAAAAGCTTTTAAAACATATCAGTCCTAAAAATGGTTTCTCCCACACATAAAGCTGTGTAATATATGACAGAAATTTGATATAAAATAAATGTACTGATTATTTGTTTTTATTGGCTTTGCAGATTTGTTGTACAATTCTATTTTTCTGTAGTCTACTTAACCAATGTAAACCTGCTACAGAAACAAATAGAAAGAGAATTATAACTTAAATCTAGGCACCTCTTTAAGGGTACAAAATAAAGTAGCTTTTTTTAAATAATGCTTTTATAAGAATTTAAGAGTATGAGTCACCTACACATTCAACAAAATGTGGAAGTCTGTAATATGAGTTTAGTTTATTGAAACATATAATAGCCAATGCATTATAAATTAATTTGATAAAATAAGCTAAGAAAGAAGTACAAGAAACATAGTTTCATAGATAGCTTTTCTTGGGATGTTCTCTCTGTTATTTTTTTAAACCATACTACTACTTTTATGCCCCAAGTCCTTCCATAAAAAAATTTCTGGATGGAATGATTTAATTAAATGTAAATTCACATAAATTATGACACGTAAATGTAAATTCAATAAATTATTACACGTAAATGTAAATTCAATTCAATCAATTCAATAATGTAAAATCAATAAATTAGCATTCAACATAAAAAAAATATTACTTTTCTGTACAAATCAGCTAACTCTTGATAGAAAAGTCTGGCTGAGAGGCAACCAAATCTCAAATATGGACTGAGACCTGTTTGACTTGGTAATAGAGATTGTGGTGTCATTTTTTGGTCTGCCAAACTGGCCACCCAAGCCTGGGAGGAGGAAAAATGAAATAGACAATTATAACATATGAAATATTGAAAGACCATATAATGAAAATAAAATTAAAATATTAGAAATATTTTACATCCAAAAGAGGTATTAACATCAAGGTTTTTTTTAAATATTATTTCATCTACATATTTATTTATTCATTTATGGTTTTAAATCTATTTACTCCAAAGGAAATTACCTTTCATATAGTGTAAATATTTCATTGATACGAGAATGTTCTAATTTTAAGAAACGGATATTTCATATAACCCTGTATAATTAACATATTTTGTACTAAAATCAATACTGATTTCAATAAATTAGCACTATATTGCTTGGATCATTGGGGGGAAGCAAAAAAAAAACATTAATTTTAATTTTGGAGATTAAAATTCCAAGTTTTATATAAAAAGAAGTTTTATATAATATATAAAAAATTTAAGTACTCTTTAGTTGGGAATTAAAAAAATTACAATTAGTAGTACAAAATTAACAATTTTCATAAACTAAAACAGTTAAATGAAAAAATTTTCTAACAGTAGCATAAATTACATCATCCTTGAACAGCTAATTTAATACATGTTTCTCTTCTCCCTAGAGAGATAATTTTTTTGTACAAAAATTTTAAATTAAGCATGCATTAAACTATCTCATAAGATGTGATGCAATTTATGCTTCTGTTAGACAACTTATTTTAACTGTTTTAGTTTGTTAAAATTGTTAATTGAGAAAAGAGAGAATACTCTCTTACTCTCTCTATTTACTTAAATAATATGATTCCAAATCATACATTAAGCATAGTTTACACATGTGTTCATCATACAATTTTTAATTGATTTCAAATTAAAAAATTGCACTGACTTTTCTCTCCAGGTGTCTCTCTAAACGAGCAAGGGCTTCTGTCTCTCCTCCAATCCAAACAGGTGGCGTTTAAATTCTCCACATCAAAGCCATAATTTCAATAATATAATTAAATATTTTATTTTTAGTTACTCTTTCGTAAGTTGTTCAATATGGATTAAGAGCATACAATAAATTACCATAGCAAAAGTAATATAGTAAGATAGATAAGTATGTTTGGAAAATTGAAATTGAAAAAATAAACTAATAGAAATCGACTCATACATCAAAAGCAAATCACTAATAAGCTTAAGTTCTCCTAACAAAAACAATAAAAATAATGATATCACACATTTATTTATCAAATTAAACATTCATAATTTTACATGATGAATAACCAAAAAAACTAGTTATGATATGAGACAGGTTATTATGATTAACATATTTTGTGTTACTTATTATTAAAAATTAAATATAAGCAACCTGTGATCTCAATTATTAATTCTATCTCTTTTTTTTCTAATAATGTTTCTGGCAACAATTGTCTAAATTTTGAAGACTATAGGAATCTTGTAACTATTTCTCTACTTTTTTTTAAAAATAAATAAACAATTCATTTCCGCGTTTATCCATATTCAAAAGAGACAAATATATGATTGTCAATTTGAGTTCTCAAGAGTATAAACATTGCAAAATCAGAAATATGGATAAATTTAACAAAAAAATCATTTTCCCTCATGCGAGTTTCTTTATGAGGTATAGGAAATAGCTGTCTCTTTATGAAAACTACATGTATCCTTTCACTCTAACATCAATGTTTTCATTCCTCAAGTTATATAAAATTGACTTGGAGCAACCTCATCATGAGATATATATTCATAGTTTTATTCTTTTAAAACTGGCTCATTACTCCCTCAAAATGTAACAGAATAAAAATAACAAGTTATACCAAGAATATCAGGAAAAGTTTCTAAAGCACTCGCCAAAATTTTTTTCTTACAGTAGAACTTTGATTTTTTTAAACTTGTCATGCAGTTTGAAGGCATTTTATTTTTGAACACCATTCAGTTAGAATCAATAATTATAAGAGATTTTGTGTCTCTTCTATGTTTAAAAAGAAAAGAAAAAGTTTCTGCAACAAATTATCTAAAGTTTGAAGACTAGGATCTTTTAAGTGTTTACTTTCTTTTAAGAAATATAGGTTTGACAGCATCCACTTGTCAACAACACATAATTGACTGAGAATAATTTAGCAACTCTATATAAAGTATTATGTGAAAATTAAGTAATTTGTTTGCTAATCCCTCCTATTTACTTAGTTTCACTTTTAGTATTATCTGTTACTGGTTTTAAAATAGTATTGTTAAACTATCCTACAAGATAAATAAAAGAATGTGTTTAAGTAGCCAAAAAATATTCAAACAATATTTTTAAAAATAAAAAGTTTCAATCCATGTACAGTCAGTGACCATTTTAATACATAAAGTAAAACAGTCATATGGAATCACTCATGCATGGTAATATGTTTTAAACATTTTTCACATACCCAATCTTCAAGTGTTGGTACCCCATATTATCATCATGGTCTCAGAGAGTGGGTATAACAGTTCCCAACATCTTCAGCAGTAATCGAGGCTCTGGGCAGGAGGAAGGTTCCATACTTCCCAAAATATTTTGAAATTGCTTGTATGTTAATGGTGATGTTCCACCATTTTCATCAATGATTCTAGAAATAGAGAAAAAATCATACAGAGGTAAAGGCTTAAAAGATCCAAAAACTAATAAAATTATCATACATACCTCCAACGTAAACACTCTACCATAACATAATAGCTAAGATAACTAAAACTTATCCTGAGGACTTCTAAAAGGCTTCAAACCAACTTAAACATTACTGTCTGAAATATTCAGGCATAGCTTTAAAATAATAAAATATATATTGTAGGTATTGCCCAATAAAATTCCCTCAAGTTGACTACTTTCAAGACTGTACAAAGTATGTGATGTGCGACTTATGACTGTAATACCATTTTCTTGTGCCATGGTTCTGATATTGAGATCCCTTATTCGACCATATGGTTCTGGATCCTTCTCGAAGGTAAGATGTGTGATTTTCCATAGCTATAAATTAGAAAAGAAGGGACTCATATAAGTTCGAGAAAACAACATAAGGTAATTAATATTAAATCAGGACATATTGTAATATCATATGAATATGCTTTTTTTTTTTTTCAAACTGTTGAAACTTAAATTATGGTATAACTTAAAGGACAAGGAAAGGAAACTTTATAATTTAAAAAAAGTGTTTAATATTTGGTGAGACAATACAAACAGAGAATAAAAAAAAGGAATCACAATATAAATTTTTAGTGCATATTTATAAATGAAAATAATAAATAATCTAAACAAAATGGGTTTTTTTTTATGGATGTAAAAACTCACTTATAAATTTCCAGCAATATCAGTTATCTAGAAGCAAAGTAAATAAAATATTGAAGCAATGAGTGATTGTATAAACAAAAATCAATCTCATATAACAGAGAAGTTTATCTAGACCTTTTGTTAATTTATGAAAAGGTAAAGATTTCTTTTTATGGAGACAAAACTGCATTTTAATCAATGCCACTTTTCCCTTTAATCATGGAAGAAAATTAATTGTATAGGATTTTATTTCAAGAGATGGATGATTGTAAACCAAGAAATTTTCTTTGAATTCTTATCAAGAAAAGGGATTTTTATATACTTCCATTTTTCAGTGCAATACTCTTTCACATGGGATAGACCGAAAGCTAAATATTACAATTAACAATCTTAGAAAGAGTACTTGTTTTGTAAATATTTATTTACCAATCAAAATGTCTAGTTTAATTTAGGGGTTACCTTGAATAATCTTGGAAAAACATCAGCTGGTTGACCACGAATGACAAACAGACGAGAATTCAGTTTTCGAAGGTTGTTGTCTAAGTTCTCCAGACATTGCAACAGGAACCTAAGAGGATCAGAAGTTTTTTTCAAATTTAAATAATTGAATGTTTATGATTATATACTATACGTCTCATAATAAAAATTATCATCATAATTGTCATCATTTGAAACTTAAAACTCATATTCAAGCAATGATATGCAAATAAAAATTAAGTAAATATTTATGTTCTATCTCACATAATTGAATGCAAAGTGCTTATTAAAAAAAGCACTATAGCTTCAAGGAGGAGAGTGTCATATCATAAAGAGCATTTATTTGAAAGAGTGACTCTGCAGTTCAAGCCAGATACCTGACTAAAGGCATTTAATAAATATTTCATATTTCTTGTGTTTGAAATAAATCTTTAAAAAGAGAAAAACATGGGCAGAAGGGTATAGTACTACATAATAATGCTTGGTATGAATGCACACAAATAGGACCACAAAATTTCTAAGTAACATGCGTCAAAGCATATTTTTCATATGCTTTATATTATTTTAATTTTTTTAAACAATGAAACACTATTAAATACAATAAACAGTTAAAGTTATTTACAATTAGTACAATTGTCATTACTTAATGTTATTACGCACACTTAAAGTAACTTTCAAAACATATATATATATATATATATATATGATTTGAGAAAATATTAATCTTTTGATGGATGCATTAATACAATATAAAATAAAGCCATGTAATACTTTTCAGTACATGAAATAGAAGCAAATGGACCTAAAAACAAATACACTTGGCACTCACTTTTAAAAGCAGGTGAAGTATGTATGTACACATCAAGAATATTTTAAACTAGTTCTGCACTTTTGGGATCAAGCAAACAAGAATTAAGTAAAATAAACTTTTAAAAAGTTTTGGTCAATTATTCCTAGTAATTCAAAGAAAACCTCATTGATGACAATTTTTTTTTTCACTAAATTATCCCATTTATTTGACATTATGAAAAAATATTTTTATTTCATAATTATGTTGCTGGTCTCAGGATAATAAACACAACTTCAATTAATTTATAATTCCTTTTTAATGATGAGGTTTAAATATGATTGAGTTATTAAATAGAATAATGCGTTTGGTAGAGATATTTATACATCATTTGAGAGTTTATAGAATTTTTTTAACTAGAGGAAAATGTACAGTAATCATTACGTGGGCGTAATTCTTATTAATATTTACCTCCACTTGTTGATTCCCACGTTAGATGATCCCGCAAACCAAGGATCTACAATAAATACACAACGCCAAGTAGTGGCGCCAGATAAACCTTCTCTCAAAGCTGGCTGATCATGCAAACGCAGACCTTTTCGAAACCAATGAACCACATTTTTCTGCCTATGAGATGTCATCTTAAGTAATCGTATTAGCGTAACTGTCCATGATACTAGAAGAGACACCTAATTTCTAATGATTTTTAAATTTAATGAACTCTCAGATGTCCACAATATGGTCCCTTTAAATCATAATCACTCAGTCTTCTTAAAAAGGGAACCAATCACAGTCAAGCGCAGGACAACCTACGGGATTTTTCTCATATACCGCTCAATATTCCAAATGGAAGCACAACAACAGCAAACACATCCTTCGAAGCAAATGTTTAATCGTCTATTGAAACATTCTAAACGGTTTTAGAAGAATAATAAAATGCCTGAAAGTCAAGATAGCGAAGTAAAAATTCTAAAAACACGTCAGTTGTTGCTTCCGCACGACCGCCATTAATAGCATGCTGTTTGCAACGTGACTTAAAACGAAAATTAAACACAACGCTTGTGATTGGAGGAGAGGCTGATACGCTCAAATAGAGTCACGTTGCACAGCGCATTGCTGATTTACAATGCCGAGGGGTAAGAATGATCTTGAACACGTTCCTTTTTAACTGGAACCAGTTAACGGGTGGAGATAGGAAGAGCTTTTTGTTGCATTCTAATGAGTAGAAATTTACAGGATATATCACACTTCGAAAAAGAGCTTAAATTATAAATGTTCAGCTTATATAAACTAATGACACTACGGCCGATATTCTCACTGTTTTAAATTTTTTATGCAGTTTGAAAGGAGAAAAGGACTTGAAAAGGTTTCTTCTGTGCTTATTCGTTTTCTTTATTAAACATTATTAAAATTATAATTATTATTATTTTGATACAACAAAAGAGAGAATTTTGATCAGGGCCCGATTTAGAAAATTCTTGACTATAGGCACAACTCGGGATTGGGGCCCCCTAACACTGATGTGGGCATATAATTTCCAAAATTGACACACACACACACCAAGAAAAAAAAAAAAAAAAATCATGAATCATTGTTAAAGTACCATTTTACCAAGAATTGGCTATTTGAAGCACAGAAGCCTAGAACATTATCAAATAACAAAAAGCAATATAACATATTAACTTCATCATTAAAACACCAATATAATGCAACCAGAAAAGCTTATTAATCCCTTATATACACTATAACATACATATGATGAACTATACATATAACTATACATATGATGAATCAATCAATCAAATTTGAAAGGATATATAAAATAATTGCTATTAAAAAAGGTAGAATTTAAAAAAAAATTTGAATTGGAAATTTTTTCTTTTAAAATAAAAATTTTAGGGGGAGGGCCCAACATTCGGGGGCCCCTATGCCCAAGCCTACTGGACCTAATGGAAAATCAGGGCCTGATTTTGATTCCCATTCAGAAATGGGTCTATTTTTTTTTACATCATAATCTCATTTTATTTACTGTGTCTCCCAATTTATTACTTGATATTTTGTTTTACATTACAACCATTTTACGCAGAAAAGGGGCCGGACGATGGCCGAATGGCTAGCCGCTGATTCACTCAATCAGAGTCTGTGGGTTCGAGTCCCCCTGTTGACATGGACGTTTTGTAGCCGTTCGGAATCGGTTTTAAGCAGTATGTTCCGGTCTAATTAGCCCTCGTGCTCGTGTAGCAAAAATATTGTAGTAGCGCTCCAAACGAAACCAAAACATAGAAAAGTAATCTTCTAGGACAGGTCTACACAACTCGAAGTGGGATGAAGGCCATATTACTTTATGAAAAGGACCTCAAGATAACTGGATAGATGGGAAAGCGGAAAACAATTATCTAACAAAAAATATGTAACTGATTAATTTAAAAATATTAATACTCATTGCTTATATATTCCTTTAGTAATATTAAAAATCTAAAACTATATCTCTTAATTTTTAGATTTATAACATTATTCGCCTTTACAAAAGGCTTCACGGGCCGGAGGGGGCGTGCTATTGGGCCACATTCGGCCCGCGGGCACTATGCTGTGCAGGCCTGTTCTAGGAGACCCTTACGAGCTTCAAGGGATTTCGGCGGATCTCTTGCAGTCCCTTACCAAAAGGCATAAAAAGGCTTAGCACTTTTGGGGGACCCATCTTTGCATCTTTCTTGTTTTCTGAGGGTTAAACAAAAAAAAATTACTACTCTTTTCTAGATATTATGTAATTATAGAAAGTAATTTTCACTGACTTTTAATTTTTTTTTTTTTGTAGTGATTAAATGTTTTACAGGATTAACCTTGTTGTTGTTGATGTTTCTAATGTCCCCTGGCCGGAAGTATTCCAGACCAGGTCTATACAGATTAGCGGGCTGAGGGGTGCGGTTCCGGTTTATATTGGTACCACAAGCAGTGGCGCACCCAGGATTTTTTTCTTGGGGGGCCGAGATGAATGAATAAAAAAAATTTATAGTGCAAAATCAATAATTCTACTTCTTTGGGGGGAAGGGCCCCCTCCCCCCCTGGCTGCGCCACTGACCACAAGGGTTGAAGTCCGATTGAGCCAGGTGCCACCTCAATTTTGACCGAGCACTCCCACGGGCGATATTTGGGGGTGGGAGGATTAAACCCTCCCCCACCCTCTCTGACCTCACAGAGGGACTTTCCGTCCTACGGATTTAACCTACCCATAGCCGGCCTAGATACAAAGGTCTTTGATAGCTCTTGTCGGGATTCGAAACAAGTATCCCCAAGAGCCCAAAGCCGAAGCTTTAACACCAGGTTACCTCGGGCCGTCAGGATTAACCTCATCAGCAATTATTCGTTCTAGACTCATTTTAAGTGATCCACATAGCCACATGGAGCAAAATACAGTAAAATCTCGCTACAAAGAATTTTTTAGGGGGCCAGATTTTAAAAACAAGTGTCTTCGTGGTGCTAAAATTTTGTGTAATCAGAATATGCATTTGCGCTGTTTGTTTAGCGGGTGGGTTAACAAATGTTTCATTTATAAATTAATATATTTAATAATTAATATACTTAAAAAATAAAATCGGAAGAGATGGTGCTACCTTTTTCTTTGCAGAGATCGATAAAAACGTCTTCATGGCCGGTCCCGTAGGTGAGGCGACGGGGCGACCGCCCCAAGCGCCAAAGTGAAGCATAGTAAAAATACGAAAATTTTAACGAATAACGAAAAAATATTAAACGTTTCATTTGACGTACGACGAAATTCGTAAAAATACATAAATTTAAGCGAATATTTGGACTTTCTTTTTATAAATTGCTGAATAAGAGATCACAAGAAATAAATTTTAAATGCCTATTTCCAAGCGTTGTTGCAGCTCTAAGAATGCTACTTACACTACATGTAGCAGCAGCTGAGTGCAGTTTTTCTAAACTGAAAATTTTAGAGAATTATCTATGAACAACAATAACCCAAGAGCGACTGAATGATCTAGCAATCATTTTTGTAGAAAATGCAGTATCTAAAACAATTATTTATAGACATGCAATCGAGTAGTTTGCTGCCATAAAGGCTCGAAGAATGATTTAGTAATTATCTCTCTATTCTAAAAAAAAAGTAACTCCCGCTGCCGCCGCTGTCAAAAGCTTGTCACGCTATCTCATCCGAAACCGCTGGGGGTATGGGGTCGAGAACGATACCAATGAATGCAGAAAAATGGGGGGACCAAAGTGAGACATGTCTCATTTTCGTCAGACTTTAAGTTTTTTTTTAATATTTTATGTTTTGTGGGAATATATTGACTTTTTCATCTTCAGATTACGATAACTCGCCAAAAAATGATCGTAGAATTTTGATCTTTTTACAATCTAAGACTACAGACATTTCTCTTTCAAACTAGACCTCATTTGTTTAAAAATATTTTAAAACAGACTAATATTTCCATCAAAAAATGAAACACAGTTTTTCAAGAAATATCGTCCACCAATGTGGATGTAATATCGATGCTCCTCGAGTTTTTATCTTACAAAGAAAATATTTACATCATCTGGAAGCTGAAAGCTTTCTTATTCATATAAACCTCATTTCAAGTATCTATCTTAAAATTTCGATTTTTAATTGAATTTTAAAGCTGATAATTCAACAGTGATGAACAGCTCTTCGCATAAGGGTGACAACAGTAAATGGATGGAAGCTGTTACATTGCCCGAGAATCACCCCTATGTATATCGCTATTAGCCCTAACAGTTCCCTTTCAAGCCTAATTAAACCTTTTTACGAGTAAGCCTTATTAGGGGCCTAAGGCACCGTACGAAAAGCGAGCGTAGCGAACCTAGGGGCTAAGCCCCTAGTTTTTAAAACAAAACAAATTATATTGAAATTCATTTACTTTTCCCACCTTTTTTTAAAGTGCCATCAATTTTTATGTTTTTATGTTTTTTAAGTAATTAAAACTTTTTACTGAATACATATTGTAAGGTTTGGATTCACAAGTGAAAGTGACGTCACGTCTTAGATTTATCACTTTTGTGAGGCCTGTGTGTCTACAGGACATTTCTGATCTTTTCGAGTTTTTATTTATTGGCACCTGCCGGATGTGAGGAGGTTTGCTCGCGAAAACTGTTAAAATGAAAGATTATACTGGGAGATGTTGTGTTGGGGTCAAGTCGTGTCAGACCATTAGTGCTCCTGTTTTTGTAATTGTCATTTCGTTTGTAAATATGAATCTATCTATCTATATATTGGACTTCTTGAATTCACTCAGACTTCCTCAACACGGGAGCTTTACTATAGCCTCCCCTTCGGCACTGTAGCTACAAGCTAGGCCCAAATCTCCGGGGTCTCTTCCCCGTTCGCTCCTAGTAACTCAGCCCTTCAACACTAGCGCCCGAGAGCCTCCCCTTTGTATCGCCTCCAAACCTTATCTCCCTAGTTCATCCATCGGAATCCTAGTAGCGCTGTCGTCGCATAACGTACACGGCGACATATAGCTCATAGCCGGAGCCCTGGGATAATACAATTCCCATATATATATGTGGGATGCCTCCTTTAGATTAGGCTAAACTAGTCGTCTGATAACCAATCTAGCACCCCACATTTAATACAAGACTCATGATGACTCATAAATAGTCTCTCACGAACAGTAACAACGAATATTTATTTACTTGACACCACAGTTCACACATAACATATAATAGTTGACTTTTCAGTAATGACAGTATTGCCAAGAACTCTACCAGTTGGCCTTCTAAAGTCACTCAGACTTCCTCGACACGATTTGCCAAGCACTCAACCAGCTTGGGCTTCCTGAAGTCACTCAGACTTCAGGAAGCGATAGTAAGCGATAGTAAGCACGGGAGCTTACTATCGCTTCCCTTCGGCCCGTAGCTACAAGCTAGGCCCAATCTCCGGGGTCTCTTTCCCCGTTCTCTCTTAGGAGCTTCGTCCTTTAACACTAGCGCACGAGAGCCTCTGCCCTGCGTCGCCTCCAAAGCTTATCTCCCCCCCCCCCCCAAACACTGTCTTCCAGTTCATCTCTAGGAATCCTGGAAGCGCTGTCGTCGCATAACGTACGCGGTGGCATACTGCTTATAGCCGGAGCCTTGGGATAATACAATCCCCATATATATACACTGCTGGCCACCCAAATTGCAACACCAAGAAAGACAAGAGATATCACAACAAAATTTATTTTGTAGATAACGTGTTGACCAAGTATCAAATGATTAAATTTATAGACTTTTGTGAAGTGTGGTTCCTGCCAAAAATCAGTAGCCAGAGTAGCCGCCATTGTTGGAGATCACCGCTGCCACACGCCTCGGCATTGATTCAAAGAGACTTTGGATGAGTTCTTGTGGTACAGCAGACCAAGCAGCTTCCACACGTTGCCAAAGTTGATCTGCTGTGGCAGATGGGGATGGAATCTGGGTCAATCGTAGAGCAACCATGGACCACATGTTTTTTATCGGCGAAAGATCCGGAGACCGAGGCGGCCAGGGAAGCAATTCAATCTGGCGATTGACGAAGAACCGTTGGACAATGCGTGTCACGTGTGGTCGCGCATTATCCTGTTGAAATATGGCTGTGGGCAAGCCCTGAAGGTAAGGAAGGACAACTTGCTCCAACACCTCGGAGATGTAGCGCTGGCTGATTAAAGTACCGGCAATGCGTACCAGAGGTGTGCGAGAGTGATATCCAATACCGCCCCATACCATAATATCCGGTGCAGGACCAGTGTGGCGATGCATAACGCAGCTGTTCAGCATCCTCTCTTCACGGTGTCTCCAGACTCGAATACGACCATCGTGGTTTTGCAGACAGAAGCGTGACTCGTCAATAAAGACAATTTCATTCCATTCTGCCGTCCACATCCTTCTGTCATCGCACCATTGGCGGTGGAGACGTCTGTGGTTCTGCGTCAAGGGTAGACAAAGCAATGGACGTCTTGCGGACAGACCACTCTGCTGTAAACGGCGTCGAATGGTACGCGCAGACACTGGATGATGCGTTACAGACTGCATGTGCTGTGCTATGGTTCGTGATGTGACTGAGCGATCCGTCACTGCCATGCGCACAATTTGCCTGTCATCACGTGAAGTGGTGCGCTGAGGTGGATGCGATCGAACACGCCGGTCCGTCGTATCCTCCTGCATCCAACGATCACATATCCGCATTACAGTTGTTTGGTTTCGTCCAACACGACTACCGATTTCCCTGAAAGATAATCCACAATCTCGGTAGGCCACTATCCTTCCTCTGTCGAACTCGGATACTTGATCAAAAGATGATCGCTGTTTTCGATGAGGAATAATTGATCGTTTTTTTGAAAAAACCACAAGAAAAACACAATTTCCGAACTTGAAATGGTCGAAATCTCCAAGCCTTAAATAGCGCTTTGAAGTGGCGTCACAGGCGCCACTTCAAAGCGGATGATGTGCGTTTGCGCTGAAATTCTAATCATTTGCATATCTCACCTCCGCTAATGCATCTTGTAAATTTCATGTTATTTGCATGTTTCCTTCAGGGTGTTGCATTTACAGTGGCCAGCAGTGTATATATATATATACATATATATATATATATATATATATATATATATATATATATATATATATATATATATATATATATATATATATATACAGTTGGCTCTTTGTTTAACGACTTTCAAGGGACCGTGAATAATCGTCCTTAAGTAGAGATCATCCTTAAACAGAATTTGTTAAAAAAAAAAAAAAAAAGCATTTTTCTTCACTCTTTACAAGCTTAGGACTGTCAATATATTTCTTAATATACTGGCGTGTTTAAAAATGTTATTTTTATAATTATTATTATTTTATTCATAAAAAGCTATTTTAAATTACATTAAAAAAAGAGTACAAACAATACAATAAATTAGGTTTTAAAAAGGTCAAAAAGTGTTGATTGTTTCATTTTTCGCCTTGTTTACGCTATTCCCATTTCCAGATTTTCAAGAATGTTAAATGTGTCATTTTTCATATTCGATGTAATATAGCGTCGGAGAACATCTAGAGCAGAAGTTGCATCTGTATAGGACGGACGCATTGTCTCGTTTACCATGTCTTCAACTTCACCTTCTTCGTCTGACACTGTGTTTTCGTTACTATATCTTCATAAATTTGTTCTACATTTCTGTAATCTGTTGTTAAAACACATCCATCACAGTTGTAGAAATCTTGAATTGAAATATCCTCATCTTAATCAAGAATTTTCCATTCTTCAGCGGTAATGCCATCATCGTTGATTTCTACATCCGTACTTTGCAGTTCCACTACAAGTTCTTTGTGAATTCCAGCAACGCGAAAGCAGCTTTTTATTGTGGATGAAGAAATTTCTTTCCATGCTGATGTTATCATGTGCATTGCTTCAAAGATCGTAAATTTTCTAATTTTCATACTGTCAGCCGCATTGTTTATTAATGGATGCTCTTGATTCATGAAATCATTGCAGGACTTCCTTATCGAACTCTTCTGATCGGCCACATTGAATTTTCTGCCGTTTGGATTTGGATCCCAAGCCCAATTTTTGAGCTGCTTCAAGAATTTTGTCTTTGCTTCCTAAAATGCCTTTTGAGAGTAGACTCGGGTAGCTGAAATTGTCTTGCGAATTGGACTTTTGTTATTCCAACACTTTCTTCCCAGTCTTCAATATTTTCACCTTTTCATGAAGTGTAAGATGCTTTCGCTTTGATGCCATTTTGCTCTGCTCACCTCGTATTCATACAGGAAGCTCCTACACACAACCATGAATTCTTTAAACATGAGCACCTTCTTCCCGAAAGGAGTGAGAGAGGGCTGCTGTCGGACAGTTCGTAAGTCACACGTCAACAGATGGTAGTGACAATAGAGTTATTCAGCTCCCGCACTAAGAGCTCCATGAAAGAATATTCGATCTCCCAAGATCCCCCCCCCCGTTTTTCCCTCAGCAACAAGTCTATGATTGCAACATTGCAAGCATCAAGGAAATTCCGGGTCTGTTATTGAAACCAAACTTGTTTTCCTCCACAGAAGGTTCCCCTCAAGCAGATTAAATGTTGAAGTAAAAGTTTATCATGTAAAAAAATCGTAGTTAAACAGAAACAACGTCGTCTTTAAATAGATTTTTTTTACGTCGGAGGTGCCGGGACTGGGAAATATCGTCTTTAAATAGAGATCGTCGTTAAGTAGAGCGTCGTTAAACAGAGAGCCAACTGTGTGTGTATATATATATATATATATATATATATATATATATATATATATATATATATATATATAATTGTGTTTGATTAAAGACTTCGTTTTTATTTAGCAAAGACAGACAGTTTATATTTTAATGATAAATGGGCTTGTGGCGACCCTGCGTTACAGCGCGGTGGTTTTCGGTGCTGAGGGTGTTCGGATCGAATCCCGGCGTCGCGCCACGAAAAATGCCTCCATTTGTGTCGTCCCTTCGTAGGGGGCAATGCTGTCCGCCTATATGGTGCCCCCATAACAAAATGGACAATAAACTGCAGCGTAGTATAGGCGAATGTTTGAAAAGTGCCTCCGCTTTAGAAAAAAATTTAAAAAAAATTAATGTTAATTAAAATTCGGCCATGGAGCAATTTATTTCCCCCAAAATAAGAGTAAGTTGCTCCATTGTTATTCTAAAAGTTGACTATTTATAATAGTCATACACTCATTACTTAAGAGTCCCTCCAAAAATTTGAAATGGTGCCGTTTTTATTAACTCGCTTTCTTGCAGGGGCAGCTCTTGTCCAGAGTTTTTTTTTTTTTTTTTTTTGGGGGGGGGGTGGCAACTTCAGATCTTAGGGTTATATATATAAGAAATAAACATCGTCTCATTTTAAATTTAAACCCATTTAGTATCAGGTCTATCATAATATAATTTTAGGCTATGAGAAAAAAAAAATACGCCGAGCTTTTTTTGAGGGGGGGGGGCAATTGTCCCTATTGCCCCCTACCCTGGAGCCACCATTGCTTTCTTGTTTATGTGTTTGTCCAGTACAAATATTGCAATGTTTTTTTAACTAGTAACTTCCCGACTAGCTAGACATTTGAAACTTTTAGAAATCCTCAGAAAACGATGATAATGCATTCTTTTAATACTTTTACTCATCTTTAAGTAGGATTGTATTCATTTTCAGTTAATTTTGTTTTGTAAGGAAAGCTAGTTTGGAAAAAATCCGCAAGGTGGTGCTTCGATCGAATTCAATGCTTGCACTTTTGCGTAACGGCGGTTGACGATTTTGAAAACAGAATACATGTGAATTTAGTTTGTTTACAAAAATATTTGTAAACACATATTGTGCGAAAAATTAAAAAAAAAATTATAAAAGTCAGCAGTTTGTAAAGTCTGTGGATGGTGGAAACGACTAAAAAGTGATTAAAATTAAATAAAAGAAAGTGAAAAAGAATAATTAAGTGAAGGTTTGTGCAATTAATTTACATGATTCAACAGAAAATTTAAAAACGTGGTATATAAAAAGTTCTTTTTACTTGTAATTATTAAAACTTGTCTCAGGCGCCACGATGGATTGGCCCGGCTCTGAGCATCATTAAAATCAAGTTTTAGAGTAATGTCACATACGACAGATAGGGAAATTCGATTGAAATTAATGCGTAAGTTTTAAAACCATTAAAGGATACAATTATATGGTTATTTTGAGGCCCCAAAAAACTGGAGTACTAGGCCAAATCTTTTCGGGCCTGACCCGTAATCAGGACCTGGCGATGTGGGGTTTATGAGGCGTTTCTATCTTTTTTGCATCGTGTCAGTAGAGCAATCAAATAGGTGAGCGGGAACTGGGCACTAAAAATTGATACAAGAAAAAAAGTAATTGTAAAATAATTTTTCATACGCTCAAGACCTGAAAATCTCCACCCTAAAAAACGGATTCCGGTTGAGCCACTGCTTTCTGAAAGTGGATGATCCTTTTTTCCATGTATACTATCTGTAATTGAAACAATGTTACTATCGCTTGACTAAATCTATTAAACACTGGTGTAAGAAATTAAGAGAATTTGCAGACTTGGTCGATTATCTCTAGAACTACTGTACCGATTTTAATGAAATTTGATATGTACATACATTGATACAATACAAAACAAATAACCATTCAATAATTGTAATACGCACGCATGATCGTGCGTAACACTCGTTGGAGTCGGAAGGTATGAAACAGCGATTGCAGAATAAACAAAAAAAAACTGGGTTAATAGATGGTGTTATTTTGCAGCAATCGGTTAATTTCAAATTGTAACAGTAAAAATGAGTAACCACCAACGTTTAGATGATGAAATGAGGTGACGAATTGTGGGGAGGCTAGAAGCAGGCCAATCTCAAGTCCAAATTTGTAGAGAGTTCAATTTAACGTTCAGCGTCGTGTGTAACTTATGGAAACAGTTCCAGGATACCGGATCCATCGAGAGAAAGCCTGAGCAAGGTCATCCAAGAGCCACGACGGCCAGAGAAAATCACCATTTGTCGATTATAGCGAGGCGTAACAGGAGTGCTACAGCTTCTCAGCTCTTTCGTGACTTGTATGCAGCCACAGAAACCCGTGTATCAAGGGTGACTGTTTCCAAAAGACTTCATGAGAGAGGGTTGTTTGCAAGAAGACCTGCTGTTTGCGTCCCACTCACTTCTACGAACTGGAGAATCCATTTATCATGATGCAGACAGCATAGAGATTGGAATATGGATCAATGGGCCACCGTTCTCTTCACTGATGAGTCCCGGTTCAGACTAAACACCGATTCTCGCCGTACGTTCATATGGAGAGAACAAGGGACCCGCTACCTACCCTCCAATGTCAGCGAAATCGACCACTATGGTGGAGGAGGTTTAATGGTCTGGGAACTCATCATGTTGGATGGCTGCACACCTCTCCATGTCTTTGACAGAGGCACTGTGACTCGTGTGAGGTATAGGGATGAGGTCTTGGAGCCCTATGTTCGCCATTTTAGGGGTGCAGTTGGCCCTGAGTTCATTTTAATGGACGATAACGCGAGGCCACATAGAGCTCTTCTAGTCGACGAATTTCTAGAAAGTGAGGACATTCGCCGGATGGATTGGCCAGCCAGATCTCCAGACCTTAACCCTATAGAGCAAGTCTGGGACGCTCTGGGGAGGGCAATTGCAACTCGCAACCCCCCTCCGAGAACCATCCAGGGAATGAAAACAACGTTGCTGAACGAGTGGGACCAATTGCGACAGGAAATGATAAACTGCCTTATTTCAAGTATGAAATCACGCTGCGAGAATTAGAAATGGGAAAAAAAAGTATGTTACTGAGTAACTGATCCATCAATCTCTCTATATAAAAATGAATGAATGTTTGTTTGTTTGTTTGTTCGTATTTTATGCGCTGCCGTACCGTTCATCCGATTGCGATGAAACTTGGTCAACTTATTGCTTGAACTTGCGCAAAGGTTATAAACTATTTTAACCCCGCTACGACGTCCATTCCCGAATTATGTTAGAATAAGTTTGAGCGGTATAAACGGATATTTTTGTTCAAAACCATTGTAACATTTCATTGTTGCCAATTAAATTATAACATTTCCGTAAAAATAAATAGACATGAATTAAAAACGTGATTTATTCATATATTGGCGCATGCAAGAATGAATTTGATATATTATTTTCATATACGTTGCAACGCCGGAATATTTCTTTTTATAAATGAAAATATAAGGATGGAAAGTCATTCATTTTCAATGAATGTGTTATCTATCCATTTCATGAATTGAAACTATTCCAAGCTACCTGTTCAAACTCAAATATACTGAAGGACACGTTCACCTAGCTAGAAACTCGTGCGTTAAGCCTTGACGCGATGATTTATATAACTGAAGTGACATTGAAGCATAGCAGATGATTTAGTTTTGAGAAAGAATTACAATCATGAAATACGTGTATATTATAATTAAGAAAGTCTGAAAGTGGCATTGAAACGTAGCAGGCGATTTAGTTTTGAGAAAGAATTCCGAGCGTGAAATACGCGTATATACTTTTTCTATAATAATTATCAGATTTGCTGTGTATATTGAATGTGATCTCAACCCATTCAAACATTATTGATTCTTTTTCTATAATAATAAATCCATTCAAACGTTATTGACTAGCTGTAAATTAATGCTTTAAAATGCCCAAAAAGAGGAGAGCAACTTTTAATCCTGCAGAAGTAAGGGCAAAATGTCAAAGTTTATTGAGAAATGAGCAATGTGATGAAAAGAAAACAGAAAAGCACGAAGCCAACAGAATTCGAAATGCGGTTAGACGAACACAAGAATCTGAAGAAAAACATTCCCAAGCGCGCGAAGCCAACAGAATTCAAAATGCAGTTAGACGCACACAAGAATCTGAAGAAAAAACATTCCCAAGAGTTCGAAGGCAACAGAATTCGAATTGTAGTGATTTGAAGCAGTGAGGCTGATGAAGAAACTTTTAACGCGTCGAACATACGATCGCCTTCGAGCTTCAACATCGAAAGGAGAGGAAAGCGATGAACAGCGACAGCACCGACAACAAACTAATGATATTTCTTACCGCAAAAGAATTTTATCGAAAACTTTAGAACATCATAACATAAGTCTAATCATTGAATAAAAATAACAACAAAAACTGAATCCCGAGCGAAGCCGGGTAATACATCTATAGTAAAAAATAAAAACAATAAAATTAAACGTTGAGAGTGCAAATTAAGGATTATTATTAAACACCAAATAATCGTGATTTGATGAGCATTTTCTAATGCGGAAAAATAGCGGGGAAAGTTCGTTTATTTTTCAGCCCCGGCAGGCACGTTGTCTTTCGACATTAGTCCTTTGAACACGGCGAAAGTTGCTGGTTTCTTGCGTAGGTGAATAGAGGAAAAGGTGATTTCATTCTATTTTAGAGAAGTAAAAAAGAAAAAAAAAAAAAGAGCAATTTTTAGAGCACAATTTTGTCGCTAATGAGCGTTTTAACTTAAGAATTCTAAAGCTGATCGTTTTCCATATTACTTCAAATTTAAGGGGATGCAAGAATTTCTTATTATTATTGTTATTATTATTATTATTATTTTGCAATGAGTTTTTAAATAAAATGTTTGAAATATTCGAAATTTTATTTCAAAAAAATGTAGAAACTGAAGCATATTTAGCTTTTGATATATATCGCAGTAAATAACAGAAATTATGGCTCTACTCGAGCAAACTTGTAAGAATGACCTGTTTGTTGAAACCGTTTTTAAGGTGTGTGATCTTTATTACTGTCATGGCGTTAAAATAAAGCTAGCCCGAACTCATTTACGTCGAATTCGTAGTCAAATATCATGTTAGAAATTATGTAGGTGTGCTAGCGCAGTATGGATACTGTCTAACTCAGTGTTTCCCAACCTTTTTCTAGTCGCGACCCCATTCAATGAATTCCCCCCCCCCTATTTCCCATTCTACATATTTTAATTTATAATGCCTTTTAAAACAAAGAAAAAACACTAAACTGTATTTTCTATTTTTTTATTCCTTGCCACCAACATGATATAGTGCAGAGGTGGGGAACCTTTTCTACCATTAGAGGCCACATGTAAATTAGGTAGTAATAAAGGATGCCGCATAAGTTACTGTACCTTTAAATGTGACTTTTATGAAATTATTATAGTTAGGTATAGTTTTAACAATTTGGTGCATTGTATAGAAAAATAACAAACAAAAAAAATTGAAAAGTTATAATATAAAATATTTTTGTATTGACATAAGGGTAAAATCTTGTTATAACATTAATCATTAATTATTATTTTTTTTATAAAATTATTAGATTCATAGATACCACTGTAATTTTTTATATTTCACTGTTGGTATTTTTATTTATGTGAGCACACACACACACATACATACACACACATATATACAGTGGAATCTCGATCTATCGTTTTTCAAGGGACCGATTGAAATGAACGATAAATGCGGGAAAACGATAGATGCGGAAACATAACAAAGCAATATGATCGTTGGGACTGGATAAAATGAACGACACATACGGAAAAACGATGGATCCGAAAACGATCGATCGAGATTCCACTGTATATATATATATATATATTGAATCTTAATAAACAACTACATATTTAAATACCACTTCAAATAATAAAGTAGAAGTATTTTTAAATAATTTTAACATTATAAAGAAATACAATAGAAAAATAATAGTATTAAATTATAAATAACTGATATAGCAACAATTCCTAAAATAATTTTAAAATCCGATGGAAAATTTAAGCTAGTGGGATATTTGCAGTTGTTTCTTGCTTGAAAGTAATTGAATATTTGGATTAAGCTTCGTAACGTGAAGCCTGCGTACATACATTCATGCCGTTCTTTATTTAATTCCACTGATTTGCAAATTGTTGAAATCTATAAAGTTAAATATTAATTTATACAAATGCTAGTTCTTATGAAGGCCGCACAAGAAGATCACGCGAGCCGCGCGTTCCCCACCTCTTGTATAGTGGTTAGTGTTGTGAGCTTCCACACTTTGGGCTTGGGTTCAAATTCCGAATAAGCCTTAGTCGTTAACGTGTCTTCCCCTCATAGTGTGCAATGCTGGCTCAACTATAGGGTGCTCCCATAATAAAGTAGCGAGGAATAACAAAAATTTGTGAAAAATTGAGAACATAAAGAAAATTTTTTAGCGTTCTCAATTTTTCACAAATGGACCGAGTGTTTAATACGTATCCCTCGGTCAAAAGGTGTGTAGAAGCAAGGATAGGACAGAACAGAACTCCAGGAAAAACTACGCACCTACCGTATGGATTCAGAATTATATAACAATTAAGATAGAGAAACTTCTGTCTAAATTAAATTGTTTTATTCCGTTGGGAAAACTATAATACTCATGCCAAAAGTGACAGCACAGACAGATGAAAGACAAACTGAGGCTTAGAATTTGCGTACTGTATGTAATAAGTTACCGCGATTTTCATTTGTCACCAAATAAAGGTAGATTTCTAACGGGCTGAGTTTGCGCTTTAAATGAGACTTTTTCCTTTAAAAAACATCACTGACTTACAGTTTCATGGTAAATATATATCGAAAAATGCTTTTTCGGGGAAATTCGCTATTTTAAGTGAATAAAACCGTGGCGACCCCCCCCCCCCAGAAAACAATTCGCGATCCACAGGTTAGGAACCTCTCATCTATCTCAATGTTAATACACTACTAGCAAAAATGAGAAAACAAAGCAAGCAAAAAAGGAGAAAAAACTAAATATATACTTAAAGGAATAGTTCATTAGCAAGATGCCATCCCAGATCACTCGTACAAATAAATAAATAAATAAAATAAAATAAAATTCAATAGTATTGTCTCATCTTCAATTTCCCTTGCTGCACCGCTGATTTATAATAATTACAAGATGAAAAGAACTTTTTATATACCATGTTTTTAAATTTTCTGTTGAATCATATAAACTTGACAATTCTATGTATTAATAAATACATTTAAAAAATCTTTTTGAGGAATTATCCGATCAACTTGAAAGAAAATGATCAAATGCGTAATAAAGAGGTATCAAATGCGTTTAACTTTTTGTTCCCGTCCCGGCCGATAGATGGCTGCACCATTCTACAAAACAAAATTAACTGAAAAGGAATTCAATACTGCTTAAAGATGCCTAAAAGTATCAAAAGAATGCATTGTCATCGTGTTCTGAGATATTCTAAAAGTTTCAAATGTCTAGCTAGTCGGGAAGTTAGTTAAAAATCGATTGCAAGATTTGTACTGGACAAACACACAAACACACATACAAGAAAGTGAGTTCATTAAAGCATGGTAAAAATGTGCATGTTTGTGTATGTGTAATGTCTTATATCATTTGTTTTATTACCAAATCCTAAATTTATCAAAAACACTAACCGTAATCTATAAAAGTTTCTGCATTACTAACTCTTCTGTTCTAGATAGATCGTCTATCCAGACCAACCCTTTTATTGACAGTAACATATGTATCATTGGAACATGTGTGTGTGTGTGTGTGTGTTTGTTTTACATAATTTATATTGTGTCATTTATAAATTAAATTAAATATAATACATAATAGTTGCATTCCTTATTGTTTAGAATGAAAATTTAATAGCTGATTCTGCTGGAATCTAAGCGTCTTGTTGTTGTTGTTGTTGTTGTTTCCAATGCTCCCTGGCCCGAATTTTTATTCCAGATCAGGTCCGTATAGGCTAGCTGGCTGAGGGGTGCAGCTCCTGTCTGTAATGACACCACAAGGTTTGGAGTCTGATTTAGCCAGGTACCATCTCAATTTTGACCGAGCGATCCCAGAGGCAGCCTCTGAGAAGGGGGGTCGGGGGTCGTACCCTCTCCCACCCTCTCTGACCTCGTAGAGGGACTTTCCGATCTACGGTTTTAACGTGCCCATATCCAGTCTAGACACGGAGTTATTTAATGGCGCTTGTCGGTATTCGATCCGAATTCGAGCCCCTCTAAGCGCCTTGTTTCCTCTTATGAAAATTCAGAGAAACTGATATCTCCATATAGAGATACATAGAACTATTGCAGTTTACAATCTCGATTCAATAATCGATTGAAATTCTCAAATTTAGAAACTGTTATCAACTATATGTCTATCGAAAGTCTCTTTTTCTGTGCAAAACATATTTTCTTCTGTACCTCACTTGAATGAATTTTTTTTTAAAATAAAAACGTCATGTTGTATAGAAAGATAAGATATCATGTTGTATAGATTTTATGCCTGAAGGACGTATAAAACGTTGGAGGAGGCTACAGTTTATTTTGTGTGACGTGCCCGAAAATTTTTGCCACATGGCGATCCGTTAATAGCTCCTTTTCATTTACTCACGAATAAAAAATGAAAACGTGGGAGAGGATTCGAAAGCAAATGTAGCGTTTAAAATATTGCGATAGCGCTTGTGGGGCCTAATCAGAGGAATGAAAGAAAATAACTTTCAAAGTTAAAACGAGCTGATAAATTTCGTTCTAATCTGATGAGAAACGGGTTCAAACTGGAGGCATTTGTAGTAAATTAATTAAATCAGCAAAAAAGAATTTTCAAGACTCGTGTTTTCTGCAAAGGTTCTTTTGGACACATGGGCCCATTAAAGTTAAAAGCGTTCAGAGCAGGACGAAAATACCTTAAAATTCTCCTACACAGAAGCTTTGAATTAGCTGAAGAATCTTTAGATGGTATTATGAAGGTCACGAAACTTCGAGGAAACACGGTTTTACTTTCCTTCAATAGGCAAAACATGTGGTGGGCTCGTGGCGGCCCTGTGGTACAGCGCGCTGGTTTTTGGTGCTTAGGGTGCTCAGATCGAATTCCGCCGTTGCACCACGAAAAAATGCCTCCGTTTGTATTGTCCCTTCATAGGGGGTAATGCTGTTCGCCTATATGGTGCCCCCATAATAAAATGGACAGTTAAAACTGAAATGTAGTATAGGCGAATGTTTAACGGCAAGTGCCTCCGCATTGAAGAAGTTTTGTGGTTGAGTTTGTGGTTGAGTTTGAACCCAAGCCACGCAGGTGGCTTGGGTTCAAATCCCGACTAAGGCTTGGACGTTTCCATATTGTCTCTTCATAGGGAGCAGTGTTGGCCCCCGTCAACATCCCCATAAAATAGTCAACAAGATTTCGTGGTGCTGCTAGGCGAATCTCGTCAAGACAAATCCCTTTCGCGTTAGAATTAATATATATCAGAAAACATCACTCTGGACCACTCTTGCTGACCCCAACCAATATATTCCTTACACCAACGTAATCTTTCTCGACGATGGCGGGGTTGAAGTGGGATGCATTGAACAGGCTTCCGTGCATAAAAACCAACCCGATTTAATCGCCTAGAAATGGTTCTGGCCAATACATTTGTACGGGTAGAGGTTACAAGGTCTGCAGCTATCTGACTAGGAGTGAGATGTCAGTTTCTTTTCGCCACTAGGGTTACATATCGATCCTCTTGTGGTGTGGTGTTCCTTTCACGACCACCGGCATGCTTTCGAATAGCATTTCCGCCTTCAGCGGCCTTTTTAAATCGCAATGACACTTTTTGCCACTCACGTTACTCTGGCCACAGTAGTGACACTTTGTCCTGCTTCGAGCCGTTCAACTGCTCATCCACGATCGTACGCACTCAAATGATGTCTTGCAGACATTTTGCACTTAATTATTGCCACACCACACTGATTTTTCCAAAAATAACTTCCAACAACCAACGGCGCTATTTTCGTCAAACACCTAACTGCATGAACTTTCGAATGATTAAAGAGTTTTCGTGCACTGCCTTTTCTACAGATAACAGGTCCTCCCCTATTACGCCCTCTGCATTTCATTTTACTTTGATTCGTCTGCTGTCGGGAACGCTAGCTTGAAAAATCCAGTTGTTCCTTAGCAATTGTCAAGCAGTGTATTAAAAAAGGTAAAATAAAGAAAAAATTGAATTGGGATTTTTTTTCTTTTAAAATAAAAATTTTGGGGGGCCTCAACATTCTGGGGCCCCTAGGCCCGGGCCTACCGAGTCCAGAGCGGCAAATTTGAGGGGCGGCAAAATTGGTAGAAGGAGAAAAAAAATTTGCAGTTACATTTTTTAAATTGATTTTTTAAAATATTTTATAAGTTATGTTTTTCTTAGATTTAAAAGTAGATACTTAGCTATATATTTGTCTTTCTTTTGTTACTGCTTTTTATAGTAATACGTTTACAAAACAAAAAGTTTTTGTTATTCAACAATGTTATTAAAAGTTATTCCGTAATGTTACTAAAAGCTTTTCTTCTGAAGGTATATTCGTCCGGTAGTTGGTGTTCTTTTTCCGAATCTTGTCTTCAACAAGTCCCAAGAGATAATCAAACGTAAGTATGCTTAACTTACAATAATTGTAAAACTTATCTGGGCCATTTCTAAGTTCTTTAATAAAACTGTCAATGTCTCTATTTTTATTGATTGGATGAATCCAACAGCTTCTGTCTGTTTTTCAGCCAAAAATTGTATAAATTGCCACAAAAGAATAGCTACTTCTACTTCCTCACTTGCCATATCACCCACAATTATGACCAAACTACTTTCCCAAAATTGAACACTTCCCTCAACAAAGAACAAAATACTGCAGACCTCTTCAACTCCCGTTTTCTTACTTACTAATGCTGAAATATCAAATCAACCTAGCTTTGCGAGTCAAAATGTATCACCATTTTCTACGATAAAACATTTTGGTTGCGCAACGTCTAGCAACAGAAACGTTGCACAATGTTTTGTTGCAATCGGTGTGTAGCCGGGCTTATAGGTACAGAAACTCGAAATTTTCGAATGGCAACGCCCACTTTTACTCGTCGCAAAATGCTCAGCGCATACGAAAACCCTAAAAAGCGTTGAAACGGTATACGTGTATCACAAAAAGCGGCCGCGTTATGCACTCGCAAAAAACAGCTCTGCGAACGACCAACAAAAGCACGATCGGGGCTCACGGAGGAAATTTTCATATGACAGAGGTTGGACACCAATAACTAATGACAACACAGATCGGACAAAAGAAAACTTTTATTTGGATTACATATTTTTCTCATGGGTGCCAGCACAGGCCGTTCGAAGAGCTGTTTTTTGTGCGTGCATAACGCTTCCATTTTTTGTGTTACACGTACCCTTCCAACGCTATTTAGGGTTTTCGCATGCGCTAAGCATTTTGCGATTGGAAAAAGTAGGCGTTGCCATTCGAAAATTTCGAGGTTCTATACCTGTAATTGTAACCGTGAGCGCCACTTTGTTGCCGTTCACAGAATCCCGAGCTCATACCATTGAATAATTATATCTGATATCTTATCTCGATCGGTTGAGCGGAACAGCCGCTAGAGGTCAATATATCGTCAAAGTTTTTTTTTGACCACCCTGTATATATATGTGTGTGTGTGTGTAGTGAGCTACTTTCCCCCTCTTCATTCTTCATAATGTATTCGCCCGTAACGTCATGCTGATGGGAAGCTTTCACTCCATTTAAGACTGAACTTTGATTCGTGACGGGCAGAAGCAGCGGAACGAAGGCAGAACGTATGCAGAGTGAGCAGAACAGCCAGAACCGGAAGATCGCATGCAGAACGAGCAGAACGAATGCAGAGCGAATGCAGAACGAGTGCAGATAAGACGGAGGTTGAATCCAGTCAAGACGTACTTGAGTATAATGTTGGGTGCAAGTTTAAATGACGGCTTTTATTGTTTTAAAAGAGACAAGTTTCAAGACGTAATGATATATTAATCAAGACGTAATGATATATATATATATACTATATATATATATATATATATATACAGCTCCTTATTTTAACATTATCTACCACTAAGTTATCTGAACACAGCCTTCGATGAAGAAGCCGAGGCCATTCGGGTATCACATAACCTTTTGAAACACATAATTCCTGATTTTTCCCGTGTTCTAATTCTTTCAGATTCTTCCGCTGTCATTCAGGCTACTGCAAATCAAATCAATCTGCTTCGTGCTTAAAACTACAAGAGTGCAAAACAATGATCAAATGTATGACTAAGAGCCTGTTCATATAGAATCCGTCAGCGTCTGTGTTACTCGTATTGAAATATATTTAACCAATGACAAACCTCCAAACGATTAGCCACGAAATTTTCAAGGCCTGTGATTGTTTTAAAATGTGTCAATACGAGTAACGCTGACGTATTCTATGTGAACAGGCCCTTATTCTCAAAAAAGTTTTGCCCTGCAGTGGGTAACATCCCGTTGCGGCATACCAGGAAATGAAGCAGCAGATTAATTAGGAAAAAAAGGGAACCTCATTATCCCTCTGTGCTGCCAATAAGATACCTTACAAAACAGCATGTAAGATTATAAAGCAGAAAATAAAGGGTTTCCAACCTCCAAAACCGTATTCGAAATAAAGTCTGAAGCGAAACCCCGAATGGCTTTCCCGATGGCTCACGTGAAATGGCAGTTGCTGCTTTCAGAATTGTAAATGAACACGTCTGCCTGACTGTGTATTCAAACAGGATGGAATTTTTTTTTCTGACCCTATATACCTTCTTTGCAATTCCGACAACACGGACGGTAAGCAAATCATGTCCTGCCCCTCCTTACCTGGGCGTTTTCTGTAGAGACGTTATTGGGAGGCCCGTGATTGCATAAGAATTGTGTAATCTAGTTGTTTTACTTGTTTATGTATTTTCCCTTTTGATCTCCTTTGTAGTTTTGCGTTTTTCCCTTTTTTTCTGTTTACCTAAGGTCTTTGTTCACAGGGATCAGCATAGAAAAAAACACTTTTCAAAGCGTGAATATGCTTTATATATACATTCGTGAATATATTCATTATACATTCGTAATTATACTTTAAGCACATACCCCAAATTTTCAGACATATTCAAAAATAACCTTTTATGCCTCGCGTCAAAACTGTGCATTGCATCTGTATTAATACATAGAGAATTCAAATGATGAACATAGAAAGTTCCCAAGTGGTGTGCAAGTGCAAAATAAATGAAATTGGACTAATACTAGAAATCGCAGTTATAAAGCAGTAAGCATTTTTTAAATTATGCCCCCTGGCCAGTACAACCCCATACCTGATCCATACATGGCAACTGATAGAGGAATGCGGCTCCGGTTTATAATGGCACGACAAGGGTCGGAGTCTGACTTTGCCAGAAGCCACCCCAATTTTGACAGAGCAACCCCATGAGTGACATCTAGGGGGGGGGGGGGTCGTACGTTCTCCCATCCTCATCATAGAACTTTCCAGACTTCACATATTGAATGTGCTCCTATCCGACCTAGACACGAAGGTTTTAAACGGCGTTCGTCAGGATTCGAACCGAGCGTCCCCAGTCCGAAGCCGGACACGCTACCTCTAGGCTACCTCAGGCGCAGTAACTATTCGCTGTTAAAGTGGTGTGAATCTTACTCCAATAACACGTCGCTGAAAGTTTTGTTTTAAAACGAATCTTTGACGCGCCTTTAGTAAATGGTGGTGATATAAGTTCCTGTCGGCCTCTCTAACCCATGAAAACGTGACAACGTGTCATGGGTCCGCCGTGTCAACGTGTCCGCTTCTCTAACTCAAGACAACGTGATCAGTGATAACCGTCTTGCTTACGAGTTGTGTTCTCCTTGAGACTGTGAAAGTATTTAATACGTGTTGTCACTGACTGACTTCTGGCAGGCTACAGAACGAATAGTAACGCTGTTCCAATGAATGAAATCCATTCTATTATTGTCCTGATTCAAAAGACCGTTCTGGTACTTAAATTATTCAGAAGTAAAAAAAAATCTGAGAAATAGAATTTTTAATTATTTAATTATCGACAAAATTTTAATTATTGACGATTTTAATTATCGCAAAAAAAGAAATGCATTTTGGCTCTGTAAAATATAAATTGTTAAAATATCTTACTGCGATTTGTACCTGCCTTTTTGTAGTAAATGTAAAATATAAATAGATAAAAAAAACTTAAAGCATTTTATTATATTGTTCTAAAAATACATAATTTATATATATATTTTAAGCAGAGGCACTTGTCGTCAAACATTCGTCTATATTACTCCGCAGTTTACTGTCCATTTTATTGTGGGGGCACCCATAGGCGTAGCACCCATAGGCGTTTTTTCAATTTTTTGCTCATATCTTCGTATTTGTACATTTTTTAGAAACCTTCCTGTACAAAACTTGTAGAAGGTAAAATTTACTACAACTTTGATATGTAAACTTTTATTCCATGACCATTGGCTCCGGCGCTACGGTCCGCCAAAGTTGAGCAAAATTTTGAAAAACACAATTTTTTACATCAAAAACTTTAGTTCCTTCTGGATATATTTTAACCAGTATTTTGTAGAGAAAAATGTTCTTCATAAAATTTATTCAAGATGAAATTTGCTAAAATTTGCGAGTGAAAAGTTTTTTATACTAAATGATGATGATTAGCAAAGGTGCTACACTGGTAAATAAGAATGAAGCAGAATTTGGGAAAACGCCAATTTTCCAATAAAAAACTGTAGTTCTTTCTTCATAGTGTTCTGAAAGAAATACCAAGAAAAAGAAATAGAGCCAAATTAGTCAACAATTTCAAGCACTAAACATAACTTTTAATTTATATGAAATTAAGATACATGGAATAATTAAGCCTAAGTACACATAGTATGAATCATAAATGAAATGTAACAGCAGGAAAATTTCATAGTTTTCTTCGTTTGGTTGTCGGTCTTGAAAACTTGACTGGTTCATCAAGCTTTTCTGCTCTATCAATCTGTTCTAGAAGAAAAATAGAGGCATCATCTTCTACATCTTCATCCAGAAAAATATCTATTGAGTTCTCACAGGTCCAGCAACAGTGCTTACAGATGGAAGAGCACTTCAACCCTGCTTTTGCATCACAAGCCTTGTTGCATCCTTTTTTGCAGCTGCAGGAAATAAATTGCAGAAGTGATTGAGGAGCTGGATATCTCTTGGTTTTTACTGGGTCGAGTCCTTGACAGCTTCTCATCCACCCCCATTCCAGCGGATTCGTGAACACACCTAACCACATCTAGATTTGGTGGAACGTACGAATTATTTGATGCATGGCAGCATCATTTGTAGGTGGCAATTTACCTAAAATGAATTTACTGCCAGCGGTATATTTTCTGAATATATAGCAGCGTAAACTTTCCAGTGTTTTTTTTTTCACCACCGTACAAAGCTACCAGTATTTGTTCTTCTGCTTCAGCGATGCTAGACGCACTGGCACCTGAATCTCTGAATACACTTGTTACTTCTTGTAACTTGGAGTGTTTCTTGAAGAGAGGGCTACACTTGCTTTTGCCGATTCCAAAATTGAGGACGGGGTGTCACAGCCACTCAAGGCGTGGATAAGGACATTTTCTGGTGTAGGATATCTGTATGATGATCCAGAAAATAATGAGTCTGGAGCACTACCTCTTTCAGGTTTTCTGAAATAGATTGGAAGAGAAGGAGGAGCAAGACCTGTCAATAGGACAAGATCTATGTCATCCCCTGTGATCTCCACAGCATCATATTGTGAAGCTAGGGATACTGCAGAGTTGAGAATCAAGACGTCAGAATCTTCTGCATCCTGTTTCATTGCTATATTAGCATCTTCAAGTTCATTCTCCAGCACTGAAATAAATCGACATTTATTGTTTTCATATGAAAGAAATTTCTCCTGGGGCACTTGAAGTAGTGTAGTCCTTTCAAAACTGACATCAATCGAATTGGATATGCGACTTCGTCTGCACCTTTCTGCAATTTTAGTGCTATTCATCTCAGGATTCTGAGGGTAGCCCTAAAAAATTACCATAATGTTGGCACCGTAGTGATTTTGAATGAATTTCACACACCCTTTACAAATATCATCAAAAGTGTGACTTCGATTCCAAACAATCTTATGAAGAAGGAAACCACCATCTACTATCACAACACGATTTGATGGGAGCTCAGTCCTGATAGGTAATGGCGAAAAAACAGAATATAGAGATGACTTTGTGCCCTTGTGCATTCCAGCTTTTGTAAATAAAGACATTGGGTAAGGGGATAATGCATAAGTGAAATAGTTTTCCAAATCTTCATCTGACTGCTTAGCAATGCACATACTCTGAAAAAGCATAAGTGGATCAACCATTACCGTTTCACCTCGTACAGTTACAGAGCTTACTTCTTCTTTTTCCGGACATTTTCACAGATCCAAAATTTTGACCAATGATCATGGAAACAACATCCATCCCATTCATCTGGGATAAGTGATAGTTTACTTTTTTACTGCCTACGATTCCCTAGCTGATATATCACCATGTTAATGATTGGAAAAGGAGAATGTGTGGAAAACCACTCCTTCAGTTTTTGCCCATCTTGCTCATCTCTTGTTATCCCGGATGGTCACATGTTGTTCAGATGTTGCTGAACTTATGTTAATGTATTTCTCCATTTCTTCGCACACATTATGCAGGCTTACCATTCCTAGAGTCAATCTCATAAGTATGCTAGAGTCAATCTCATAAGTCATTCTACGCCCATGAGTCAGTCCAGCGATGGTTTTTCAGTTTTTCATCAAAGTTTGTTCGATGGTCATATCAGACCTTATGCCTGACAAAAACTTGTCGGTTCTTCTGATTGTAAAGAAACCTGCTGTTGTAAATTGGGCTTATTCATTAGGATCCATTCTTTCTTGCAAACAATATATTTCTTGGAGATAGAGATGTGCACTTTTACCATAAAGCAGATGACCAGTTGTATGAAAAAAAGGAATAATTTTTTTTAATATAATGCACGTGAGGAGCCCAATTACCCATCCGTTCAGCCTCGATGAACTCTTTCACTAGAGTCACCATTTGGAAATACTGTATTCATAGCTGAGCAGTTGGTCCTCTATTTCGTAGCCCAGTTATAGATTCTAGAAGCTTCTTAACTGCTCGAAATTCCTCTATTTCGCCTGTGATCAGCACAACATATGGGTTAATTCATGTTTGAAGTAGAAACGAGTGAAAAATGGGTAGATAGTATTGATAACCTAAGGAAATTCGACAATGATATGACATTTTTGTCGTTTTTCAAAAATTTTCTCAACTTTGACGGAACGTAGCGCCAGAGTCAATGGTCACAGAAAAATACTTTACAGATAAAATTTTAGCAAATTTCCTCTTGTGTAAATTTATGAAGAACATTTTTCTCTACAAAATACTGGTTAAAAAATATGAAGGAAGAACTGAAGTTTTTGATATAAAAAATTGTGTTTTTCAAAATTTTGCTCAACTTTGGCGAACCGTAGCGCTGGAGCCAATGGTCATGGAATAAAAGTTTACATCAAAGTTGTAGTAAATGTTTCGTAGTAAATTTTAAAAAAGCGGTACCCTTACAGCACAGCGGTACGTCGACGATATTCTTCGCCCCGTTGTGTTGCCCTTCATATCACGCCATCCTAGGCTTACATTTCAGCAAGATAATGCCCACCTACACACGGCGAGCGTTTCTACTGCTTCGTGCTTGCCCAACGCTACCTTGGCCAGCAAGGTCCCCGGATCTCTCCCCCATTGAGCACGTTTGGAGCATTATGGGCAGGGCCCTCCAACCAGCTCGGGATTTTGACCATCTAACACGCCAATTGGTCAGAATTGTAAGGAGGACATTCGCCACCTCTGTCAATCAATGTCGAGCCAAATAACTGCTTGCATAAGGGCCAGAAGTGGACCAACGCGTTATTGACTTTTTCACTTTGAGAAGCTCTTGGTCTCGAATATATCAACCTTGTTTTTCTCAAATTGTAGTAATTTGTTTTCCTGTACATGTACCTCACATCTACCGATTTCCGTCCATTCGGATAACTCCTTCTTGGTGCGTCTTTTTTTATCCTAAGAGTGTATATATGTATATATATATATACAGTGGACGCTCGTTAATTCGAACTCGGTTAATTCGAACTTTCGGTTAATTCGAACTAATCCAAAGGCCCCAAAAAACTTGTATTGGAGTTAATGTTAAAAATATCTCATTAATTCGAACTAAATTTTTATCACTTCGGTTAATTCGAACTAAAAATTTGATAAAAAAAAAAATTCTTTTTCCTCGTTTAATAGAGAAAATACACACTGTATTTATTATTTTGTGTGTCAAAATATCTTTTCTGTGTAAAGAGGCCCATGCCTGCATTCCTATTGCATGTCCGCTAAACGTTAGTAGCTATTGTCCTTCTTATTAGTGCTAAACGGAAAAAGCAATTTTCCTTTATTCGGATGGATTTTCTTAGAATTTCAGAAAAACTAGTCTTTACTATAGATTCTAGGGAGCTGCGTCAGTTATAACGGCAGTGCAAACAAGTTAATGTGGTCTAGTTTTTCTTCCTCATTGTGTGGTGTGAACGTGTAAAAATTCAGGATATCTACACGTGGAAAGTACAAAACCCTAACTTTGAAGACAAAGGTAGAAATTATAAAGGAAGTAGAGAATGGCGAATGTAAAACAAAGTTAGGAGCTGACTATAGAATTTAAAAAAATTCCTTGTCAACTAATTTGAAAAACAAGGAGTCAATTTTAGATTCATGGGAAAAATCAAAATTTGCTAGAGGAAGGAAACGCATGGGAAATGCGTCCCAAGAAGTTCTAGAAAAAGCTCTACTGCTATGGTTCCAGGATGTTAGATCTCGAAATTTTCCGATAAATGGACCCCTAGTGCTGACGAAGGCTGATGAATAGGCAATTCGAATGGGTATTGAAGATTCTAAATGCAGTGATGGATGGCTTTCTCGATTTAAGTCAAGGCACAATATTTCTTATCAAACTGTATGTGGCCAAAGCTCTGATGTAATCGAAGACGTATGCACTAATTTCGGTAGGAAACTGCCAGGGCTTTTCTCTACTTACCTGCCGAAAGATATTTCTAATGCGGCCATAATGTTCAAAGCCATAATGGACTCTATTAAAACTCTGAAAGCATTTATTTAGATGGAACCTTCCTCTGAAAATGAATTGAAATGTTTACTTCAAATCGAGAAGCTGGCTGAACAATGTAGGCATCATAAACAGAACCAAACATCCATTTTACAGTTTTTCCCCAAAGTGTAATTCATATTTTTAATAAAAGTTTACTTTATACTGCATATCTTCTGCTTCATTTTATGATTAATGTAAGTCTGTATTGCTTTTTAATATGTTTAACTTTAGATAACATAGTATGTATAACCACATTCTGGGGTTATACATACTAGGAGAGTTTCTTCTTCAGTGATACACATTTAAAGTTATATATTTTCTCTTAACATCGGATAATTCGAACTTTTTTCTGAGAACCTTCGAGTTCGAATTAACGAGCGTCCACTGTATATATATATATATATATATATATATATATATATATATATATATATATATATATATATATATATATATATATAGAGAGAGAGAGAGAGAGAGAGAGAGAGAGAGAGAGAGAAAGAGAGAGAGAGAGAGAGAGACCAGGACCTATTGCTTAAATCCAATTCCGAACAGCCGCAAACATCCAAGCCAATAACGGGACTCAAATCAACAGAATCTGGTACCGATTGCCAACACCCTAGACATTCGGTCATTCGGCTTTCATTACAGGACAATCTAATAGCGAATGTTGCTTAAAAAAGTGTTTCTTTCAATTTGAAAATGAAAAATAAAAAAAGTAAGGTTTTATTATATCTTGTTAATACTGCTTGCCGTATAATGATGACTGAAGACATTTTCCTAAAACTGATTGAACCCCCCCTCCCCCTTTCTTTGTCATAAAACTGAAATGTAAAACTGATTTCCTTACCCCTGAACACCACTTACGGACTGCACCTCATGGATAAAGGAATTATTCAACCATTCAGGCTGCTATACCGACGACGTTTTTGGTCACCAAACTTGATACGGAGTACGTTACAGACATTACAAAATCTATTACTATTGGTGACTCAATATCATGGTCAAAATTATCGTGGCAGGAACTTCAGCAACCAACAATCGTTAATTGTTTTAGTTACCTCATTTCCCCAACTCAAGAGGCTTATTTCTCTATTGTTGAAATCAACGAGGAAAATTCTAAAATTAAGCAGGATGTTGAAATCCTTGCAAGTGTGTCAAAACTTATTGCCAATCTTGACACAGACAAGAATATTATATGTCATGAAGGGTTGCAAGAAAGCTGTGAAAATCCGTTGCGAAATGATTACGGAAGACGGAATTATGTATTCAAATAACTTTAAGTTAACTAATATGTATTTCCTGGTTAGTTAACAAATAATCTTATGTGATTTTTCGATATTGTATAATTTTCAGTGAACCCCTCTTCCGTAAGTCATCAGTCGGATACAGAGAGCAGAGAAGAGGAGTTAGAGAAAAATCTAAATACGATGTCTTTACCAGAAGTTCTTGTAGAACTTAGAAAACTAAGTTTTCGGAGTATGTTCGGAAACTGTATTTTGGGAGTTTAAGGATGACGCCGAAAAAAATACCGAAATTTTAGAGAAACTTTATTATAAATTTGAAAATGAGAATATGCGAAAAAAGTTTACTTTAAAAAAAAAGATTTTCTTCTAATACGGAACTCCTTACTAGTTAATTAAATTATCTTTATTAAAAACTTTATTGAAATCTAAACAAGTTCATTGTGATAAATGAAGTACCTCCGTTTGTCGATTTTCGTTTATTTTTGCTAGAATATTTTATAAGGTGTCCACACACATGCAGAATTGCAGAACATTCTGCGGGGAAAACAGTTATTTATGGGGCAGAGCGCTCTGCAGCGATCCCTCGTCAGAGCGGTTTTTTCACAGTTCATCAAAGAGACACGAGGGACCTTGGGGGGGATCTAAATGGGGGAATGTCTGGAAGACAGTCTAGTGTTCATTCACACATCGCTTTGGAATAGCAGGCGGGAGGAGCGTGACTAATCGACCCCAAAATGTGTCAAGAGGAGTCGGGGGGTGCTTACTGCATATGCGCTCTGTTTATATATGGATACACCATTACAAATTACGTAGATGAAAAATTCTGTGACCCCTCTTTACATATAACAGGTAGATAACTAACTTTTTTTTAAAATCAGAAATTTTACTACTTTTCGCGAGAACGAGACTGCTTTAGAATTCAGAAGAGTTGGCAACAATGATGTCACCATCAAACCATATCAAAAACAACCATAAAGATTTTCCTATATTCTTTAGCGGTTTTTAGCAGCGTATATATTATAGAGCTAACGAAAATGGAGGTCTTATGTAGTACTAAATATGCGTATTAAACAGGGTGATTATTTTAAAACTGACACTACTCAGAGCCATCTGTAGCGCGATGTATCAGAAGGAATTCCACCAAAATTGATAGAAGAACTAAGGATGACATGGGAAAGAGTTTCCGTGAAAACAAAATTAGTTCCAAAAGTCGCCGATAGGGGAAGATGTGGCGCTGTTGTTGTCGGAGCACAGGAGAATTTGCATGAAAGGCAAGTAAAACATCAAAATGCAAATTCATGACTACGTACTCGACAGCAGCGCCAGTATTTTGGGCTATAAAGTGCGAAATCTGTTGCACTTTCGCTTTACAGAAGAAAGGGTCATCAATCGCTTTTTTCGCTTGCATGGCCTCTTCGCTCCCCGGACCTAACCCATGTGACATTTTTCTGTGGGGTTATTTAATGTCTAAGGGGTATCTTGGTGGAGTCTCGAACTTGACGGCCCTAAAGAACAACATTTCCCGGACTTTGATGAACATTCCTGGTGACATGTTACGCTTGGCCGTTGAGAACATAGTGTTCAGGATACAATGTGTCGTCCACCAGGACTGTGGTCACATTGAAGGAAAGTGAAGTGAATTTGCTGCATAAAGTGGTGTTGCAGTGACTTTTTTTTGTTATTCATTTGTCTGCTTACAACTTTTTCGGAATTCATCCCTTATCTTTATAGCCCGAAATACTGGCACTGCTGTCGACTACATAGTCGTGAATTTTGATGTTTTACTTGCCTTTTATGCAAATTCTCGTGTGCGCCGACAACAACAGCGCCATATCTTCCCCTATCGGGGGCTTTTGGATCCCCTATCGGCGGCTTTTGGCGTGTCGTCCTTAGCCCCTCTATCAATTTTGGTGGAATTCCGGTTGATACATCGCTCTACAGATGGCTCTGAGTAGTGACAGTTTATAAAAAATCACCCTGTATATACGGCAATGTATTTCAAAAGCCATTTAACAGAGAAAAAAAAAGTACTTCTGCGGAAGATACCTCCCATTTAATGAGAACAAATTCGCTGCATTCACATGATACGGCAAGAAAACCGAACTAATTACTAAAAAGAATATTATGATATGAGAATGTTTTCATGCCTAATTTTACTAATCGGACAAAGTTTTCAGTATGTTTATAAGAGTCTTCAATTACAGCGAAACTTCTATAGCCATCCCCCTTTCTAAACGGCCCTGTTTTGTTCAGAACGGTTTCAAGACTCCATTTAGAGCCAATATTATGGAAGAAACCCCTTTTCGACGTCCACCTCACAAAACGCCCACTTTTTTTTTCGGAACCACAACTGGCCGCCATAGAGAATTTTTACTGTATTTAATGACGATCAGTTTCTCAAATTATGGCCCAGGCCCAGATTTTCCATTAGGCCCGGGCCTAGGGGCCCTCAAGTGTTGCCCCCCCCCCAAAAAAAAAAAAATTAAAAGAAGAAAAAAAAAGAAAAAATTCCCGATTCAATTATTTTTATTTTACCTTTTTTATAGCAATTTTTTTATATATCCTTTCATATTTGAGGCGGTGAAAGGCAAAGTGGTGTAAGTCAGTAAGTCAAGTGGTGTAAGTCAAAAGAGTTTAACTGCCAAAACTACAAAAAATTCCACCATAAATTGCACAAATTATAATTCATAACAATTATTACAATATTGCAAATAATAACTATTTACAATTCCACCATAAATTGAACATGGAGATTATATATTTGACCCCAAATGAAAAAAGTTGAAAATGTGACTTACACCACTTTGCCTTTCAACGCCTCATTTGATTGATTGGTTCATCATATGTTTAGTTATATGTATAGTTCATCATATGTATGTTATAGTGTATATAAGAGATTAATAAGTTTTTCTGGTTGTATTGTATTGGTGTTTTAATGATGAAGTTAATATGTTGCATTGCTTTTTGTTATTTGATAATGTTCTAGGCTTCTATGCTTCAAATAGCCAATTCTTGGTAAAATGGTACTTTCACAATGATTCATGATTTTTTTTTGTGTGTCAATTTTGGAAATTTTACGCCCACATCAGTGTTAGGGGGCCCCCATCCCGACTTGTGCCTATAGTCAAGAATTTTCAAAATCGGGTCCTGCCGTGGGCAGAAACTCGGAGAGCTGAAACAATTGAGAAAAGCAACGATTTCTCAAGCTAAAAAAAAGAAGAAAAAAAAGGATTGCAGATGATAGCTTTCTGTCCGTAATAGGCAACTAAAGAAGAGCTAAATAAAAAAAAGCACCTTCGGAGCTTTTTCATGTATCAAATCTTTCAGTCTAGAATAGATAATGGTAATTAGTATTCAGGTTGAATTTCCAAGCGGGAGAGAAATGGTCTTCACTATCTGTCCCAGTCGACATTTTTTCTGTTCTTCATTATCTCTCACTTTTTGTGTTGCTCTTAACAGTTATGCGTTGTTTTGAACTGTTGAAACTTGGTCAAATGATTTAGGAAGTAGAAACCCCTGTTTCTTTTATTTCATTCTCCTAACAACTCTAAAATAATTGGTCATGATTTTAACAAGATCGAAACACGATACTCAATCTCGCCATGAGTTTTCGGACAAACAGTTATTTTTTTAATCATTATTATCGCTGAAAACCATCGTTCAGTGAATCATGATTTAGAAATTTATGAAATGTTATACCTCAGTCTGTAATAACCAGAACCTAAATTCTACTTTTAGATCAACCTAAATAATTGAATCCAGAATCTCTACGATGTATTTCCTCGTATTTTACCTTCGTTTTTCATAAGTGGAAATTGAGAGGAAGCAAAAGGTCACTAGCCTCAGGATGAAGAGTTTCGATTTTAATGGCTTTGAATTTGAGAAAGGTATTACCGAAATATCGGTCCACGTGTTATGAATATCTTCAAAAGCACGTTTCCTGATTTTTTTAGGTTATAGTTTGGCGCATTGACATTTCTTCAAATATTTCTAAAGGAAATTTTGCATTGTATATGTGCATAAATACATACATGGGCCTGTGGCGGCCTTGTGGTACAGCGCGCTGGCTTTCGGTGCTGAGGGTGCTCAGATCGAATCACTAAAATGCCTCCGTTTGTGTCGTCTCCTCATAGGGGGTAATGTTGGTCCGCCTGTATGGTGCCCCCATAATAAAAGGGCCAGCAAAACTGCGGTGGATTATAGGCAAATGTCTTCATGACAAGTGCCTCCGCATTGGTGAAAAATAAATAAATATATACATTGAGTGGCCAGTTTATTATAACCACCTACTCAGTACATCGTTGGGCAACCTTCTGCTTGTAATACTGCTGCAATTCTCTTCGGCATGGACTCTAGGAGATGTTGGTAGACGGCTTGATGAATCTGAAACCATATCCTATGAACTGCACTTTCCAGTTCTTTAAGATTTGATAGTTCTCGATCCTGCTGCCTGATGCTCCTTTTGACCACATCCCACAAATGCTTAACTGGAATGAGATGGGGTTTGTGGAAGCCAACTAAACAAGATAAAAGTCTTCGCCATGCTCTTCAAACCATTTGTGGCAACGTGAGCATGATCCTGATAGAAATGTCCATTTCCAGTAGGACAAGCCATTAACATAAATGGCTGTACTTGGTCAGCGACAATATTTAAATGCATTTTGACATTCATACGTAGTTCCACGAGAATTTAAGGGCCCAAGCAATGCTAGGAAAACATCCTCAAAACCATAATATTGCCTCCACCAACTTGTAGAATTATGGTAATGCGCTTATAGTTCATGCTTTCGTGTTATTTTCTCCTTATTCGCATCCTACCATCTGCATGGTGTAGTAAAGAATATGATTCATCGGGCCACATTACCTTTTGCAAATAATTCGTCTTCCAATCCTTGTGATCCTCTGTGATCTGGAAAATTTTCAGGTAGCCTTAATAAATGGGCCCAGCAGTACTTTTCAACATTTTTATAATAGTGCCCCAAACTCACAATGTTTTCATCCCTATACCTCTGCATTTTTCGTAGATGCATAATATCATTGTAACCAACTAGGGGTGGTTTACCCCCCACCCCCCACCCCCGTCGGCAAATCACTCCCTTTTCTTTCTATTCATTTTTTGCACATATGAAAAAAGAATGGTAAGGCTAGTAAGAAAATTGAAAATTCCATTGAAACGTAAAAGAAAAACGTGACAGAATAACGTCACAGGTAAACGTCAACAGATTTCAGATTACTTACTTACACACACGCACACACTTATATATATATATATATATATATATATATATATATATATATATATATATATATATATATATATATACTATCTGAAAACCCGTACTTCGCTACGGAATACATTCAAATTAAGTACAAAGGTCAATGTAAGCAACTAATGCCAAAAATATGTATTAATATATTTATAATAAATACAACGATCAATGTATGCAATTGATGTAAAAAAACGAAAAAATATATTTATAAAAAAATCGTAACGGATATTTTTATAGACAAAATAATGCAGAAGAAAAATATTCAAATTAAATCTAATAGAACATACTAAAGAATATAGTACAGTTTGAGAAACATCTCTTTTACTGTATTTTAATATTTTTTTGGATAATTTCCAATCGTCTGCCGCATTTGCAAGGAAAAAAAAAATTTTTTTTGTCTATTCGTTGTTATGCACGTGACGATAAATTAATTTAAAGTACCAGAAAATGAAATCACGTGATCAGCATTAAATAAATTAAATTCCAAAAATTAATCTTTAAAAATTCACAAAAAATCAGAAATTGGTGGTTAAGATTCGAAAAAGGTTTCATTTTAAAGGAATTTTTAGGATCTTTCTCGTGATATAAATTTTATAACACTCAGAATATTATTATAAATGCAAACTTTAAAAAAATGTTACAAAAACAGCTTAAAAATTTAATTTTAAAAAATCTAAGACGAATTTTTCAGAAATCTCTCTTAGTGCACCCCTGCACTATAAAAAAAATCGCCATACAAAATTTCAGCCCTTTAGGTCCAGCGGTTTGGTCTGTGCGTTGCATGTCAGTCAGTCAGTTACGGAACTGTTTTATATATATATATATATATATATATATATATATATATATATATATATATATATATATATATATATATATATATATATATATATATATATATGGTGCCCGGTATAAGTGGCTTAATTCAAAAAGGGTTTTTTTAGATATTTGTTAGTATTGATACAAAAAACAACCTTTAACTTGTATAAAAGACTTAAGTCTATCAATTTTGTATTCAAAAGTACATTTCTTTGTACAAAAGACTCAAGTCGAAATTATATTTCTGCGATTGCAATAAAAGCCAATAACTCTGTATATTTAAATCACTGTGTTTGACTTAAGCCTTTTATACCGGACACCATAGATATTATATATGTGTGTCTGTGTGTGTGTGTGTAAATAAGTAAGTAAGATAGATTTATGACATGTATTAATAAGTTTAAACTTTATTCTCTTTTTAATGAAATAATAACAAAGCAATCAAATAATTTATAATTTAAATTATTTAGGTATATGTAATAAAAAATGATGTAATAATTACAATTAAATTAAATGTAATATATTCAATGATATTTGGATCAGAAGTGACCTGAAAGTTTCTTTTCTTGTGACGTGAAATGTTAGAAAGACATACTACCATTTCTTTCTGTACTAGTTTTTGACTTGTTATTTTTTGCAGCTTTCGATGAAGAAAAGATTAACTTTTCTACGTAAACATCTGGAAAATTGCAACATGCAACGCTTTAAAAAAAAGTATGAGAATATTCGTCGCATATGATAATGCAGAATGTAATTTCGATTTATTTTATGTTTTAATTTTTAATCACTCATACATTTATAATGAATGTATTGTTAGATTCCGTTTTCACTGACAATGAAAGGATGTAATGAATTTTGATGTAAAAGGAATTTTGTTAGGATATAATAATGTTTTTTTTTTTTTTTTTAAACTCTGCCCCTAGAAACCACGTTTAAATGATGATCTACAGCAAAGTGTGGGTTGCGACCAACAAGGGGTCGAGAATAGTTTGAAGTAAATTTATGTAATAGTGCACTATTTAATTAAAAACTATGCTTTGAATTATTTATAATTAGATATCTTCAACATTTTATTTAATATTTTTTATGTTAAAAAATATATGATATGATATTGTTTAATAAAGAGCTATACATCCATTGCTTCATTCACTTCTACCTATCTGTGTGGGAGTAGGTTTTAAAAATTAGTAGCTTTAAAAAAATAATAATAATGATAATAATAATAATAAAAAAATAAGGTAGTTTCTTCTAACGAAACTACCGCGGGTTATTAACGTAGGATTACTTATCGTTGCATACCTCTTTAGTATGTATGTATGTATATATATATATATATATATATATATATATATACAGTGGACGCTCGTTAATTCGAACTCGGTTAATTCGAACTTTCGGTTAATTCGAACTAATCCAAAGGCCCCAAAAACCTGTATTGGAATTAAAGTTAAAAATATCTCATTAATTCAAACTAAATTTTTATCACTTCGGTTAATTCGAACTAAAAATTTGACAAAAAAAATTCTTTTTCCTCGTTTAATGGAGAAAATACACATTGTATTTATTATTTTGTGTGTCAAAATCATCTGTATTTCTTTTCTGTGTAAAGAGGCACATGCCTGCATTCCTAGACTATTGCATGTCCGCTGAACGTTAGTAGCTATTGTCCTTCTTATTAGTGCTAAACGGAAAAAGCAATTTTCCTTTATTTGTATCGATTTTCTTAGAATTTCAGAAAAACCTGTCTTTACTACAGATTCTAGGGAGCTGCGTCAGTTATACCTGCATTGCAGACAAGTTAATGTGGTCTAGTATTTCTTCCTCATTGTGTGGTGTGAACGTGTAAAAATTGAGGATATCTACACGTGGAAAGTACAAAACCCTAACTTCGGAGACAAAGGTAGAAATTTTAAAGAAAGTAGAGAATGGCGAATGTAAAACAAAGTTAGCAGCTGACTATGGATTTAATAAAATGCCTTGTCAACTAATTTGAAAAACAAGGAGTCAATTTTAGATTCATGGGAAAAATCAAAATTTGCTAGAGGAAGGAAGCGCATGGGAAATGCGTCCCAAGAAGTTCTAGAAAAAGCTCTACTGCTATGGTTCCAGGATGTTAGATCTCGAAATTTTCCGATAAATGGAGACCCAATTACTGACGAAGGCTGATGAATTGGCAAGTCGAATGGGTATTGAAGATTTTAAATGCTGTGATGGATGGCTTTCTCGATTTAAGTCAAGGCACAATATTTCTTATCAAACTGTATGTGGCCAAAGCTCTGATGTAAACGAAGACGTATGCACTAATTTCGTTAGGAAACTGCCAGAGCTTTTCTCTACTTACCTGCCGAAAGATATTTTTAATGCGGCCATAATGGACAAAGCTATAATGGACTCTATTAAAACTCTGAAAGCATTTATTCAGATGGAACCTTCCTCTGAATATGAATTGAAATGTTTACTTCAAACCGAGAAGCTAGCTGAACAATGTAGGCATCATAAACAGAACCAAACATCCATTTTACAGTTTTTCTCCAAAGTGCAATTCATATTTTTAATTAAAGTTTAATTTCTACTGCATATCTTCTGCTTCATTTTATGATTAAGGTAAATCTGTATTGCTTTTTAATATGTTTAATTTTAGATAACGTAGTATAATATATTTTCTGGAGTTATACATACTAGGAGATTTTTCTTCTTCAGTGATACACATTTAAAATTATATATTTTCTCTTAACATCGGATAATTCGAACTTTTTTCTGAAAACCTTTGAGTTCGAATTAACGAGCGTCCACTGTATATATATATATATATATATATATATATATATATATATATATATATATATATATATATATATATATATATATATATATATATATATATATATATATATGTATGTATGTATGTGTGTGTGTGTGTGTGTCAGTCAGTAAAAATTTTGACGCAATTTGTAACTTTTCAGTTTAACTGTTTACTGCTTGCCCAAGCGATACAGACTGGGTTTGGCACGCTGCCAAAATTATAACTCGCGTCGCAGGACATCTGAAATTTTGCTTTCCAGAGTACCGTTATGGTGGAATGTAATCCTACGTTAAAACAACGATCGTGACTTAGCACGGAAGATGATAATATTTCAAATATTCATGATATTTCAACTCTCCCTCAAATATTTCACCAAATATTGAGCAAAAATTGCCTGAGCTTCAGGCTCACCTCGTGCTTGAAGATTAAATTTCTCACTTTTTTTTCAATTTTAGTTTTATATGAATAAATGAATTTTTAAGGTTTCGATATGAAGCGTAAAATATTGAAATCTTGCTCTTTTTTAGTTTTAATTTTCGCTAATAATTTTAATTTTTCCCTAAGCAAAAGGCATCTATATAGTAATTTTTAAATGTGAAGTCTTAGTTCCAGGAGATTTAGTAAAATCAAGTGTAGAAAGTTAGGCAGACATATTTTTAATTGTTGTTATGCAAAGGAAATATAAACCCAAAATCTATATATCATCAATTTTTAAAACAGTTTGTCAAAATTCACTTTTTTCTACTTCTTTTTTTTTAACGTTTTCCTAATTTTTTAAAACAACTTGATACTGCCCAAAAGATTTTCAGGGGGGAGGGTTGTTTAGTAATTTTTTTATTTAAAGAAAATGGGTCGAGGTCGAAAAAATGTTTGCGCACCACTGCTCTCCAATGCCAATCGATGAAAGACATCAGATATATTTTTCAGTCTTTACGAATTAAAATGAATAAAATCTTTATTAAAAGGTAATTTATAATATCTCATCATCACTAACAACTTGCTTTTTTTCCCCTTTTCATTCTGTAAAAAGGAATTTTTTGAACTGGGAAATTACTGAGATAAAAAAATGTTAATCTCTTATCAGGTTTTATTATGTCGAAATTCCAAATTTGTTCAAGAGTGAATTTAATCATATAATCAGAAGTAGACTTCAAACGACTTACAATCTATACTAGCTGAAACCCAGTACTTCGCTACGGAGTACATTCAAATTAAATACAACTGTCAATGTATGTAATTAGTGCCTATATATATATATATATATATATATATATATATATATATATAATAAATACAACGATCAATGTATGCAACTGATGTAAAATAAAACGAAAAAATATATTTATAAAAAAATCGTAACGGAAATTTTTATAGACAAAATAAAGAAGAAAATTTTCAAATTAAATCTAATAGAACATACTAAAGATTATAGTACAGATAATATAGTACAGTTTGAGGAACATTTCTTTTACTGTATTTAAAATTTTTTTTATAATGTCCAATCGTCTGCCGCATTAGCAAGAAATTTTTTTTTGTCTATTTCATTGTTATGCACCTGACGCAAAATTAGTTTAAAGCATCACAAAAATAAAATAAACCACGTGATCAGCATTTAATAAATTAAATTCTAAAGATTAATCTTTAAAAATTCACCAAAAATCAGAAAATTTAGGTAAAGATTCAAAAAAGATTTCATTTTAAAGGAAATTTTTTTATCTTTCTCGTGATATAAATTTTATAACCCTCGGATTATTATTTTAAATGCAAACTTTAAAGAATGTTACAGAAACAGCTTAAAAATTTAATTTAAAACAATCTAAGAAGAATTTTTCAAAAATTTCTCTTAGTGCACCTCTACACTATAAGAAGGATCGCTATGCAAAATTTCAGCCCTTTAGATCCGCGGTTTGGTCTGTGCGTTATATGTCAGTCACTCAGTCAGTCAGTCATTCAGTTACCGAACTGTTTATACATAGAGATGAAGAATACCTGCGTTATCGGTTTTTAACTATGATAAACACTAAACGGTAAGGGGTCACATATCTTTTAAAGGCCTAGAGAGTCGACGAACATATTTTCAATCATCAGTAGGTACTAAAATAATTTATTCAGAAATATGAAAATTTTACTGCGAGTTAAACACTCTTTCTTCATTATAAATATAGCTCTCAATTCTTTCGACGTTGAAGATAAATATTTAATTTTTTTTAAATTTCAACCATTATTTTTTCATTGTTATGTCATGGCGCGCAGACTTGCGTCCATACATTAATGCATATACATATTTTTTCAGTTTTAAAATTAAGTTGTATAATATATCTTTAAAATGGGCTTGTGGCGGCCCAGTGGTACAGCGCGCTGGTTTTCGGTGCTGAGGGTGCTCAGATCGAGTCCCAGCGTTGCGCCACGAAAAATGCCTCCGTTCGTGTCGTCCCTTCATAGAGGGTAATGCTGTCCGCCTATATGGTGCCCCCACAATAAAATGGACAGTAAAACTGCGGCGTAGTAAGGGCCAATGTTTGAATACAAGTGCCTCCGCATTGGATAAAAAAAAATAAAAAATAAATAAAATATCTTTAAAATGACTAACTTTGAAATCAAAATTTTTAATTCTTCACAGAGAAAAAGTTTTTTTTTAACTTAAAATTTCGAAAAAAAATTTTATAAATTTCACTGTAATTCAAATTTTTATGGCAGGAATGACATAATAGTAGGTCATTTTAATGATACATGTTTATGTTGCCCGTGTTTAAAATTTCATGGAATTCTAGCCAACCGTTTTGGGGATATCATGTGCGTAATGACATAACAATGAAAAAAACGAATGGTTAAAATTTTAAACAATTAAAAAATTCCTCTTCAAGCTAGAAAAAACTGAGAACAATATTTATAAAGAAGAAAGAGTGTTCAACTCATCGTAAAATTTTCATATTTCTGAATAAATTGGTTTAGTAACTACTGATGATTGAAAATAGGTATAGGTGTGTCGAGTCTTTTGGCCTTTAAAAGGTATATGACCCCCTTACGCATTTGTCCTTCATTCGTTCATTTAGATTTAAAGATTAGAATTTTTACAGAATTTAATAAAATAGATAGATATGAAAACTATGCAAAGTGAGAAAAATCCATTTTACACAGCATAGTTATTTAAATTTTAATGAATTAGGAAGCATGCGCACTTTTAATAAAATATTCCTTTATAATTCCTTTATATCTAAAAGTAATTAAAAATATAACAAAAGGTGGCTGTTTGTCAAGACAAAGGTAGAACACAATCTAGATTGAATAATATCGCTTACCTTTATATTATGGGTCGAAACCGTTAGTGTAATCAAGGAAAAAAAACGTATTATTATTAAACATTTTATTGTAATTTACCTTTAGCTTACGGGGCCCATTTTTCCGATTCCCTCTTTAAGAACGAGAAATGTCATACCCCCATTGTAAGAACGGCCATTATATATATATATATATAGTGTATATATATATATATATATATATATATATATATATATATATATATATATATATATATATATATATATATATATATACATACATACATACATACATACACATACATATATATGAAATGTCCGGAATGTAATAATATTATCACACACACCCCCACACACACCCCCCCACACACACACACATATATATATATATATTCATTCTTGGGCCCGTATTCTTGGGATACATGCTATCCCACCCCGTAAGGAAAAGGTTAATTACATAAATTTGCTCGAATAAAATTGAATTGAAATTTCAAGCCAGATTTTTTTATTATAGTCATACGATTCTCCCCTCAACTTGTGTTGTGTTGTGTTATTGTGACTTATGCCCCCTGGGCGGAACATTCCAGACCAGGTCTATGGAAGGTTGCGGGCAGAAGGCGGCTCCGGCCTCAACTTCTTTATCAGTCTTAACAAATGAGGCTGCGTCATATTTCTTCTGAGCTAAAAGAACAAAGGTTAGTTGTTTGGTAAATGTTATCGGGTCAGTACTATAAATACAACTTTATCTTGTCAATAATAAAGTGTACTTTAGTTTAAATTTATTACTGTAAACATGGCTTATGTAAAATTAAATATTGTAGTAAAATAATATAGTTTTTTCACCCTGCTAAATGTTTTCAAGTTTAAATTTTTTTCCATTATTCTATAACAAACATTAGTTTATACAGATTTATTTCATTGTAGGTTACACGAGCTGGTAAATAAGTGTTGACCTAATAACTTAACATTCAATCAATAATGTAATACGCCAGATAAATTCGCAAACTTACAAACCCTTGTTTTATAGAAAATAAACTATTTTCAATTCTTTTAGGTTTATCTCTCTCTCTCGAGGCACTTTGTTCGTCTAGTAAAATGTGGAAGAGATTAAACATTTCCTCAAGTCTAATCTACCGAATTTTTCGGACCATATAAAATGCACCGGAACGATAAGACGCACCTCAAATTGATGGGAAGATTTTTAGAAAAGAATATTTTGTATTTTGTTAAGCATATAAAGATATTTTCAATTTCTTACTTAACACACACACATATATACAGTAGAATCTCGATCGATCGTTTTCCGAATCATCGTTTTCCCGTAGGTATCGTTTATTTCACTAAGTCCCGACGATCATATTTTCTTTGTTATGTTCCCGCATCTATCGCAGTGGCGTAGCAAAGGAGAGGGGGGGGGGGCAAGGGGGTCTATCATGCCCCGGGTGCCACTCGCAGAGGGGCGCCAATGTAAGATCCATATATTATATTACTATATGTTTTCGAGGTGGATGCCAATATAAGGTCTATATATTATATTACTATATGTTTTTCAGGGGAGGTCCCTAATATAAGGTCTATATATTATATTACTATATGGTTTTCGGGGAGGGCACCAATATAAGGTATATATATTATATTACTATATTATTTTGTAGGGGGCGCCAATATAAGGTCTATATACACTGCTGGCCACCCAAATTGCAACACCAAGAAAGACAAGAGATATCACAACAAAATATATTTTGTAGATAACATGTTGATTAAGTATCAAATGATTAAATTTATAGACTTCTGTGAAGTGTGGTTCCTGCCAAAATCAGTAGCCAGAGTAGCTGCCATTGTTGGAGATCACCGCTGCCACACGCCTCGGCATTGATTCAAAGAGACTTTGGATGAGTTCTTGGGGTACAGCAGACCAAGCAGCTTCCACACGTTGCCAAAGTTGATCTGCTGTGGCAGCTGGGGATGGAATCTGGGTCAATCGTAGAGCAACCATGGACCACATGTTTTCTATCGGTGAAAGATCCGGAGAGCGAGGCGGCCAGGGAAGCAATTCAATCTGGCGATTGACAAAGAAACGTTGGACAATGCGTGCCACGTGTGGTCGCGCATTATCCTGTTGAAATATGGCTGTGGGCAAGCCCTGAAGGTAAGGAAGGACAACTGGCTCCAACACCTCGGAGATGTAGCGCTGGCTGTTTAAAGTACCGGCAATGCGTACCAGAGGTGTGCGAGAGTGATATCCAATACCGCCCCATACCATAATATCCGGTGCAGGACCAGTGTGGCGATGCATAACGCAGCTGTTCAGCATCCTCTCATCACGGTGTCTCCAGACTCGAATACGACCATCGTGGTTTTGCAGACAGAAGCGTGACTCGTCAATAAAGACAATTTCATTCCATTCTGCCGTCCACATCCTTCTGTCATCGCACCATTGGCGGTGGAGACGTCTGTGGTTCTGCGTCAAGGGTAGACAAAGCAATGGACGTCTTGCGGACAGACCACTCTGCTGTAAACGGCGTCGAATGGTACGCGCAGACACTGGATGATGCGTTACAGACTGCATGTGCTGTGCTATGGTTCGTGATGTGACTGAGCGATCCGTCACTGCCATGCGCACAATTTGCCTGTCATCACGTGAAGTGGTGCACTGAGGTGGATGCGATCGAACACGCCGGTCCGTCGTACCCCCCTGCATCCAACAATCACATGTCCGCGTTACAGTTGTTTGGTTTCGTCCAACACGACTGCCGATTTCCCTGACAGATAATCCACAATTTCGGTAGGCCACTATCCTTCCTCTGTCGAACTCGGATACTTGATCAAAAGATGATCGCTGTTTTCGACGAGGCATAATTGATAGTTTTTTTGAAAAAACCACAAAAAAAACACAATTGCCGAACTTGAAATCGTCGAAATCTCCAAGCCTTAAATAGCGCTTTGAAGTGGCGCCACAGGCGTGCGTGATGTGCGTCTGCACTGAAATTCTAATCATTTGCATATCTCACCTCCGCTAATGCATGTTGTAAATTTCATGTTATTTGCATGTTTCCTTCAGGGTGTTGCATTTACAGTGGCCAGCTGTGTATAAAGATGCAGTGGACCTCGTCGTTAATTGGTTCCAGAAAGCACGACGAGTACCGAAAATGGCGAGTACTGAACAAATTTTTTCTATAAGGAGAAACATAAATTAAGCTAATTCGTTCCTGAAAACCAGATATTTCACATTTTACTCGGCAATTTATAAACTGATGGGGTTGGTTTTTTTAATACAAACTCTTTAAACTAGACAGACATAATTTAAAGCAATAATTAGACAAAATTAAGTGAAATATATGTTCCCTCAACCTGTACTGAAAGGAGTTGATGGCAAAATGGGATAGTGGCGAAGTCTGAGGAGAGGCGTTATTGCTTGGAAGGGAAGTTTCCTTCCAATAAAACATCAGGCGCTTGTACAGGGATTCGTTCTCTTTTATGTCTCTTAGCCACTGTTGTAGCCTTCGATTGAGGGAGTTTCTCTACAAACCTATCAAGCATAGGCGTAGCGTGCTTCTAACTTTTAGGGCGAAGGGGGGGGGGGCACGAATTGAATTCAGTTAGGGCCCTCCTCAGCGCACTGACTGCCGAATGGTCCTTAAAGTATGAAATATTGTTATTTTTTTAAATTGAATAACAATAGAATTGATGTTTGAGTAGTATTCAAAAGTCATACAATGAGAAAATTAAATACAATATAAATAAAATGAAAAAAATAGCATCGAATTTTTGTTATGAATCATATTATTGTTAAAAACTATGTTAAGGCTAAAGACATAATCGGAATCTTCAGTTTCACAGTTTCAAAAAGCGGGAAAAAACCAACTTTCTTAAAAGTTTTCTACAATTTTCCGATTTTAACTAAACTTCTAATAAGTTTAAATTTATTTCAAGTTACGTTGGGGGGAGGGGGGCACGTCCCCCCCCCGCCTCCGGCGCTATGCCTATGCTATCAAGAGAAACTTGCGTCTGTTGCAACTTGCGTCTGTTGCGTCTTTGCAACTTGTTTCAAAATGTGTCTGAAGCGAGGCATTGTTTGGTCATTAAACAAGTCCACATTTCGGTTTGCTATAGTTTTGTCAGGGTCGTTTTGTATTATACTTTCGAACAGTTTTGTAATTTAATCCATTTAGAACACATTTCAGCATGTGTGACGAGCACCAAGCAAACTTCGAGCATCGAAGCATTTTTTTTTCGTCGAAATACGATGAGTAACGGAGCAAACGAGTTCCGAGGTATGACTGAATTTGTAAAATCATAATCATTTAGGTAATTCGAAGAACCGCTAATTTAAATTTTCTAGTGTTACAATGGAGAAAAAAAGAAATTGTAGAATCGAACCTCCATTGTATTTTGACGTTTATTCGAAGCACAGGTAGCCCTCCTACAGCACGGTATCTTACAACACGGTTTCGCTCAAGCACGATAGAATAAATTACGGGAACCCTCGTATAACACCGTGACTTTTAATGCGGTTTCGCTCTAACACGATAAAAAAAACTGCGAAAACTTTTCTACAACACTTCATATACAACACTAGATAACATGATTTTTGTTTAACACATTTAAAAACCAAATTACCTTAAAATAATGACGGGAAGGAATAATGAATTGTAGTGGCTTTACATGAAAATGTATAAACAAATTATAATTTATTCATTTATAACTCTATTCCGATGTCATAGAGGATGCACAAAGTTATTACATAAGAAGAGCATTATAGTGAGTTTTAGACGTAACCGATTCGAAATCAATTAATGTAATGGAAGCTTGCAAGCAATTTTCAATTTAGCACGTCATCGACGTCATATCTTTGTTGCTGAAAGAACTAAAATCATTAACGTTAAATGCATGTTGGATGAAGTGAAATCTGCAATGACTTTGTAAGAACCAGCAAACAAACCAAAATTACAGATTTTTTTAAAGAGGATAGAAGGTGCAAAAAATCTAAAGGAAGAAAAGGGTTCTGAAAGTGATGGTGATATCCTTCAACCGAAAAAATATTCTCGTTTGATTGTACTCAGCAGTGATGAGGAAGAAATTTATTAAATTAAGGTCGCATTAAATGAAAATAATTTTTTGGGTTTCTTTCCGTTTTGTATTATACATACATTTATATTTTTAATAAAAATTAAGTTACTTATATGGAATTTATAAAAAAAATGTTTGTTTTTAATGAGTGTTCGGAACGTAACCCCCCTTTTTGTACTGCTCTGGGTCTCATATAACACGGTTTCACACAACACGGCATCATCTAGGAACCTATCTACCGTGTTATAGGAGGGTTACCTGTATATTGAAAACGAATAGAAACTTCCAAAAAAAAAAATAAAGAAAGGAAGGTGTAGACTATCGAGCTTAAATATTTTAAAGGATACTTTTGAGAAGATTCTGGACGAATATATTATGAGGAACAGAAATAAATATTGAGAGTTCCCTACATAGCCGGAATAATTCAGTTCGTAAAACACTGGGCTTTGATATTGGAAGGAGAGAGTTCGAAATCCTCGTCTAGAAGACTGTTGTTACATGGTAGATTTGTAAGAATAATAATGAACCATTAGGGCTTGTGGTGGTGCTGTGGTACAGCGCGCTGGTTGAGGGTGCTCGGATCGAATCCCGGCGCCGCGCAATGAAAAATGCCTCCGTTTGTGTCGTCTCTTCATAAGGGGTAATGCTGTTCGCCTATATGGTGCCCCTGTAGTAAAGTGCTGTGTAGTATAGGCGAATGTTTGACGACAAGGGCCTCCGCTAAAAAAAATAAATAAATAAATAACGGACCATTAAATTCATGGTGGAAAAAAATTCAACGTCGTTAAAATAATAATACAATTGATAGTAATAATAATCAAAATTTGGGAGAACTAACATCTCTGTCATTGAGAGGAAGAATCATTTTTACTTTTTGGCAATATACATATTCTTATGCAACGGGAAAAAAATATTTGAGCTTTCAAAACGATTTGCAATTTTTCTAAATAAACCAAACAAATCTCCACCCTATCGAAATCGTTACTAAGACAATTCTTTTGTTGTTGTTGTTGTTGTTCCTAGTGCCCCCTGGCTGGAAGTTCCAGACCATGTCTATATAGGCTTAGATAGCTGATTATTGCGGCTCCGGTTCATAACAGCACTACAAAGGTCACAGTCCGACTTTGCTAGGTGCCACCACAATTTTGAATCCCCAGGGGTGACATCTTGAGGGATCGTACCTTCCCCACACACTGGCCTCATAGAAGAACTTTCCGGTCTACGTATTTAACACGCCCATATTTGATCGAGATACGAAGTTATTTAACTGCTTTTGTCGGGATTCGAACCGAGCACCCTCAGCACCAAAAGCCGACGCGCTACCGCTTAGCTACCTCAGGACCTACAATTGTCTGCAATTACAATTTACTATTCATTCAGTATACACTACTTTGTATGACTGAGAAGATGAACTGACAAATTAAAGGATGACAGTCATTTTGTTCCATTTTAATGTTTGCTGCTTTAAATGGTTTATAATACATGTTATTTGATATAATATATCAGAATCAATCAATTCAGGGGTAATTTAGTGTTTTTTTTTCTTAGTGATGCTGAAAACCTCAATCGATTTCGTGAATCCATTTGTTCATAGGTATGACTGATGGTTATAGTTATGTCATAGTTATGTCCTGAACAGAGCTCAAACGTTATAAAATATCCACAATTAGAAAAAAATAATTAAAATAGGAACTCGGAAAATCAGTCTAGAAAGCCACGAATTTCCTACTACCGAATCATATCGTAGCCTCATATCGTATTAAAAATAAAATCGATTCATTGTTTCAATCGGCTCATTCATGTACATCCTGGAAAACGCTCTTACAAAACATTTGTTACAGTTGATGTCGATTTTACAATCATCTTGCAAAAATTTGAGTTCCTTTTAATTAGGTTAATAATATACAGGCAATGGCTAACTACGGCTATCTACATTGTAACATACTTTCACGACTATTTCAAGTGAAGTTCCTCATATGGCGCTTTTGACTACAACGTCGATCGATATTTTATTAAAGATGCATTTTATTCCAACCTGTTCTTTCGTAGTGTTAGCTCCCTCCTCTAATAAAAATGGAACGAACGAACGAACACACACACACACACACACACCAAGAAGAAGAAAAAAAATTGAAAATCCTTTTGTCAGAGAATCATTATTTCTCTTTTAAACACCTGAAACTCCTCCCATCGATAATCTATTTTAAGAGGATCTCAAGTTTTGTCTTATTATTGGATAAAAATATCAAGCGAGATGTAACCTTGAGTCTTTTTTCGGGTAGGAAAAGATTATTTTTCTCTTCAGTAAAAGCAGCGCTATTATCATTAAACTATTTATTTTTGGATTTCTTATATACCCCCATGTCCTCAAATTATGTATATATAATATATATTATATATAATATATATATATATATATATTATATATATATAGTATATATATATATATATATATGAGTATATATATGTATGTATATGATATATATATATATATATATATATATATATATGATATATATATTATAATATATATATATATATATTAATATTATATATATATATATATATCGTATGTATATATATATATATATATATATATATTAGATATATATATATATTATATACTATATATATATATTTGATATATATATACTATATATTATATATATGATATACTATATATAATATATAATATATATATATATATTATATCTATATATATATATATATATATAATATAATATATATATATGTATGTATATATATATATATATATATATATATATATATATATATGATAATATTATTAATAACATTAATGCCTTTTTCTGAACTTTCTTCCTCATCTGGTAACCTTTTCGATGCCTTGCCGAGATGCTTCGCCTTCCATATAACTTTCTCCGCCAATTCTGGTAACCCCTTTTTGACCTAATTCTAGATTCGCGCGCTACTCTGAGACGCGAGCTGGCTCCGAAGTGATTAAGGTGTGTCGCTATGTTTTGTCAATAAACTTCAGTTATTCGTTATGATTTAAAATATTTTTGTTACGGCCTCGATTGCAGTATTTTCAGGAGATGACTATTCGGGTTATCTCATCAGCCGACAGGATGAACACTATGAAAATGCAATGGAAAATTGTCGACAGCAAGGAAGCAAGTGAAGATGTCATTGTTCCAGGTCGTTTCGAGTTCGAGTATGTATTCCGCCTGACCTCGCCATTGTTCGTCACGGACTACGCCATCTTGGAAGAAGAATGGTACCAGTGCTAAAACATCCATAATTCAACTAAGCCTCCAAGAAGTGATTCAAGTTTTTTATATGTGAGCGACAGTCATAAAAAAATTCATTTCAAGAAAACAATTATGATTCCCTGTGTGAACGCCGAGCGCTGCACAGTGGAATCGTGAAGCTCCAATAATCTATTTTTCAAGATCACCATCAGAGTGTTTTACTCTTTAAAGTTCTTATTTTGTATTGTATTTTATATTTCAAAAGTGGTGTTAAGCACGTCAGTTACTATATTATTTTTTGTAATTTTTAGTATTATTTAATCAAGATGAACACTGCCAATGTAAATTTTGATTCTGATGACTCTTTTAGAATTCCGAATGTTGAGACCGAAGTTAATATTGTGCCCTTTGAAGATGACACTATAGATATAGACTCCTGGTTATTCTATTTTAACATAAAGATGTATCGAGGGATATAAAGATGATGAATGGAAATTAAAATTTTTTTCACGATTTGTAAAAGGAAAAGCACTTAAGGTTTATATTCAAAATTGTTATCAAATTAATAATTTTGCAAAATTAGAACTGTGTTAAAAGAAAATTTCTTCACCCCTACCGTAACTACCTTTAGTGATTTTGCAGGGTAAAATTCAATGAAAACAATGATGATATTACAAAATATTTCAGGAGAAAATTAAAAATCTGGAAAAAAAATTAAATTTAAATAGTGAGATGATCATATAAGTCACCAATTTGTAAATCATTCAGCTATCCATAATCTTTCTATTTTAGCATTCCTGTCCCATCGTCATCCTAGTTAATTTTGAAGAAACCCCGTGAGTGTAAGTGAAACTCACATTTTTTTTTTACTTTTGAAGTTTACTACATTTTATATGGGAAAAAATACTATGTACTAAGTAAATATTACTGATTTTTATACTGGAGTTTACCACTGGGGATACCACTCACTGTCCTACCTGTTCCTTCGCGCTGTTCAAATGTTCCCTTTGAGCAGTTGCCTTTCTCTCTCATGTTTGAGAAACTTGCCTGCCCCTTTTCATTTTGTACAGTTTGCTCAACTTGTGTTTCAGGTTGGAAGCACCTTCCCTTTGGTAAACGCCCACGAGGATGTACTCACGACAGGTCACATACCACAAATTTATGTTTGTATTGATTTTTTCTTATGCTTCACAATAATTGAATGTTAGAGTCAATTGTTGGAATTTGTATTTTTGTTTGAATTTTTGCAACATCAGGTACAGACATTTGGTATTCATGTTGAAAGTACATTTTGACAGCATTTGGTAAATTTATTCTATTAATTGCTGAAAGAATAATTTTAATATTCTTGTTTACATGATCAAGAGAAAAAATTAAATCAATATCTAATGTGAAACGGACCAAACAACGAAGAACATTATTTTTCTAAAAAGATGACTACAATCCGGGAGATCTCCAAAACAACTAAACCATACTACGACAAAAGACTGTGAATAAAAACAACTTTTGTCTTTTTTACAACTAGTTGAACTGTACCGGTCCAGGGCTCTGAAATCTTTTCAAAGACTGTGATACACATATCAGGGACTGAGACCTGCACAATAGTTTTTACTTGTATTTGTTTTTGGAGCATCTTTACATCTGTTGTTTTTAGTGTTTTCATTTAAGCGTACCATTCCATTTTTATTTTACTCCAGCTATTTGTTTTTTAAAATTATGCCATGCTATGTTTTAAAATATTGTGATTTTAAAATATTGTGATTTACATAAAAATTTGTGATTTTCGGGCCAGCTTCAACCTAATATTCTAACTACTAATTTTCATGTTCTCACTATCTGGAGTGCCTTGGAGTCGACGGCCGCGGCTCCATTCCATTTTAGATGGGGGGGGGGGATTCTGTGATAATATTATTAATAACCTTTAATCACCTTTTCTGAACTTTCTTTCTCATCTGGTAACCTTTTCGACGCCTTGGCGAGATGCTTTGCCTTTCCATACTAACTTTCTCCGCCAATTCTGGCAACATCTTTTTGACCTAATTCTAGATTCGCACGCTACTCAGAGACGCGAGCTGGCTCCGAAGTGATTAAGATGTGTCACTGTGTTTCGTCAATAAACTTCAGTTATTCGTTATGATTTGGAATCTTTTTGTTACGGCCTCGATTGCAGTATTTTCCGGAGATGACCATTCGGGTAATATATATATGTATATATATGTATATATTGATTTGAATTTCGATGTATCGTTTTTCAAGGGACCGACAGAAATGAACTAGAAATGTGGGAAAACGATAGATGCGGGCACATAACAAAGCAATATGATCGTTGGGACTGGGTGAAATGAACGACACATACGGGAAAACGATGTTTCGAGGAACGATCGATCGAGATTCCACTGTATATATATATACATATACACTGCAGACCATTAAAATTGCAACACCAGGAAGGGAAGCAAATAACAAAACTTTACTTATTGTACGTATACAGCATAGTAGGAAGATAACATGATTAAATTTATAGGCAATTACAGGGTCCTAAATTAATACACGCAGCTGCCGCCTCTGGCAGCTAAAACGGCTCTAACCCGGTTAGGCCTCGAGTCGAACAGGTCTGGGATGAGAGACGGGTAGGTCATTCCATGCTGTTTCAAGTTTATGCACACTTCATCAATCGTAGTGGCTGGAGAGCGGTGGCGACCCAGTCTCTAAGCAACCCATAACCAGATGTCTTCAGTGGGTGAGAGATCAGGAGAATGTACTGGCCAAGGCAACGGTCGAACACCCTCTGTGTCGAGTTCGGTCAGGACACGACGGGCAACATGCGGTCTTACATTATCTTGTTGAAAGATGACGTCTCCGATGCCTCGAAGATAGGGCATAGCCACTGGCCTTAAAATCTGAGAAATGCAACGATGGCAGTTCAGATTACCGACGACGCGAACAAGAGTTGTTCGTGTCGTGTACCCAATGGCTGCCCATACCAGCACACCAGGTGCAGGGCCCGTATGACGATATCGAATCCATGCAGATCACGCGCATTCTCCCGGTGCCTCCAGACACGGATACGTCCATCATGATGCTGCTCGCAGAACCGGAACTCGTATGAAAAGACGACGTAGTGTCAATCCTGTATCCAGTTTTATCGTTGAGCGCACCACTGTCGCCACTCGTCTCTATGCTGCAGTGTCAAGTGAAGCCGAAATAATGGTCGCCGTGCAGACAGTCCGTGCTGCTCCAGACGTCGTCGCACTGTCCATGCGGATACTTGTCGTGTTGAAAACAAGCCCATTTAAAGGTTCAAGGTCCATAATGTGGCTGTACGATCCTGCAAGGCCGACCTGACAACATGTCTGTCCTCTCGGGCGTCAGTGACGGGAAGCCGTTGAGATCCTGCATGGTTTTCAGTATAACCCCCCTGAACCCATCGATTCCATATTCGCATGCCAGTCGTTCGATTCCGACCAATGCGAGTAGCAATATCACGGAACGATAAACCGCACTCTTGACAGGCCACGATCCTGCTACTATCGAATTCCTACACGTCCTGGTAGCCGTTTCTCCTTTTTGTATGAGGCATAACACGATCCTCTCACAAACAACCAACATTCAAATGCGATTTCCGAATGAGGTACATGCTGCATAACTTTCCTTTTATACAGAGTTTGAGATGCCATTTCTCCCTCCTGCGTCGTTCGATTGCTCTTAAATGCTAATCATTTGCATAGCCCAGCATCTTATTCCTTTCATGTGTAATTTGACGTTTGTATCATCTCTCCTTCATGGTGTTGCAATTGCCAGCGATGTATATATATATATATATATATATATATATATATATATATATATATATATATGTGTGTGTAGAGTGAGCTACATTTCCCCTCCTCATTATTCATAATTTACTCGCCCATGACGTCATGCTGATGGGAAGCTTTCTCTCCGTTTAAGAAGAGGCAGCAGCGAGAAGAAGAAGCTGGGGCGGCGGAACGAAGGCAGATCGTGAGCAGAGCGAACCGAACAGCCAGAGCCAGCGGACTGAGTGCAGAACGAGTGCTGATAAGACGGACTTGGGTGTAATGTCAGGTGCAGGTTTAAACGACGGCTTTTACTGTTTTCAAAGAGGCAAGCTTCAATACATAATGCTATATTGACCTATTTTATAAATGTAAATGTGTACATGTGTCGTCCAAGAACTTTTAAATAAATGTTGTGGTTTTTGTGTATTATCCTGCTTAGCCAACTGATTCCTGACCTACATATGTGTATATATATATATATATATATATATATATATATATATATATATATATATATATATATATATATATATATATATATATATGTGTGTGTGTGTGTGTGTGTGTGTGTGTGTGTGTGTGTGTGTGTGTGTGTGTGTGTGTGTGTGTATAAATATATGTGTATAAACAAACATATATACAGTCGAACCTCCATATATCGAAGTAGCAAATTGCAGGAAAAAAATTCGATGTATAGAAATTTCGATATACAGAATTGAGCTTAGTTTTATCATAATTTTCCTTAAAAAAAATTAAAGCTAATTTTCGTATACGAAACTCCATTTCTATTTTATATGCGAATCCCATTAAATGAAAGTTAATAACTAAAAAATGAATTAATATGAAAGATTTATTGAGTACTACATATCTTAAAAAAAAAAACAATAATGCAGACAATGATCACAGTTACATTCTTTTAAAAAAAAACTAAGAATATCTTGCTGAACAACCAGTTTTGCGGAAAGTCCAAAGAAATGTTCGTATTTATTCAGTCCACTAAAAACTTCATCAGGGACATTTTCCGCGAATTGAAGTCCACGACGTATTGTTTCAAATGCCAAAAATTGGGAGATTTTATTCTAAAGTGGAATAAAATCTCCCAATTTGTCTTGAAAAAAATTTCGATATATAGAGATTTTTTCGATATATAGAAACAATTTTTTTATGTAATGAACATGGAGATTCGCTAAGAGTTCGATATATAGAAAATTTCGATATAGGGAAGTTCGATATATGGAGGTTCGACTGTAATCATATATGATACGTAAACATATAGCATGTTAGCATCATAAATGTGTAGTGAATGAACATATAGACATATACGCACATATATATTCATATAAGTATATATCTGCGTTTATGTTCATACCTTACGCTTACATATGTACACTGAATCTCAGTGGTTAGCGCTTCGGAATTCGGTAATGAGGGTGTTCTGTTCGTGTCCAAACAAGCGCCATTGAATGCTCTCGTGTCTAAACAGGATATGGGCACGTTATATCTGCAGGCTTTCTCGGTCTACACTGTGGTAGCACCAGAGCAAATGTCTGACACTGACCCTTGTGTTGCGCACTAGCAATTGCTATAAACTGGAGTCGCACCCATTCAGTTCTGCGCTGTAAAAATGAAATGCTTTTTTGGGCATATTATTAAAATGGAAATGTCACTAGATGTGTAAGATCTATTCAAGAAACAAAACAGTAACACTCAAAACAGATAATCCCGCTACCTAAATACATTACATACACCCTGGAACAGGTAGCTTTTTTAACCTACTGCAGCCTTTCGTTTTCCTATTGTATACATGGGGCATACGAGAGCGAGTGATCAGTACATTAAATGCATGAATGTACGCCAGGGGTGTCAAACCTTTTAGTTTCCTTTGGGCCACATTGAAAGGAGCCGAATTGTTTTAGGCCACACAGAAATATACATAACATTAAAAAATGTTGACGAGTAAAAAATGTATAATATATAGTTGTCATATTTATATCCTTATATATTTTATTAAAGATAACTATAGGACTCATAAAATTAATGTAATATTTGTCATTGAATTCGAGAAACTTATGCATCAATATCAGGTCAATTGAAGTGGTTGTAATTCTCAGAGAGTTTTCAAGATGTTCATCCAATATTTTGGTTCTAATTTGTCTTTTATTCTGCTTCACTCTTGTGCATACTAATTTTAATAACAGTTCAAATATGAAATATTAAATCTGTAATAACTTCACATTTAATTTTGTAAGGAAATTAATATACAGAAATTGCATACGGAATTTTGTATAGAATTAAAGATATTTCAAATGATGTATTCTCGATTTGTTGAATGAACAAATCGGGATCTGTAATGGCTTGCAATCATCGCCGAGGTGGGCTATTGATATTTTATTCGCTTTGAGCTCTCTGTCTGGGCCGCATGCGGCCCGCGGGCCGCGAGTTTGACACCCCTGATGTACGCGCTTATAAATGCATTTAAATGGATTCTCGTGAAAAACGCATAATACTTTCAGGCTGATAAAAAAAAATCCTTTTTTCAGGCCCAGAAGAAAGATTCTGGTTTGCACACTGTCATCAGTGAGATAATTTAAATTTATTATCGAAACATATTCGAAAACGTTGAGAAATCAGCCCTAGATTATATGTCTTGATTTAGTAGAGAAAACAAAAGTTATTAATTCCTTTAAAGTTCATAACATCTGGCATCAACTGAAGTGTCATACCGAGAGTCTGCTAAAACCTACTTTAATTTTTAACTCGTTAAACTTGTATTAACAGGGCACCTAATTTCAGTTAAGTGAGGAATGAAATGGGTTTACAGTTTTCAAAACATTGCACTACCGAAAAGTTTAAACCTGTTTGGTGGTGCGGTATTTTCTCTAATGTTTTATTCATCTCATATGCTTACTTGCATGACATAATTTTACCGTTTCTATAATTATAACTTTTATAGTTTTAGCGATAATGCAAGAAAAAATAAAATCTTTCAAAAGAAAAAATTTTCGATTTACATTTTAGAAACTCGACAAATATATATATATATATATATATATATATATATATATATATATATATATATATATATATATATATATATATATATATATTACTATTAACAGCTGAAGGTAAACAAATGTTAGTTTGTCAGTCAGCACACACAGGGACGGGCTAATCTCGCGAACTGAGCATAGCAGGATATCGCGACTGGTACCGATATACGCGGACGGCTGAGACGCGTGCACTGATGCTATCCTCAACTTTCAAAACTTTAAACTATTTAATTATTCAATTAAAACCGACGAACTTAATAGAAGAGGAGAGCAGAAATAGCTGACATTCCGGGTAGGCCAGCTCCTTTCCGTTTTGCAAATTTCTTCTATTTTCATGCATGCAAAATTCAACTTTTTCGTCCTCCAATAGACAAATTTTTTTTCCCATGTGTTTTACAACTCTTCATCTTTAAGGATATACACATTTTTATAAATTTAAAAATGTTTTTCACTGTTTTTTCCCCAAAGCAGTTTTCCGAATTTAACGAAATCGACAATTTTGATGGACAAATATTTCGGTTTTCTGCACCTATTAATGCCAATTTTACAATTTATCGGCATTTGCTAGATGTTCAGCTTCAAAAATGTACCAAAAACATTCAATAAAAAAAGTTTTTCATTCTAAAAGAGCGTATTTTCAAAACTCACTTTTAACTGAATGCCGAGTTCGTAATTTTTCGACTTATTTTTTTATTCACTAATAATTCCATCAAGTTCGTGAAATTTGTTTCTAATTAATGAGCAACTGATAGGATTCTTCCACCACCAATTTTGAATTCGTCAAAACTGTCTTTCTATTTTTTTAAGCCCTTTTTCCGCCCGAGATTAATATTTACATTCGGCCTTACAGCAATATATCTCCCATCTTGCTCACCTTCCTGTGTGCTGTCGTGGCGTAATGCTATCGCGCTGACCTGGTAAACCCTACGTTGTGGGTTCGGCCCTAGGTGGCGACGCATTTTCCAATTTTCCTTATCTTGGTGTTATTTGTTTTCCCCGCGGAACTCTGCAATCATCTCATTACGAATTGTTTGACCGTGCAGAGGGCCTTTTTTTCTTTTATTATGCGAACTTTCCATCTTGTTTGCTGAAGGCCATCTTTTCCGTAACTTTATAATTAATTTCAACGTATTTCCTTTAAATTTTTTAATTCTTCATTTTAATCTTAATTTATTTAATCTTAATATATTTCTAATTTTTAAATTTCTCTTACCCTTCTACTTTTTGAAGGTTTTAAACTTATTTTTTATATTAATGTAACTGGCAACATTAACCTTAATTTAAATTAATAATTTTTTCTATTGAGCACATATACATTGATAATAAGCATCTTGCGACAGGAGTTAAAGTCAATAGACCCAGGAACTCTAATCTTAAAAAGAAATTCTGCTCAGTTGCCAAAAGAAAAAATTGTTAGTTGAGAACGAGTCATTTAATAATTGAAATCAAGAAATAATTTAAAGTACCAGAAATAATTTTAGTTTTAGGAAATGAGAAGTTAAAACCTTTAGAATATTTTCTAATTGAATGAATTTCTTTTTTGTCTAAAAAGCAAAATTTGAAAGAATTACACTGCTGGCCACCCAAATTGCAACACCAAGAAAGACAAGTGATATCACAACAAAATTTATTTTGTAGATAACATGTTGACCAAGTATCAAATGATTAAATTTATAGACTTCTGTGAAGTGTGGTTCCTGCCAAAATCAGTAGCCAGAGTAGCCGCCATTGTTGGAGATCACCGCTGCCGCACGCCTCGGCATTGATTCAAAGAGACTTTGGATGAGTTCTTGGGGTACAGCAGACCAAGCAGTTTCCACACATTGCCAAAGTTGATCTGCTGTGGCAGCTGGGGATGGAATCTGGGTCAATCGTAGAGCAACCATGGACCACATGTTTTCTATCGGTGAAAGATCCGGAGAGCGAGGCGGCCAGGGAAGCAATTCAATCTGGCGATTGACGAAGAACCGTTGGACAATGCGTGCCACGTGTGGTCGCGCATTATCCTGTTGAAATATGGCTGTGGGCAAGCCCTGAAGGTAAGGAAGGACAACTGGCTCCAACACCTCGGAGATGTAGCGCTGGCTGCTTAAAGTACCGGCAATGCGTACTAGAGGTGTGCGAGAGTGATATCCAATACCGCCCCATACCATAATATCCGGTGCAGGACCAGTGTGGCGGTGCATAACGCAGCTGTTCAGCATCCTCTCTTCACGGTGTCTCCAGACTCGAATGCGACCATCGTGGTGTTGCAGACAGAAGCGTGACTCGTCAGTAAAGACAATTTCATTCCATTCTGCCTTCCACATCCTTCTGTCATCGCACCATTGGCGGCGAAGACGTCTGTGGTTCTGCGTCAAGGGTGGACAAAGCAATGGACGTCTTGCGGACAGACCACTCTGCTGTAAACGGCGTCGAATGGTACGCGCAGACACTGGATGATGCGTTACAGACTGTATGTGCTGTGCTATGGTTCGTGATGTGACTGAGCGATCCGTCACTGCCATGCGCACAATTTGCCTGTCATCACGTGAAGTGGTGCGCTGAGGTGGATGCGATCGAACACGCCGGTCCGTCGTACCCTCCTGCATCCAACGATCACATATCCGCATTACAGTTGTTTGGTTTCGTCCAACACGACTACCGATTTCACTGAAAGATAATCCACAATCTCGGTAGGCCACTATCCTTCCTCTGTCGAACTCGGATACTTGATCAAAAGATGATCGCTGTTTTCGACGAGGCATAATTGATCGTTTTTTTTGAAAAAACCACAAGAAAAACACAATTGCCGAACTTGAAATCGTCGAAATCTCCAAGCCTTAAATAGCGCTTTGAAGTGGCGCCACAGGCGCGCGTGATGTGCGTCTGCGCTGAAATTCTAATCATTTGCATATCTCACCTCCGCTAATGCATGTTGTAAATTTCATGTTATTTGCATGTTTCCTTCAGGGTGTTGCATTTACAGTGGCCAGCAGTGTATTTCAAAAGCCAAAAACCGAAATTTGAGAAAAAAAATTTTAAATTATTATTTCCTTTTTTAAAAATTCTAATATATTTTGATTAAACGGTGTTTAATCATTAAGAAATGAAACTATTTCATTTTAAATAGAAAAAGCAACACATCGGGTTGCCACTCAGCTAGTATATATATATATATAATATATCTATATATATAAAAGAGCTTGTCTGTTTGTTTGTCCGCTATAGAATCATAGACTGTTTCACCCACCGGGACCAAATTCGGCACAGTTAATGTTTTGGACCCGAGAAACTTAAATCAGGAAAAACGAATTTTGGGGCTCAATTAGTTTTTTTAAAATTAATTTTTTAATGTTTTTTGTGCCCGATAGAGGTGCGTCTACCCCCTGTTGATTCCCCTCGACCAGCTGCGTTAAGAGGGGTGGTTTGAGAATGACGGAGGGGGGGGGGGTTCAAATTCCAATGCGCGGGAGAAAGAGGGTTGGGAATGACCTTAAAATCAGACGAAGGTCCGCAGGCTCAAAGTTTCTTTCTTTCTTATTGTTTGTATATCATTTCAGTAGAAACGTGCTAAGCGCATTCTGTCTGGCCAGATGAACATGAAGAGCGGGAGTGCAGCCCAGTATTTTTTTGATGGAATGCATGAAATATTTTATATCTATATATCTACTCGGGCAACGCCGGGGAATAATGCTAGTATATATATATATATATATATATATATATATATATATATATGTGTGTGTGTGTGTATGTGTGTGTATAAATGTGTGTGTATTAACAAGAGGCAAAAAGAACAATAAGAAATTGTTTTCATATCTATTATACCATATTTATACTGAATCCTCTCTAAATGTTGATGTCTAATGCTCAGATAAGATATATACTTTTCTATAGCTTGTAAATACGTTTTTGTTATTGAATGGCAATAATAAAGAATTAAACTCAGATGTTTTTCTTTCTTCTTCTGAAACAATATGGAGGAGAATATTTTTCGAAGAAAAAGTTGTGTTGTAGTTGATTTCCCATATCATAGTTAATTTTTCAAATTTTGCTTTTTTATTGATCCACTTTTCGGCTCACTTTTCATTTAAAATCTACTACGAAGGTTTTAAAAAATTGCCCCCTCAGTGCTCGCAAAAGAGATCTACGACTTTTTTCTCATTGGCCATACCTGTTTTGGAGTACTATTTCACCTGCTCAGATGTTTAGAAGATTTCAATAAATGTCCCGTTTAGTTAAAACAACCATGAAAGGTTTTTTGTTTTTGTATTTCATTTTATATGTTACTCGGAAAAAAAATATCTGCATACAGTATTATCAAACTTTTTCCAGTAGTACATTAAAATCGCATTTTAAAACTGCATAGGGGCTTCTGGAGTTCAGGAGAACTTCTCATGACAGTATGTCGCATAGAATTCAAAAAAGTTTATTGCATTAAAAAATTCTGTTTTTTTTCGCTTAAAATGACGTTCAAATCATGTTTCTATCTTAGAACAAGAGATATTAATTTTTTTATTTTGGTTTGATTTCAATATTTTGCTTTCAAGCAGTGGTTGTCGTGGAAACGACATGGAAATGAGAAGTCAACATTTCTGCATCTTTGTTTATCCTCTAGTTGACCAGGTTTGCATTTCCGGTCATACATACCTATGTGATTCTGTTTTGTTTTTGAGTTTTCTACTTCCTCCAGAAAAATGGGATATTTCCGGCCATCCAGTGGGGTTGGTAAGAGGTATGGTCCTATTAAGTAAACAGCACCCTCCAGAGTCAGGTTTGTGTTTCCGGTCATACATTTCTATGTAATTATTGCTCGTCTTGATGCCTACTATCACCCCTCTGAATTTTTCGGTCGAATTCGGCAACACCCTGTATATTATTTATTTAAATTTAAGGTGTGATTTTTAATTCTTGTACTTCTTCTATATACACTTCTACTTCTTCTACAGTGAAATAAAGGGTAGATTGTATAAGTTAAACAAAAAGCTGCGTGCTAGAAGATTTTCCTTCAGATAGACGTCGCAATTCCTATCTCCAAAGCTGAGATTTAAATGTTCAGTGACAGCTAGAGTCCAAACACTAGAAGGACGTTATTTTACTTCCTTACACGTTTACTTTGCCGAGGAAGGATGGAATTCCTTTTCTCGGCGAAACCTTGTGCATTTCGAAAGCAAGTTCCTATACGCGCTAATTACAGGAAAACTCCTACTAATTTCAAGGTCATTTTTTTTCTTCAAAGAGACGCTTTTTTCCTCACTCCTCCACGTGCGATTGGAAATTTTGCTTCACCCACATGTCTTATCTCTCCCTGGAGGAGTTATTTCCCGAGTTTTACGCTTTTGGTGTGTTTTGCCCCATAGATTATTTATCTTTAAGATCAGGCGATTCATAACATACCTTTTAGTTTATCAGCACTGGTACCTCTACAGATACAGAGGCAATGGTAATAGACATAATTTTTTTTTCTACTGTTTGTCGTTATCGGTTTTTCTCCTTTTAATTTATGTATTCTTAGATTGTGTAGAGTTGGATTTTATTCTTATCTTTGCAAATAATTTTTTTTAGATTCAGAATCTTATTTATATCAGTGAATACTTACTATCCCGAAAAGGGAAGAAGACCTTTTAAACAGATTAGAAAAAAAATTCAGAAAAGAGAATAGGTATTAAAGTCAATATTTTCATTGGAGGATGCTGTCGGAGTTTCTTACTATTAAATAGGATATAAGTATTGAAAAGCTGGTACTGAAACTCAAAATACAAAATCATTTTTTTTTTTGGGGGGGGGGGTCAGTAGTAGCACCTTTGTGCTATTACTTTGCAAAAAAGCACGATTAGTTATTGAGTTATGGCATGACAGTTAAATTGAGAAGTATAACATACACCTTATACACTCATGGACAAAAAAAATTAGCGCACCAAGAAGGAGTCGTCAAAATGAAACGAAATTTTACATACGTAATGACTACTTTGATATAAGTAAATGATAAGAAAATCAAAGAAAAAGGATAATTTATTTCAGAGAAAAAGGCAAAAGAACGGAGGAGTTAATACTCCGTTGGACCCCCTCTAGCGCGAATGCACGATGCGATACGATCGGGCATTGAGTCATGCAAGTTCTGTATGATGTCTTGAGACATTTCGTTCCATATTTGCTGTAACCTTGCCTCTAGTTCGTTCAAACTCGTAAGATGCCCAACTCGTCGTCCCAAATGATCCCAGATATGCTCGATTGGAGACAAATCTGGGGATCGGGCAGGCCAAGGAAGGGTAGTAACAGTGCGGAGACAGTCTTGTGACACCCTTGCCGTATGAGGCCGAGCATTGTCTTGTTGAAAAATGGCTCCTGGGAGCCGTTGCATGAGTGGCAACACATGTGGTTGCAGGATTTCATGAACATACCGCTGGGCTGTCATGGTGCCACGGAACAATACTAGGGGTGACTGTGTATTGTAGGCAATGGCACCCCATACCATCACACCAGCTGTGGGAGCGATGTGTCGCTGTACAGCAAAGGCAGGATTGAAGAGTTCACCACGGGCTCTCCACACACGAACACGATTGTCATCACTGCCGAGATTGAATCTGGATTCGTCGCTAAAGACGACCTGGTTCCATTCCGCTGCAGTCCAGTTTCCTCGTGCGCGGCAAAACTCTAAACGGAGGCGTCGATGTGTGGGCGTCAAGGGCAGCACACGTAATGTGCGCCTCGATACCAACTGTCCTTCAGCCAGGCGCCTTCGTATGGTTCGAGAAGACACAGAGGCCCCTAGTGAAGGTGCTACCTGTGCCTGGATGGCGGCCGATGAAGCAGTTGGCTGTACGCGTGCATTTCTTACGATGTGGCGGTGTTCTCGACGACTGGTCTGTCGAGGGCTTCCTGAGCCTGGTCTTCGTGTACATGACATCTCTCGGGTCCACTGGTTCCAAAACCTCCTCACAACACAATCAGAGCGGCCTAATTGACGAGCTACTCGCCTAGCTGACCACCCAGCTTCCATCATCCCGATGATTCTCCCCCTCTCAAACTGCGACAACTGCTTATATTGTCTTCGAACACGGCGTAATGGCATGTCTATCTCAGCTCTTCCTTTGTAAATGATTCAGCACACTCAAACAAGCTTTGGTTACCTGTTTTATACTCCACAGAGTACGATGTTCAACGCCCTCTACCGGCTATACGTAATGCGCAATCACGCTGCATTTCTAATCATTTGCATATCTCCCCGACATGTACCTTCATTGCAAGTTTCGTTACGATCCCGCAATTATTTCTTGGCGCGCTAATTTTTTTGTCCATGAGTGTATATAAATAGTAACCGCACACTGGATCAAAATAAATTACAATTGGTAGGTCTTTGCCTACTAATTACAATATAAGTAAGTCTCATCCTGCAAAATTTCTTCATTATCATTAAACGAAGATTCCTTTTTTAAATAAATATAAACATACATACATAAATATATATAATTTTAAATATCTCTTTTGACTCTTATTTTACTCTCATACCTTCGCAGGAGAAATTTAATTTCCGTAACTCTTCTTTATATTTCTCATAAAATTTCTCCACTTGTTGGCAGAACTTATGCAACTCCAGATTTTACGCACAATGCGCATAATTTATGCAGGCCAAAGTACAGGGACATTTTGTTGCCTGAGGTGCGGTAAATTTCCTTGAACCCGTACCCGTTTGGTAGTTGTTACTGGCATATTTACACCACAACGGTACGTAGACGACATTCTGCGATCCGTTATGTTGCCGTTCCTCTTGTGCCATCCAGGATTTACTTTTCAAGAAGATAATGCCCATGCTGCTATGAATTCTCTTCAAGCTTTCTGAAACCTTCCTTGGCTAGCTAGGTCGGCTGATCGCTCCCCCATAGAGTACATTTGGGACGTGATGGGAAGGCAATTGAAACTATTCCGGAATGTTGCCGATTTAGCCCGACAGTTGGAGACAATTTGGCAGGAAATCCCGCAGGACACCATCCGGGAACTATATTACTCTATGCCACACCGTGCAAATTCTTTTACCGTTCTTAAATTATTTAAACCTCTGTCCTATCACCCCCTCTCACTTAGTTTTCATGGGAAGTCATCCCATGTAACTGTAAATTTTGCTACTTTTTTTAAAATTTTAGTCACCCTGGGAGTTAAAAATATGCATAGAAGCCTGAAATGAACAAAGACAGACCTTATGATGACCACTCCTTGCCCTCAAGATTCTTTTGCTCCTAGTTCAGAGTTGTGATTGATTTTTGGAAATCAATGGCCACTCCGAGCTAGTAAGCTTTTTCATACTCCCACAAGTAGGACAAATGCCCACCTTTTTCTTTTTCCCATCTTTGTTCTTTGCAAGATGTTGTTTTGGCTGTCATATCCTGTTGGGAGAATAAGTTTGTCCACTACACGGCTAAACCTCTTTCCTCCCTAATACACTCACGGTAAAAGCTATCTTGATACATGATTCAGAGTCCCGTGTTCTCAATCCCCGTCCGAAAGATCATACGACTTTTGACTCACGGCATCAGATGTTCGCTGATAACCAATTAAAAGAATTTTAGGCTCCCAACGCCCCCATGGTATAAATACGTAGAGCAGCGATTTTCGGCCCTTCATTGCCTTGCTCTCTTGCTCCTCTGATCCGCGCTCTCTCGTCCCTTGTCTGCATACTGCTTCCAACTATATTAGGATGTAGCCGTATTCGATACACAAGCCCCTGGCAGAGTCCGGTGGCTAGCTTATTTGCGTCCATGTCGTCAGTGTCAGTTTGTGCCAATCCGCTTTGTAGTGTACATCTCTTCCATGTCGCAGTCTTGAAGTTAAATTTCATAAATAAAATAATTCGGCTGTTCAACGTTCTCCTGTTTTTTCATCGAGTGTTTATTCGTCATGACTAGCATCACCTGTACCGGTTTGCTAAAGATATTACCACTCTGGCTTCTGCTATCCACTACGTGTGTCATCTTCTTATTTTCCGTTAAAGTTATTCGTGGATGTAGACTCGTTTTATTACATATATATATATATATATATATATATATATATATACTATATCTGTGTGTGTGTGTGTGTGTGTATTAACCCATGACGTCTGCTATGAGTTTTATGCTGCCATTCAGACGACAGGTCCACTAGGGGCACACAAAGGATGAACGAGAGTTGGAGTTGATTCTCGACGAGGCAAGACGTACGTACCTAGCAGCAGACGAGCTGTAACGAAAACCCCTTTCGTCTTTGTTGAGGCCTGACGTGGCCTGACGTGATGATAAACTTACTGTAACCTTTTTTGTAAATAGTCTTTTTTACGTTAATATAATGTGTAGTCTAAGTGATGCGCGACTCATAAGATGCGCACTACTTATTTCGAGCCCTACTTTACTATACACACACACACACGCACACACACACATGTATATATATATATATATATATATATATATATATATATATATATATATATATATATATATATATATATATATATATATATATATATAAATATATATATATATATATATATATATATATATATATATATATATATATACACACAGTGGCGCCGGAAAGGGGGGGGGCAAGGGAGGGCACTTGCCCCCCCCCCTAGAGAAATTGAATTTTTTGTTTCTACCTAGCTAGCGCTCGTAAAATATTAGAATTTTCATTTAAAATCATAAAGGCTAACAAAACTGAATACTAAATTGCAACCTCACACTCGTTAACGCAAGCGCGATAAACGTCATTCCATATACGCAGGAGCGATTAATCGTCAATTTCAGGTACGCAAGCGCGTTTAAACGCCAATTCCAGACGTTTGCTTTTGCGATTCGAAAGCAACCCTACACGATGTTTTTCATCGCGAAAGGGAATCTTGAATCCGATGCATTTGAAACGCGTACACGTTGACGTGTGATAGGGCATAATATAACATAAAATAACATAAAAATTTATATTTTATAACCGTATATATGTATTCTTAATAATAAAGGTGTAAAAGTTTTAATCTATTTTACTTTGCCCCCCTCTATATTTGACTCTTCCGGCGCCACTGTATATATATATATATATATATATATATACCGGGTGGCCATAATTAAACTGACAGTGCTCACAGTGTTCTGTAGCGCGATCTATTTGCGAGAATGACGCCACATTTTGTAGGAAGATTAAACAAGACGGGGGACGAAGGATTCCGCGAAAAAATAAATTAGTTCCAAAAGTCACCGCTAGGGGAATATTTGGCGCTGTGTAATAGAAAATAGAGTGTTAATGTCGTGTATTCTCACTACACCGAGGTTCTTTCTCTGGCTTAGGCACAGTGAGGTAGATAAAACTAGTCGTCTAAACGACACAAACATTTATTGACAATTTAACAAAATATTACAACGAGTACTCTGAGCACGAGGTAGGCAAGCCTATCGTATCTTACCAGACCTAGGGGTAAGATTCTCCTACTAGAGACGCTCTCCGTCTGTCCCTTTCTTACAGACTCCCCGACGACCCCCTCCATCCTCTTGGGTTCAACGCCCCCACAGCCAATCCCTGATTGGTAGAGGGGTGGGGGGAATCACGGGGCACAACACTTTCGCTTTAACCAGCGCTGTTAGTCAAACATTACACTACAGTTAACAAATGCAAATAGGTGGTAATAACCTTTGGTGAATGTAAGGGAATTTCTGTGACTGCATGTGGTGATTTGTCATCCCAAATTCGGCAGTTCTGGGTATTCACAGTTCCATGCAGGTAAAAGTGGGCCTCGTCTCCCCATAAGATTTTCCACGGCCAAGCATCATCCACCTCCATTCTGGCAAGAAAGGTGAGAGCAAAAGTCAATCGCTTATCATGGTCGGGGTACAGTAACTCCTGTACACGGCTGATCTTGTACGGATAGAAGTTGATAATCTTTCGTAAGATTTTCCAAACCGTACTGTAAGGCATATCCATATTCCGAGCTAATCCACGAGCGCTAGAGGTGGCAGCAATATTGTCTGGTCCTCTGTCGACAATCGCCGTGGCAACTGCTTCGATTGTATCCTGTGGTACAGGTTTTCGTCCTCTGCCTGACTGAACCTTCAGAGAACCTGTTTTCTCAAACGTCGCAACCATTGCTTTTAGCCCATTAACTGACACAGGACCGTTACCTTTACGCATTTTTTTGTGCGTTTTAAAAGCACGAAGAGCGGCTGACGCGTTGCACTGGTTGAGGTAAAAGAATTTGACCAGTAACACACGCTCGACTAAAGAAGGAGACATTGCACATAAACTTTCAATGCGATTGATTCGAAACGTAACACATTGCCTTTTAAAACCCAAGCAGCTGGCACTGTGCCAATGGATGTAACGTGAAATTTGAATAAAGAACTTCTTCTGCTCAGTGTACGTGATATTGCAGATCACGAGACTTTATCGGTGTTTATGTAGATTTTACGCTTTTTTAAAAGTGTTGATATATTGCACTTGATCTAAATAAGAAATGTGCATAATAAAAGGTAATTTTATTCCGTATTAATTTGCATTTGTTAACACTCTATTTTCTATTACACAGCGCCAAATATTCCCCTAGCGGTGACTTTTGGAACTAATTTTTTTTTCGCGGAATCCTTCGTCCCCCGTCTTGTTTAATCTTCCTACAAAATGTGGCGTCATTCTCGCAAATAGATCGCGCTACAGAACACTGTGAGCACTGTCAGTTAAATTATGGCCACCCGGTATATATATACATATATATATATATATATATATATATATATATATATATATATATATATATATATATCTCCATGTTTTAAGAAGCCGGTCCGATGCCATGTAGAAGCGATTGAACATACGCACAACCCAGCTTCGCTTGAAGAAGAAAATTGAATTTTTACCCTTAGCCTCGTGTCCTGAAAATCAAGCGGTCAGACACTTCTAGTGCTTTGATGTCATTTGGCGGGAAACAAGAGGCCACTGCTCTCAGCCGCGGGGTGTGTTCCAACGTTTACGGAGCACACGCGCCGTACGATTTTTTACTCTCTACACACGGGAGACTCGAAAACTGGAATGTAAATAGAATAAATATGCATACTTAGTTTTATTTTTTCTAGATATGCAATGAGAAAATGAGCAATGCTATTTTTTGGAGAAGGGAGGTGGGGAATTTAGACAGGTACGACAGATTCGCTCCTAAGCGTGTAAACGGGTTGTGTTAGTGAAAAAATACAAATTGTACTTTTCTACAGGCTGTTTTCCGTTTCATAAGGTACCGTAATCATGCTTGCGTCACTGCGTCACGAGACAGAAAGTAAAATAAGTCTCTAAAAATATTTTTTTTTAAAAATGTGTATAATGAGACCAACGCCTAGTCTGTTTTCGAGGAGAAATTTTTTATATCTTGTGTTCTGCAAACACTATTAAAAAACTAGCTGTTATAAAAATGGCTCGTCCATTCCCCCTGAGTTTGAATAATTTTGAAACAAAAAGCGATATGTGCAATGATGTTACATATTTTAGAAAATTGTGGATTAAAAAGAAATTCGCCTGTCCGTTTGTGTTGTGTTAACCCGTGAATGATAACATCTGTCGGAATCACACTAACAGTAACATCCGTCCATGAGACTAAGTTAGATTTCGCAGCTCATTACTTACGCAATTTTCCAATTTTCATATAATTTTAGCTCTGTTTTTGAGGTATTATTTATTTATAAAATATATTTACACTTGGTTTTAATTTTAATATAACTTTGTTTAAACCTTTAAATGCGTTTTTCTGCATGATGGTTTCTTTTTCACCATTTCTCGTCTTTAAATTGTTATAAGTCATGAACCGTTAAATATAAATAATTCAAACTTGGAACATGTCTTTTTCAATTATTTTGCTTTAATTTTAATTCAGCAAATTTGAAAAAAAAATTTTATTTTTAAAAATATGATTTTTTAAAAATAAGTTACATCATTTTTTTAAAAAATGTTTACTCTAAATATTTTTAATTTCTTAAAAATTAATATTTTAAAAAATGCTGACTCAAAATTAAAACTCATATATTTCTGTTTAATGAAATGAAAAATTTTTGAAATTCGACAAATAATATTTCGAGTTATAACGATTTTAAATTACCCCAGTTTTTAAAAAAAATTTTTAATTAAAAATTTTTTAAATTTTCTGAGAAGCTTTAGAATGTGATTTTGTTTACAAATTGTATGATTAACCATCACAAAAAGATTCAAAATTTTAACTCAATAAATAAATTTTTTTTAATGTGTCCTGGACCCTAGACGGACCAAATACGTACCTTTAAAGTAATATCCGTCTCTAAAGCGGAGTGAGTTTTCTTGGAATAGTAAATGTAAGGCGATAAAGTAAACAAAACTCAAAGATAAACAAACACAACCAATGTCATGGAATAACTGAAACATAGCTCGAACATGAAGGTTTAAAATCGATAACTACGCACCCTAGCGAGAAAAGTATGAACTCCATCCGTCGGAGAGACGGATGTTACCATTTACGGGTTAAAGATGCCGTGAACTAACCTTATAGGATTCGATCACCTCAATGTTAACCTAAGGAGGAAATGTGTCCAAGGATTGCTGACTTGCATTTAAAGATTTTTTTTTATAATTGTGCTCCGTAAAAGAGAAAGAAATTTTACAACTCGGGGCATCTTTTGCTTTTAAAAAAAATGCAAATAATATTTTAAAATTTAGATAATTCGGGGGGGGGGAATCTGGTCTAGAGTGTTTTAAACACTCATCCATTCCATGATGTGTTTTTGCTTTAAGAGAAGTTTACAGTGCAACTGTGTAAATTAATTTTGTTCACCGTTTTGACCAATGCATAACTGTGTTTGAAATGTCTTTCAGTAATGCTTTGTTTCATGTTATTGCAACTAGGTTAAGATATAGTCGATAACTAATTTATGGTCGAAATTGTGGTAATGTTTGAAATTAAGTTAAGATTAGAGTAATGTATTGTTGTAGTACCTATGCTAAAATATGTTAAATGAAAGTGCTTAATGTGTTGGAGAATAGAAGCTAAACGAGTTATAGGGTACGATGTCGGCTATGACAGGCTGAAAAGTACTGGGCTAGTCACCCTTAAGTTTATATTTGAACCGAGAAGGTTATATGTAGATACACTCATGGACAAAAAAATTAGCGCACCAAGAAGGAGTCGTCAAAATGAAACGAAATTTTACATACGTAATGACTACTTTGATATAAGTAAATGATAAGAAAATCAAAGAAAAAGGATAATTTATTTCAGAGAAAAAGGCAAAAGAACGGAGGAGTTAATACTCCGTTGGACCCCCTCTAGCGCGAATGCACGATGCGATACGATCGGGCATTGAGTCATACAAGTTCTGTATGATGTCTTGAGACATTTCGTTCCATATTTTCTGTAACCTTGCCTCTAGTTCGTTCAAACTCGTGGGATGCCCAACCTGTCGTCCCAAATGATCCCAGATATACTCGATTGGAGACAAATCTGGGGATCGGGCAGGCCAAGGAAGGGTAGTAACAGTGCGGAGACAGTCTTGTGACACCCTTGCCGTATGAGGCCAAGCATTGTCTTGTTGAAAAATGGCTCCTGGGAGCCGTTGCATGAGTGGCAACACATGTGGTTGCAGGATTTCATGAACATACCGCTGGGCTGTCATGGTGCCACGGAACAATACTAGGGGTGACCGTGTATTGTAGGCAATGGCACCCCATACCATCACACCAGCTGTGGGAGCGATGTGTCGCTGAACAGCAAAGGCAGGATTGAAGCGTTCACCACGGGCTCTCCCCACACGAACACGATTGTCATCACTGCCGAGATTGAATCTGGATTCGTCGCTAAAGACGACCTGGTTCCATTCCGCTGCAGTCCAGTTTCCTCGTGCGCGGCAAAACTCCAAACGAAGGCGTCGATGGGTGGGCGTCAAGGGCAGCACACGTAATGGGCGCCGCGATACCCACTGTCCTTCAGCCAGGCGCCTTCGTATGGTTCGAGAAGACACAGAGGCCCCTAGTGAAGGTGCTACCTGTGCCTGGATGGCGGCCGATGAAGCAGTTGGCTGTACGCGTGCATTTCTTACGATGTGGCGGTCTTCTCGACGACTGGTCTGTCGACGGCGTCCTGAGCCTGGTCTTCGTGTACATGACATCTTTCGGGTCCACTGGTCCCAACACCTCCTCACAACACAATCAGAGCGGCCTAATTGACGAGCTACTCGCCTAGCTGACCACCCAGCTTCCATCATCCCGACGATTCTCCCCCTCTCAAACTGCGACAACTGCTTATATTGTCTTCGAACACGGTGTAATGGCATGTCTATCTCAGCTCTTCCTTTGTAAATGATTCAGCACACTCAAACAAGCTTTGGTTACCTCTTTTATACTCCACAGAGTACGATGTTCAACGCCCTCTACCGGCTATACGTAATGCGCAATCACGCTGCATTTCTAATCATTTGCATATCTCCCCGACATGTACCTTCATTGCAAGTTTCGTTACGATCCCGCAATTATTTCTTGGTGCGCTAATTTTTTTGTCCATGAGTGTAGAATGGCCTTGAGGCTATGTTTTTGTTGCCTTAAATAAGAAGTTATTAATGTAAGTTTCTTAGTGCATTATGAGTATTGTGTTTTTCTTAATCATGTATGAATTTATTATGTGTAATATTAGTGTAATGATTAGCTGTATCTCTTGTTGGAACTGAATAGAGGTTTCCACTTCCGAAAAGTATTCGGAGTGCAGGATTAGAGATGGTGTGTCCCAGACTGAGTGCAGTTTAGGGTTTTCGAGGGAAATTTCTAAATTAGGCGGAATTGACCGTATGGAGTTAGGGCTGAAGAAAGCTAAATGGTATTGACCTCTTTGGAAATGTTTCGTGTGGGCATACCTAAAGGGACCTACCGAACTTTTCATTAGACTTTTTTATGTATAAAAAAGCCTTTAAAGGGGGGGAGGAGCTGTGATGGCGACGAACTCTCTACTTAACCCCCGGTATTATATATGAAAATACGGTGAAGTTTCTTTTCAGTTTTGAATGTTTACCAGAGGCAATTCCAGATCCATCAATCAAGAGGCGTGCCAGCTGTCTAGTAAACAGATGACCAGTAAACAGATGACAACCAGGACTGGAAGTGCAAGTGGTTTCTGGACGAGTTGTTCCGGAGATATGCAGTGGAAGGAGAACCGGTTTGGACTGGTGGATCGTCTATGAAGGCTAGAGAAGGCCAGTGTCAGACAGGGACAGACAGAGAGAGACAGGGGTCCGGCGTGGACGTCGACTTTGTCTCGGACCAGCGGTTTGCGTGTGCGGAGAAGCCACGTGGAAAGTGATTGTGATTTGTTTGGCCGAAGCGCCTTACAGATGTGAATTAATTGATTTGGCTGGAGGCCATGAACGGTGCAAAACTCAAGGAGTTAATGTATATACTTTGTAAATACGCGAACTGAATAAAAGTCATTTTTATGTTCATTAATCCAGCGTATTCTCAGTGTGATATCTGAGGGAACCGGGTGGATAGGACTTAGCCATAGTTCGGCGCGCTATCGGAATAGACTGGGCAGGGAAGTCAAATTGCCCCAGTTTATGAAAACATTTACATTATGAAATGGAGGTTTATTTACATTTGACATATGTATGAAACTTATAATCTAATTAAAAAAACTCGTCTCGATTGTACATAATATTAAAAAATGTTCCCCCCCACAAAATGCCCATGAAAAAACGTGGCCCCTAAAATCACCCCTTTTCATCTAACTTACCCCCAAATTTAGGGGGAAAACCCCCAAGTTGGCAACACTGCGACTGACTCACAAAACGGTCTGCATCGCGCAGATTGACTGGAAACAAGAAGCGACACGCCAGTGCCTACTGCACTGAGGTATTTTTTGTAGCATAGGCTCATTAAGGTACACGCAATGATCACTCATCTTTTAACAACTTAGAAAAATATATTTATTTAAAAAATCTAAAGAACAATAAACCAGACGTGGACGAGCTTACAGCATCTCGACACACCTCCGATCACTCACTGTGCAAATTTTATTTCTTCACTCTCATGACTTACGGCCTTGACGTCAGCCAGTCCTTTTGATTGTTGATGGGATGACCACGGGGTCATCCGACTTCTGCGTTTTACATAACAGAAATTCTCAAACATTACGCTACAACCGTATAAGGGGACCAACAGTGACCGAATTTAGACCGAACACTCCCAGGAATGACATCTCGGGGGGAAGGGGGGGCTCGTACCTTCTCCCCCCAACAAACACAACTGGGGCTTACAGATTTAACATGCCCAAATCCGGCGGAGACACGAGAACATTTATTATCGCTTGTCGGGCTCCAACTGGACCGAATCCTCATGCTCTAATCACTTGGTAAACCGCGGGAAAACTTATAAAGTGTTTCTAATTCATAAAATGTGTAAGACTGCTCTCCCATCCATGGAAGTTCAGACAAAAAGACTTATTTTGGTTACTTTCTGTTATTTTGCTTTTACTTCAGTGGGTGATAAAGTATGCTTTAAAATGTGATTACAACGACGGTAGTTTCCCTTGTTAATACTATTTATTGTACGTTTAAGCTCTAGAGCAAATGATGTACCACGAAAATAACGAAAAATGTGCATCTTTTAAATTCCCTAATATGTGGAAGTAGGGCGTGGTGGCCCAGTTGGCAAAGGCGTCGAGCTAGTGATGTGAGGATTGCGTGTTCGAGGCCGGTCTCCGACAAAATCCACCGGCGCGCCGTGTTCATTAATGGTGACCGGGGCACGTAAAATAGGGCGTGGCTGCAATGTCCTCCAAGTTCTCAAATTTACCTCTGGGGGTGCTGGGTCAGGTGGTCTGGTCCCGCCACCTGACTCGGTTCAAAATTCGTGGACCATCAAACGGGTGCAGTGTGGACCCACCCCTTGTGGTGCATCCGGGGCAACGCATGCGGCAAGTGGTCTCACGCTTCCCCCCGGAGAAGAGCCTAGGCTCAGTTACTCCCAGCCATTAGAAAAAAAAATATGTGGAAGAAAGCTTGAAAGTGATACCCTTACTTATTCTTTTATAACCATGCTACAAAATGTTCTATAACAGTAATTTTAAATTCGGAATAACATCCAATTTCCGGAGCTTTCACTACTCCAAGGTTGGAAGGCCCATGTTCTAATAGTGTGAAAGCAACTTCTAATAAAAATTAAAATTTAATTTATGTATATATATATATATATATATATATACATATGCATTTACTCACATACCTTATTGTGTGAGTTGCAAATGTTCGAATCAGGCAAATAGACTTTTTTTTCCCACTAATAAAGTAATAAAGCTTTATTGATGAGCTTATTCCCTGGTGAGACATTGTGAAGCAAATATCTGTTCTTCCTCCTACGCCTGAATAGAGACAACCATGAATTCTACAGCATTTCATTTCTACTTTCATCTACTAAAAGAGTTTTCATCTAGAACTTTCTCCAAACAGACAAGCGGAAAACGAGTTTCCCCAACTTTTAGACAGATGTATTATTCACTGAACCAAACTTTAGTAGGTCATCTTTTGTTTGGTTTTCGGTTTACGTATTACTTGCGCAGATCTATGACATAATAAGCTGAGAAAGCTTCATTATGCTACATTCAAGAGGCAATAGGGAAGTCTTTGATAACCGTGCTTTTATTCAAACACGGCAATATGAAATTTTTTTTAACCCGAGGAAATGCAAACGTTCGTTTCAAAGAATCTGAAAATTGACTTTGTTATGAGGACAAGCTGAAATTTTAAACCTTTTTTGTGCAACTTAAAAACGGAATTATACACATTTTAACTTACTTTTTAGTTTTGGATCGCAATCCTCGATAAACGGTTCAACAACCAATCCGACACACTCTAATTTCTCTTTCTTTCTCTCTTTCTTGGAGCTCCGGCTTTAGCACTTGTTATTAAGCACCTCTATTTAGTCCCAGGGGGCAACATCTGGGGGGCTCAAACCATTGGCCAACCTATACAAACCGTACGGAGGGATTCTCGGGTCTACAGATTTAAAGTGCCCATAAAAGAGCATTCAGTAGCACTTGTCGGGCTCGAACTGAGCACGTCAGTCGAATCCAGACGTCAAGCTAAGTGTCCACTTGTAACAAAACAATGGCGACCCCAAGGGGGGGCAGTTGGGGAAATTGCCCCCCCCCCAAAAAAAAAAAAGCCCGGCGAATTTTTTTTTCATAGCCTAAAATTATATAATCGTAGACCTAATACTAAATGAGTTTAAATTTAAAATGAGACGATGTTTTTTTTCTTATATATATATATTGTGAAGAATCCATTGATCCTCACATTTTATAGAAACCCTCTCAATCAATTCACGTCCCAACAGGAGACAACGGTGGAATCCAGAGGCAATACAGCGGACAACCGAACGCCACAAGGAAACGTCCCAGACAATGCATGCCTGGAGGCGAGGCGACAGTAGGTCTGAGATTTTGGACATAAAGTTCAAAAGACTTTAGTTTCGGTCAACCCCTAGATCGATGATGATCGGGGAAGATTAAGCGACCTAAAGCAATCAGCTGATGTCCTGACGAAGGACGCTAATCACCAATCGAACTTCTGAAAAGTGATGTCACTTTAAAGGCACCAGTAAAAGCGCTTTTAAATATCAAGCGATCGCAGCGCTAGAGCTACGAGTTGTGTCGCTACGAACTAAAAAAGTCAGTCAGCATGTAGACCTGCATGCAGAGGTCGCTACACCGGCATTGAAGCCGTAACTTACGATTCTTTTTTAAGTCCTCGTGCGAGGCAAAGTTTTCCCAGAAGGAACCGTTATAGCTATTGGAAGTAGCTTATGTTTTTAGAACCCAGACGGATCTGTTCGATAAATTATCAGCGGTATAAGCGACTTCAAGCAGAAGTATTTGACGCTCTTCCTATTGAGTGTCCTTGTAAGGAGAAATAGACTCTAGTGTTTAAACTCTGAGTGCCGATAGTATCGACTGATGTTCTTCAGCCGAATGTGTTGCCTGCACGTTAATTAGAATGTATACTCTCTACAGTGGTGTAAATAATATTTCATCGACTTCATCTCATTTTAATAAATCATTTCATTTAATATTACTGGATTGTTTCGTCGTCTTCTACACGCTACCATTCGGCGAATTCTTTACAATATATATATATATATATATATATATATATATATATATATATGTGTGTGTGTGTGTGTATGTATGTATGTATATATATACAGTCGAACCTCCATATTTCGAAGTAGCAAATTGCCGGAAAAAAATTCGATATATAGAAATTTCGATATATAGAATAGAGCTTAGATTTAACATAATTCTCCTAAAAAAAATGAAAGCTAATTTTCGTATACGAAACTCCATTTCTAATTTATATGCGAATCCCATTAAATGAAAGTTAATAACTAAAAAATTAATTAATATGAAAGATTTATTGAGAATTCAAACCTTTAAAAAACAATAATTCAGACAGTGGTTACAATGATCACAGTTACATTCTTTTTTAAAAAAAAAAAACTACGAATATCTTGCTGAACAGCCAGTTTTAAGGAAAGTTCAAAGAAATGTTCGTATTTATTCAGTCCACTAAAAACTTAATCAGGGACATTTTCCGCGAATTGAAGCCCACGATTTAATGTTTCAAATACCAAAAATTGGAAGATTTTATTCTAAAGTGGAATAAAATCTCCCAATTTGTCTTGAAAAAAATTTCGATATATAGAGATTTTTTCGATATATAGAAACAATTTTTCTATGTAATGAACATGGAGTTTTGCTAAGAGTTCGATATATAGAAAATTTCGATATGTGGAAGTTCGATATATGGAGGTTCGACTGTATATATATATATTTATTATCTTTATATATATATATATATTTATTTATATTTATATTTATATATATTTATATATATCCCTAAGAGCCAACGTTGCCCCCCCCCCCAAAAAAAAAAAACAAAAAAAAAACAACTCTGGACTGGAGCCTCCCCTGTGACAAAATAGTCTCGAGATTAGACTCACAGATGGATAAGGGCCTGAGAGCAGCCTCGGAGACAAGCATTGTGCAAGTATCAGAAATTGAAGCTGTCACAAGTGGACATGCTCATTCCAGCTCTCGTTACTTAGTCTCTAGTTTTCCGTCATTATTGGAAGATTTTTGTCAGAGCTGAGACTTGATTTCATTCTTTTATTTATTTTTTTATTTTTACTTCGCAATAAATATAAATCGATAAATAATTTTTCAAAATTAGCGAAAAGAAGGTTGTACCAGATAAAAGAGAGTGGATTGATGATGAAGTGTTGAAATTAATCCATCTTTATGAGGAACAGGATTTTTTATGGAACGTGAAACATCAATTATACAGGAATAGCGATAAAAAAATGAGCATTTTCGATTTATTTGCGACAAAATTTAAAACTGTGATGGTCATTTCTTTTGTTTCCTTCCCTTCAGTTGTTAGTTGGTACGTTTAGCGTATTATTCGTTCATTTGTGAGTATGTTACAGCTATGTTTTGTGGTGCTGTACAATAAATAAATTTTGAGTTTTATTGTACAGTCACAAAGTTGTTTTGTTTTGAAAACCCTATTTTGTTAGGTCAAAAACTTGGATCTAAGCATACAAATTGTAGCATTGATAAAAAAAATTAAACTGAAGGAAAAGATATATTCATATAAAAGAAATAAATAGCTAAAATATGTAGCGGGACTCTACTGTACTTGAATATTCGCTTGAATATGCTTACCTGAAGCCAGAAAACGGAGTGGGGCCATTAATCTGTCATGAACAGGAATTGCATCACGTAATTTTGTATCTTGCTTGACAATCTGGTGTTTTACTAAATTTAGAAGCAGTTCAAATAGCACTGCAGACATCCGAATAAAATTTCTGAACTGTTGTGCATCTCCCAACCGCAACTCATTTACGAGTCTTGAACAAGCTCCGAATTCAATTCGTCGATCCGTCCATTTTCTTACCCAACACTCCTTTTTTTTCCACTTTCCGCTTTTTCACAATTTTATACGCAATTATAACAGCTAGAGCCTGACGCGAATTCATTTGGAAAGGAAAGATAAAAATAAACAAATTGAGATCAAATCACACAACTCACTGCGAGTTGACTCTCAAGTCGACACGAAATGTTCCTGGTCACGAGACTGCAGTGACTGTCGAGTCTCACGAAACTGTCTCGAGAGCGTAAGTGATCTCAAATGGACAACACCCTGAGACTGATATCGAGACTTTCTCGCGAGATTTTCTCTCAAGTGGACATCAGTCGAATCCAGACGTGCTAACCAGTAGGATACATTCTAAGTCTTATCATATTATTTCACCTCTTTCATACAATTGCCTGGCCAGTAAATAGAACCTTCTTCACATAGAGATGTACGAATGGATGTTCACTGCGAAGTTTATTAGAGAAGATCACGAACTTTCAAAGTCATGACGTGAACTTCACTCATACGCGAATAATAACTGAACAATGTTTGAAATGATGAGCCTTACTTAGAAGCATGCTTTGCAGTAAAAGAGTGAAAAACTTTGCCTCCTTAGATTTTTCTCATCTATCGTTTCTGAATAAGTTATCATATATTATTTCACCTTATCAAATACAGCTTACTAGTACTGGATGTTTTAACACCCCCTCCCCCTAACACGGGTAGCGCATGTCTTTTCCTACATTTGCCCGTTCCACACCACCATTGAAAAAGAAACACTTTGCATTTTCTTCTTTAGATTTTTGTAACTTATTTACCACGTTTTTATTAACTCGCTTTCTTGTTTGTCCAGTACAAATCTTGCAATCGATTTTTAACTAACTTCCCGACTAGCTAGACATTTGAAACTTTTAGAATAGCTCAGAACACGATGACAATGCATTCTTTCGATACTTTTAAGCCATCTTTAAGCAGAAAAATCCGCAAGGGGGCGCTTCGATCGAATTCAATGCTTGCACCTTTGCGTAACGGCGTTTGACGATTTTGAAAACAGAATGCATGTGAATTTAGTTTGTTTACAAAAATATTGTGCGAAAAATTTTTAAAAAATTATAAAAGTTAGCAGTTTATAAAGTCTGTGGATAGTGAAAACGACTAATAAGTGATTAAAATTAAATAAAAGACAGTGAAAAAGAATAATTAAGTGAAGGTTTATGCAATTAAAAGAGAAAAGGAGAGAAAAATAAAAATAAATACAAGTGAAAAATAATTAAATAGTAAAATATTAAAATTGTGATTTCGCGAAATAAAGTCTTTCCAGTAAGTTTGAAGCAGTCAAACTTTTCGATGCGCAGTCCTTCCAAGGTTCTAACTCGGCTTAATGCGATGTAAGCCTGTCCTTGCCGAAGACTTTTTTTTACGAGGTACAGAACTGCGTGGTTCACGGTACATCCTTGCATTTTGTGCACAGTGCAGGTCGATTATTGTCTTTCAAGTTGATGGGATTTTTCATAAAAAAAAATTTTTTTTTAAGTATTTATTAATACATAGAATTATCATAAAATTTAAAAACGTGGTATATAAAAAGTTCTTTTTATCTTGTAATTATTTAAAACATTTTTCATCATAAATAAACATCTATTTAGAGCTGGGGGGAAAAAAAAGTCTACCATTCAGTAATATTTTGCGTCAAGCATCTACAGTACATCAATGTTACACCGACTTAGTATTTAACGCATAGGAATAACATTTCGCTGTATCATCCTGAAGATAAAATGTTACCTTTCACGTTGACCTTTTCAAGTTTCCTGCAGGAAAATCTTTAAAGAAAAATCATATTAGGGACCGTTTCGAGGAACCGATAACCTCTAACTTGTCCCCAGAGTTTTTATATAGGCTCAAATAACTCGTACCAGTAGATTGGAATTGTCGGTGAATGCTCTAATGGTCTAATGGTATCCGTAACCCCGGCGTTACACATTCGCGAAAGAGGAGAGTAGTGTAGGGGGAAAGAGGGTGATAAATGGCTGTATAAACCAGAGCTCCGCAACCTTTTATCTTCCACGGCACAACAACTTTTTTCTCGATAATTCCGCGCCACACCACAAGAAAAAGCCTCCAAATATATAAATTACAATAAATACGTATATGTTTTTATTAGATAAAAAACACAACAAAATAGCCCTATGTATCAAGATAATTATAGTCATTTAAGTTTTATATAAATCATTTTGAACTGTACACCAACACAAGAACAAAAATATAAAATTATAGTTTACAAGTAAAAAAATTTTCTCTTTAAATTTTTATATTAAAATTTGTTTTTTGGTCTTTACTTAAGCCTAAAATCAAAGTAAATTTAAATATAACAAATTTATTAATGCGATATTTGAGATTGTTTTGATAAATGTGCGTTTTATATTTGTACGTTTTATATTTGGCACGTTTTATATAAGAGCTACAGTTCATGGTCAAGGCCCTTTAAATATGATCGTTTATCATTTTCAATTAGAACCAGTGTCGAAAAACTTTGTTCGCATAAGTATGTGGTAGAAAAAGGGCGCAAAATTTCAATGGCCTTGTCAGAAATTTGTGGATATTCTTTCTTAACTGAAATCCAGAAATATGACGCTCGAGCATACATACATACAATGTATGGCTAACAACATGTTTTTGCTTTGTGTATAATTTCGACCCAAAAAAATTACATATTAACAAAAAGTTAGAGGAATATTTTATTTAGAAAAATTTCTATTTAATGCGGTGGTTAATTTTTTTATTATCATAATCGATAAAATCCCAGCGGCACAGTCAAGATCACCTCGCGGCACACTAGTGTGCCACGGCACAGCGGTTGCGGAGCACTGGTGTAAACCAGGGATTCCCAAAGTGGGCGATACCGCCCCCCGGGGAGGCGCTGGAACGATCCAGGGGGGCGGTAGCGCCTCTGGTGACATTTGGGGGGCGGTGAACGAAAATAGGGGGGGGGGTGAAAGCATAAAGAAAGAAGACAAGACAATTCTAAAATATTTGGAGGACACTGGACACAGAGTATACGGGAAAAACCTAGGTGGGAAACAATCATGTATTGTGAGATTTGTTAAGTATCTAGTGACTTAGTTTCTAGTTTTGGTCTTATTTACAGCCATGGGCATCTTGGGCAATACTCCTCAATCTATTTTTTGCACGAAGAGGCTTCCCGTTTCCACGTTGTTTAACCACTTCCGGTCACTGATAATTCCGCCTAATAGATCTTCTTTAAAGTTTAAACTGGACCGCCTTAACTATATCCGAACCATATGGGCTTTGAGTACCGGTAATGCAAAAAGAAAAAAATAGACACACATTTACACAGTTTGGGAAAATATTCCCCGTGGGGCCAAGGACAGTGAGAGGTTGTTAAATATAATTAGAGGTATATATGCACTTTGCTACAGGGGTGAATTTTATGACCGGAGGCGAGAGACCAAACGCTGAATTGCTTGTCTTCGCAGGATTTATTTGAACACGAAAAAAAATAGGGAATAGTTTTTTCAACTCTGAGTTCCTACTTTTACAGTAACAACACATAGGTAAATAATATTCTTTTTGCAATTTTTTTCTGTTAAAACTGAAAAAAATGTTTTATTCTAATACTACACACAACATACAATTTAAGGAAATTTATGAAAAATATTTTATAATTATTTATATTGGCATAATTATTTGTATTGTATTTCATATATTTATTTCATTTTATTTTTCCAAAATTTTTTCCTCATTTTGTTTTCCAAAACTATCCCAATTTGAAGTTGCTGTACGCCACGCAAGATATCACTTTAACTTATTAATATTTTTTCATGAAAATTTTAACCTAAAACCTATACCAAAATTTTTATCATTTTCTACAATATGTTGTATTTATTAGGGCATGCATTCAAATAATTTTTTTCCACAATTGTAGGTATAATTATTTATATTGCATTTCCTATATTTATTTCATTATATTTTGTCTAAGTTGCCGTAAAAAAATTAAACCCGTTTTTCTCTGTATCTGACTTTGTAGAATATCGCGCAGGATATCTTCTTAACTAATCAATGTGTTTTCAAAAAATTTTTAACCTAAAACCTGTCTCGAAATTTTTATCACTTATACAATATCTTGTTTTTATTAAGGTATGAATTTAAAAAAAATTCCCCAATTTTGGGATAGCTAAATACAGCTACATATTAAAAATAGAAAGAGGCTCTTAAAACATAATTTAGCTAGGGGTTGATGACATATTCATGAAGCATATAGATGTGGTCTATCCGACTGTTTTCCAAAACTATCCCAATTTGAAGTGGTTGCGAGAGAGGGATATGCTTGCTGCTAAAAATGAAGATGTACAAGAAATAAACAATCGAATGTTTTCCATGTTACCAGGCATAGTCACTGAATACAAATCTATCGATACCGTAATATATACCTATGAGGTCATCAATTTCCCAACACAGTTCCTAAACTCATTTGATCTGGCTGGGTTGCCACCACATCGTCTTTTACTTAAAGTTGGATCTCCAATTATTTTACTATGGAACCTCGACCTGCCAAAACTTTGCAGCGACACAAAACTATGTGTAAAGATGCTGGGCAATATTATTGCAGCAACAATCTTAACAGGAAAGGGAGAGGGTGAAACATTTTTTATCCCACGGATAACACTCATAACACTCCGACGGATAAAACTCCGACGGATCTCCCTTTTAACTGTAAGAGACTGCAATTTCCAGTGAGACTTGCGTTGTTGATCACAATCAACAAGTCACAGGGGCAGTCTATTCAGTACTGAGGAATGGATCTAAGATCGCACGGACAAATTTACGCTTCTTGCTCAAGGATGGGTTCACCCAAGAATTTATTTATTCTTGCTCCAGGAGGAAAAACTAAAAATGTTGGTTTTAAACAATTTTTGGTTAAATTAATATTATAATGAATTTGAAATTTTAGTTTATAATTTATATATTGTATATATATATATATATATATATATATATATATATATATATATACTTTTAAATACCTGTAAATAAAATTACTTAGATTTTACACTATAAGTAGAATTCATTTCCTTTCCTGTGTAATAAAAAATTGAGATAAATAAATACCCGAGCAACGCCGGGTAAACAGCTAGTATGTATGTATATATATATATATATATATATATATATATATATATATATATATATATATATATATATATATACACACTATCTAGCAAAAAGTATTTGGACGACCGTACAAATGACGGTATCTGCGGCCCTGATATACGTCACGCCCTCCGCCGTTAAATGCCGTGTAGGAAAAAACATTGGCATTAGTCGCATGCAAGAGGCCACGAAGTGCAGAGTTATCTGATTTCGAGAAAGGTGTAATCGTCGGGTATCACAGATATGGCCGATCCTTAAGAGACATATATCTATGGACTGTTGTACCATTGGTTAGTTAGTTAAGGGACATGTCTAGCGAGCTGAATTACCCAAAATATACAGTGGCCTTTGCGATTCAGAAGTGGAAGGGGAGCGGTGATTGTCAGAATGTGCCCCGAGTCGGCAGACCCGCGAAACTGGGAGATAGAGATTGACGGTTGCTATCCAGAGAAATTCGGAAGAACCGCACCCAACCGATGGCCCACATTCTCCGGGAGTTTCAACAGGCATCCGGGAGTGTTGTTTCAATGAATACCATCCGTAAGGAAGCACATCTGCTTGACTTTCATGGTCGTATTGCCGTCCATAAGCCGTAGATCATAAAATTCAACCGCGCTGCTCGGTTAATGTGGTGCATAGTACGTCGAAAGTGGACCGTAGATTTGTGGAAACGGGTTCTCTGGAGCGACTAATCAAGGTACCCCCTCTACAGTTCGGATGGCAGCGTCTGGGTCTGGCATCTGCCTGGAGAACGCATCCTCTCAGAATGTATTGTGCCCACAGTAAAGTTTGGAGGAGGTGGAATTATGGTTTGGGGTGTTTCTCCTGGTATGGACGGGGACCCTTCGTCCCAATTCATGATAAACTCAACTCCGACGCCTACTGCACTATTTTGGATGACAAGGTGCTCCCTACGATGTGGCAGTTTTACGGGTTGCACCCTTGTTACTTCCAGGACGACAATGCCAGCTGTCGTCGCCTGCAAACAACAGATTACCCATGTGCCTGATTTGCCAAAAAGTTTTATCAAATGAAGCGATCAGCCATCAAGATTACTAGAACATTTGACAAATGTGCATGCTGATAAGAAAGATAAAACCTTATCTTATTTTAAAGCAAAGAATGAAAATTTTTTGAGAAAGACTACATTAGCAAAACTCTTCTCAGTAGAATCCAAAGGTTGTGACGATGCGTTGCGTTCTTCATATAATATTTGTCTAATGATTGCTAAATCAGGAAAACCGCATGCTATTGGGGAAGAACTAATTCTACCGGCTATAACAGAAATAATACGCACTATGCTACACAAGCCAGCTTCTGAAATCACAAAGAAAATTCCATTGAGCAATACTACAGTCCAGAGTAATACGCACAGAAGTAATACGCACTATGCTACACAAGCCAGCTTCTGAAATCACAAAGAAAATTCCATTGAGCAATACTACAGTCCAGAGGAGAATTGATGAAATGGCTCAAGTTGTTGAAGACTCATTATGTGAGTATTAAAAGCATCCCAGTTCTCAATTCAACTTGATGAGTCAAATTTGCCGGGAAATGAGGCCTCACTGTTAGCATACGTGCGATTCCCACAAGAAGAAAAAATATACCAAGAATTATTATTTGTAAAAAAGTTCCAAGCTGATACCAAGGGGGAATCAATATTTCATGCAATGGAAGAGTTTTTCAAAGAAGATCCCTTCCAATGCATGAAAAAGAAATCCCCCTCAGAAATATCTTGTCAGTTGCTACTGATGGTGCTCCATCGATGACAGGAGTTTTTCTTGCATATTTAAAAAAAAAGTTCAGAATGTATTTGCCGTGCACTGCGTGATTCATCGTCAACATTTAGTTGCCAAAATTCTGCATGAACGCCTGCATAGGTCATTGTTGCATGTCGTTCAAGCAGTCAACAAAATCAGATGCAACGTATTGAATGACAGATTGTTTGGACAACTTTGTACTGAAAACGATGAAGAATTCAATATTTTGCTGCTTCATACAGAAGTTCGTTGGCTGTCAAAAGGTGCCTGTTTGGATCGATTTTATAAACTCTTTGACTGAGTACTAGAGTTCTTAGAAAACAAAGATGATAATTTACGAGTCAACTTAATCGATTCCAAAAATGACATAGCCTATTTGACAGACTTGTTTAGTAAATTCAATGGCGCAAATCAAAAACTCCAAGGCGATAAGCTGAATTTAATAAAAACAAAAACTGTGATTTCCGCATTTGTGGCAAAACTTCTACTGTACAAAAAAAAATTAGAAAGAGGGGAATTCAGCTAATTTCCACATTTATCAGCTGTAGGAAAACATGATGAGGATCTATTGTAAGCACTTGGAGGCTCTCCATTCTGACTTCAACCAACGGTTTGAAGATATTAAAATGAACATACAAATTCATACCATCAAACTCAGAGGAATCTGTAAAATTACAAGAACTGATAGAAGTATCAACAAATGAAGAATTAAAATTTAGATTTAAACATAGCTATCAACAGTTCCGGCTGCAAAACGAGATACCGACACTTTAGCCTGGATTATGGGCTGTGGTACAAAAATTCTTAATAGCGTTTCCTCCATCACATTTAGTGGAACGTGGGTTCAGTGCGGTCACAAATCTGTTAACTAAAAAAAAGAAACCGACTACAAATTACTAATCGCGGTGATTTAAGAATGCTTCTGACTAAAATAGATCCGAAAATAAATAAATTTATTGCAATGCACCAAGTTCATCCTCACGTTAGTTTTACTGTTATTTGTAATTTTTAACAAACGAATATTGTCCTTCGCCATCTTAATTTTTGGTGTTTAATGCGAATGTGACTATGGTTGATTTTAATGAATAATTTTATAATTTCAAGCTTGAAGGTGTCTTATTTACAGCAACATATGTTTTATATAGGTAGAAAAACAAATACATAAAAGGCCGAAAATTTGTTTTTGTATCTCTGTTTACTCGCATAGAATGGTACATTGTCAAGGGGGCGGTGAGTAATTTTTTCTCTGAAAAGGGGGCGGTAGGTCAAATAAGTTTGGGAACCCCTGGTGTAAACGATAACCCCACTATTCCCCTCCCCACTCGTTGCGCTCACTTCGGAGGCGTTTCTTGACGAGCGGTCAAAGGAACGAGGGCCCTTCCAACACCTTCTCTCAGCGGAAAGCCCATTCGTGCTTCTGTGACGTCACTGATGGAGGCTAAGAAAATTTCGTATGACCAGCGCTTTTTTAGCTGTTCATAAAGAAAGCTCGAAATTTATTTTTGCTTACTTAATCAACAATTTTCTAAGCTTTAAAATATTGAAAAGGTATTTATAAAACTCCCTTTTGGCGTAATTAATTTTGCATAGATAGCTTGAATGAGGATTTTTCAGTTTTCAGCTTCTTAGAAATTCCTTACAAGTTAAATTATAAATTGAAAGATTGATAAAAGTCATTATATTAATTAAAGACTACATTAAAAGTTACGCATAAAATTTCCAGTATTTTTAATTTGCACTTCTAAGATTTTTCTTTAAAAAGTTGTAATATGTATATCTTTTAAAAATATATGTTTAGAATAAATAACATATAATCATCATGCATAAAATTTTATTGAAAACACATTTTCATATATCATTTATTTACAATATTTTTCAGGCTAAAAGAAAATATAATTTGCAAAATATTTAGATGTTTGCATACAACTAGAGAGAATCATTGAAAATAAACATACTATATTAAGAATTTTTTCTTGTGAATATAAATTGTCATTTCTTATAAACATACCAGAATCACAAATTGTATTTGAATAATAGCCATGTATCAAAATTTAGTATCATTACTTAACTGAAAAGCAATCCAGAAAAGTTAGGTTATATATATTTGACAGTAAAATTTTAAATAGCTAATGAATTATATATTATCGTCATTAGGTAATAATAATTTTTATTGTCATTAAATGTATTATGGCTTGATTTGTGCATGATGCTGTTCATTAATTTTTAACTTTAAACACCATATATTGCAGTAAAATATTTTAAAAAATTGTAAAAAAATTCAATATTACATATAGTTTAACTAGTTTTTTAATGTTTGGATTTTTATTTATTTTATTTTGAGAAGATTTGAATCATTGAATTCTTCAAGATTTGAATCAATTGAATCATTTATTTTTTTGCAATAATTTTTCTTAAAAGATATTGATAGCAGGTTTAATAATATAAGTTATTATATCCATAGCCTTATGATTGTAATGACATACATCAAATGGTAAATACACTAAAGAAGAATTTAGAATACGTAAAACTATATTATGTACAAGGGATCTATGATTATGAGCTTGAATAAAGTTTTTTTCGAATTCCTTACTCAATAATTTTGTTACTACAACATAAGTATATTTGATAATAATAATAATTTCTTCACAAGGATAATTTAATCCTCCACGATCCATGTTGCGAATTAAAATGAAATCTTGCGAATTTGATGGAGCTAATAGATCTATAATATCATCATATACTAAATAATTTTTACAAAATTGACATTTAACTTTTTTTCAAACATGCATGAGCACAATAACCTGAAATATAAGTCAATACAATAGGTGAATGTCTCACGACAAGTGCCTCCGCATTGGTGGGGGGGGGGGGGGGAGTATGCAATTTCAATATTTTTAAGATCACCATTATTTACAGCTATTTTAAAAGTTTCTAAACTATCTTTTTCATCAAAATTTATCGCAGTTTCATTGTTGAAAGTGTCTAATGAGCCAATTTTTATATTCCCATACTCATGTGATGCAATCGTTAAAGGAATTGAACTTCGGATTCTTAATTTCTTTTCACTTTCTTTTCACTTTCAAAGAGTTGTGTCACTGAAATATTGTAGTGACCACCAGCTATTTGTCTATAAAGTCCAAAGCGTCCCTCTAAACAATCAGTTTGAAACTTTGCAGTAAGTACATAATTTAAATTTAACTTTTCTGTACAATATGGAACAGTTTATCTTTGTATAGGGTACATATTCTATGTTTATAAACATCACATGTTCTTGTTTTCTCGTTAAATACTCCAGTGGTTCTTTGAAAGAATTCAGGTATAAAATGGAATTCACATACCTAGAAAAATTAATAATTCTTGAAAATATATATACACTCAATTGCAAGAATATGTACACTCAGTTACAAAATGTATGTACCATTATGTTATTCCTAAAGAGTGAAATTGTTTTATTTTATATCTTCAGCGGGGGTAGAAATATAATTTAAATATCAAAGCCAGTTCAAAATATTGATTAATAGCAATTGAATTTCAAAATGTTTCTTAAATAAGCTTTTTATTTAATGAGATATTCAAAATAAAAAATGGTCCAGTAGTTGCTATTGTTGCAATATTTACTTGACATATGGATACTGATTAAACAATATTTTGATCTGGTTTTGAAATTTTGATTATATCTTTACTCTCGATAGACATAAAATAAAGAAATTTCACCCAGTAGGAACAACATATACATATATAGCAACTGAGTTTACACATATAGCATTATTAATAGAATAATAAAAAAAATTCTATTTTAAGGCTATTAAGAGTATACATGAAAAATACCTATTAGTATTTAGTATTTAACTTAAAATATATAAATATACTAAATACATTCTTTTAAATTATGATCACGAAAATTTTAAGAATATTTGTTCTTTATTTCTTTATAATGAATGTACAAAATGCACAATATTTTATACTAAAGATTACTCCAAACACAATTTGATAAGGAATTCAATAGATCCTTTTGTATGATTTACAAGTTCATTTTTAGAATCTTTTATAATGTGGAATGTTTTTGAATCCACCTTTTAGCATTTAGACATGAATTATTTGTTGCCTATTGATATCTGGCAATAAGAACATTGTCCATTTTTGAATATTTACTATGCAGCAATCATGTGTAACTGATTTATCATGCAGTAGTAAAGAAATGTTTAATTTGGATTAAAATATTAAAAAATATATCACTACAATTTTCTTTCCAATTTCTTTTAATAAATAAAATAGAAAATATTATACTGGAAATGAAAATACATTTTTATTTTTCAACTATGTAGATTTGGAATTTATATTTTTGCCATGTATTTTAAACTTTCTAAAGGATATAAAAATCTAAATAGTGCGTACTAATTATAATTCTAAGTATTAATTTAATTAGCAAATACTTATATAAATAAACATAAAATTTCAACTTACCCTTGAATTTTTTGTTACTTGGAAATTTTCTCTGGGTATATTGGAACGAAGTTCTTTTACGCGGCTTACAGTAGAGTGAATTGGCAGGAATCGTCACGTAACGAAAAAGCGTTATTCCCCTTCATAAGAGCTTTTTCTCAAGGACTCTGTGGCTGAATGGTTATCGCATCGGACTACGGAATATCGGACTATCGCACTACGGAGCGAGAGGTCTCTGGTTCAAATCCCCGCACAAGCGCTGGCCGTTTCTATTCCCACTCATTCTGGGAATAGCGCTATATATATATATATATGTATATATATATATATATATATGTATGTATGTATGTGTATATATATATATGTGTGTGTGTATATATATATATACACTAATATAATCAATAGAAATCTACATATTAAATCACGTTTAGAGTTGAAAAAATAACGTAAGGAACTTCGTTCCTGACGGGGGTCCCCCGACCGCACAATTTTTTATATATCCATTTGTTTAGTGTGCAAGAATAATTGCACTAGGCCACTTTTAAACAAACGCATAACATTTATTTGCTATTTACAACGACGAACATTATTAGATTTCGCCAACCTTCAAACGGTGGTTCAGCTCGTATCATTACATCAATATAACTAGAAGATTTTCACTCAGCTCAAACACTAATTTTTTGTTACTTGGAAATTTTCTCTGGGTATATTATATATCCATTTGTTTAGTAAATCTTCATCTTTGAGAAATCTGAATTAAGTCCTGCATCATAATTTCCCCTACAGGATACTACAGAGCACTTATAAGGCATTTTAAAATTATTTTTCAATAATATATCCAGAAAAATATATTTGTATTCACACTGAAATAAGCAGAAGCAAAAACATGTGCAATCATTTTAATGTTAGAGTTACGAAAATAGCGCCATCCACCAGCCTCCGGAAATATACGTCACGCATTTTGAGGTCACGTGAGAGCCGACTTTTCGCTGAGAGAAGGTGTTGGCCCTTCTCCCCCATGTTGGGGGGAGGGGTGTTAAAAAGGCGACGGGGAGGTGGTCAAAAGTCAAAGGGGTTGCGAGAGGCGGGAATGTGGAACGGTCATTCGGGTCGAATAGTCACGCTCCAGGAGCGTGACTAATGTCTCGCGAGCGGACGAGGGTAGCTGATTCGCGAATGTGTAACGTCGGCTTAAGGTAACTCTCATGGCCCGCAGATTAAGTAGGAACTTTAAGGCTGCCGTGAGCAATGATTACCTATGGAGAAAATGCGTCCAAGGATTGTCGACTTGGATTGAACGATTTTTTTTTAAAATTATACTCCGTAATAGAGATAGAAATTTTACACATTAGGGCATTTTTTTTCTTTTTTTTAATGCAAATAAAATTTTCAAATTTATATTATTCGGGGAAAGAATCTGGTGTAGTGTGAGTTAAACGCTCGTCCATTCTTTTGGTGGACGAAAATTACAAAATGAATTCTGTTGCAAGGTGCAGAAAAGTTCGGGTAATCTGAAAACACCATTTTTATTGGATTATCGGCATTTATGTAGCTGTCAATAGTAGACACATTTCCTCTATAGGTTAACATTGAGGTGAGAGAATCCAATAGGGTTAGTACACAGCAGCCTTAAAAAGCTGTATTCCATAATCATTAGGTTACTAATCAAAAAGCAGGAAATAATAATGACACTTTAATAATTACAAGATAAAAAGAACTTTTTATATACCACGTTTTTAAAATTTCTGTTGAATCATATAAACTTGACAATTCTATGTATTAATAAATGCTTTTTAAAAATTTTTTGAGGAATTATTCCATCAACTTGAAAGAAAATGGTCAAATGCGTAAGAAAGAGAGCAATTATAAGAAATTTTCAAACAACAAAATTAACTGAAAATGAATTCAGTCCTGCTTCAATATGGCTAAAAGTATTAAAAGAATGCATTGTCATCGTGTTCTGAGCTATTTTAAAAGTTTCAAATATCTAGCTAGTCGGGAAGTTAGTTGAATTTTTCTTTTTTTTTTTTAATTTCCAATGGCGGTTAGTTAGTTAAAAATCGATTGCAAGATTTGTACTGGACAAACACACAAACAAGAAAGCGAGTTAATTAAAACAAGGTAATAAAAAAGTAGTGATGAACAATAAAACTTCAACGGCTTCCTAAAATCCACAACTGAATTATGAACGGCAACTGATTTTTGAAAACAAGTGTTTTCCTTCAAGTCAAAAGGCATAAGATGGGCATAACAAGATCTGAAGTAAAACTAGACCTGCGGGTTCGAAGCTAGTTGCTACTTACACATTCTATTGTGGATTTTAAGACGTCTCTCTCCTCGCTTTCTCGACCTATCTCACTCTCTCCTTTACGTTTTTAATTCATGAAATCAATCTTACAATAACAGAATGGGGTAAATTTACAAAGATATCGTGTTATGGTATTTTAATAATTGCTTTCGTACAAAGCAGCATATGTTCGGTTATCAGAAACATTTATCCTGAAATACCAAACGAAGTCTGCTTTATTAACTTCCTCTTCGGTATGACTTCCGTTTGTAAGTGTCTGTTATTTTGTTAAAAAAATAATGAAACTACTGAGAGTGGAACATGACTTGAGAGCATAGGCGTAGCTTACTTTTATTTATTTATTTTTTATTTATTTTTATTTTTTTTTTGGGGGGGGGGGGGCACGAATTCAGTTAGGGTCCTCCTCAGCGCATTGACTGCCGGGCGGTCCTTAAAATAGGAAATATTATGATTTTTTTATTGATTGAATAACAATAGAATCGATTTTTGAGTAGCATTCAAAAGTTATAGAATGAGAAAAATAAATATAATATAAATAAAGTAAAGGAAAAAACATAGCATCGAATTTTTGTTATGGATCATATCATTATTAAAAACTATGTTAAGGCTACAGACATAAATGGAATTTTCAGTTTCAGTTTGAAAAAGCGAGAAAAAACCAACTTTCTTAAAAGTTTTCTACAATTTTCCGATTTTAATATAACTTCTATTAACGTTTTAATTTATTTCAAGTTAAGATGGGGGGGGGCAGGGGACACGTGCCCCCCTGATGCTACGCCTATGCATGAGAGGCAAGATATCAAACACTAAATTATTTTTAGTAGTCGTTCATTAATCTTAAAATCAACTTTAGTTGTATTCGATACGTTTGCAACATTATAATCAATACGTATCACATTTATCTCTTCTTAAAATGTGATCTTTCATCTTTTTCTTCCCTCTTTCTTCATTGAACTATAAAAAAGGAAATTGCCTCCTCGAATATCTTTATTTTTCGATCTGTTGCCATGAATAAAGCAGTAATTTTATTAAATAAATGGATATTCCTGTTTTGGAAATGCAGGTAATCTGCTTTAAATTTTTATCTTGTTGCCAGAATTTCAAGCAGTGTGGCGTTTGTGATAGGTCAACAGCATTTCTTCTGTTAATATTATACGTTTTAAAATCAGTAACTTGCATTTTTACAAATACATTTTAAAATATTAAGACGTTTCAGTATTTCTGTATAGCAGTGGTTCACAAACTTTTTTAACCTACTTTCTTTAAATGAAAAATCACTCCATCTCCAATCAAAATTTATGGTATTAGCAATTTTTTTAATTATCATAATGTTAAGAAAAAAATAAAAAATAAAATAAATAAGCAAATTTTGACAAACTATTTTAAAAATAAATGAACTTGTGGACTTAGGGTATGTATTTACTACTATGCCGCATAGCAATAAAAAATGTCTTGCTTACCTTCTGCACTTGATTTTGGCAGATCTCAAGTGACTGAAATTTCCTCTTGAAATATTAATATGTATTTGTATTTCATTTAGATAAATTTACTTCTAATTATCCGTGTGTAGTAAAGCACTTTAAAAAAAGCTGACTTTATTACATGTTTGTGATAGAAATCGGAATCGAATTTAACGCTGACAAATAATTATAGGGTAGAGAGGTGTTATTTAGGACATAGCCCGTTGCAAGACAGTTTTATGAGGCTTGAATCTGTGAAGGTCTGAGATTGAGATACAGATAAGATGACTGGAACCGAAAGGTGACGTTATTTTACAAAAGCCCTCTGTGTTATATTTATAGCAGTATGGATTGTAAAATAACCACGTGGAAAACCTGGGTGGTCACAAGGGCAGGCAATGAGGGCGTAGTGTAATTGGGTTCAGAAGCCAATAAGAAATTGAGAGAGGAGGAAAAGCAAATGAAATTATTCCTGTGTTCGGAATGGCTGGAGAATTTAATGAGAGGGTGGAGTCAATGGTGAGAGAGGGGATGAAGGTAAAATATATGGAGGAGGTTTTGGGGAAAAAGGGAGAAGAGTCTTGATTCGGGGAATCTGTAGGTCCCCCATCCCCAGCAGTACTTTGAAGTTATTTGAGTGGACCTGAGTGTTCCACGTACACCGGTTCCGGCGACTGGTTGGATGGAGAGAAGAGCTCCCCATATTCCTGAAAATAACTTTTAGAAAACGCCTACGACGGCTAAGTGACATAGAGAGCCCCGCATTTGAATTTCCGTAAAGGGAGCAGACCCAGTCGAAGGCCAAAGCGCATTGTCAGAAGTTAAGTTGAAGGAGAGACTGACGTCCAGTGCAACGACGAAAAGTGATCCCCATCTCGAAAGAAATAGTGAGAGTTCCACGACAAGGAGTGACAGACGCCCAGCATTAAGACATAGCGTGTTCCCCATCTCGAAGCAAGCAGTGACTGCCCTATGCTAAGGGAGATTTCGAACCACGAACCCCAGCGAGACGTCCAGTGCAACGACAAGAAGTGATCCCCATCTCGACAGAAATAGTGAGAGTTCCACAACAAGGAGTGACAGACGCCCAGCATTAAGACATAGCGTGTTCCCCATCTCGAAGCAAGCAGTGACCGCCCTATGCTAAGGGAGATTTCGAACCACGAACCCCAGCGAGACGTACAGTGCAACGACGAGAAGTGATCCCCATCTCGAAAGAAATAGTGAGAGTTCCACAACAAGGAGTGACAGACGCCCAGCATTAAGACATAGCGTGTTCCCCATCTCGAAGCAAGCAGTGACCGCCCTATGCTAAGGGAGATTTCGAACCACGAACCCCAGCGAGACGTCCAGTGCAACGACGAGAAGTGATCCCCATCTCGAAAGAAATAGTGAGAGTTCCACGACAAGGAGTGACAGACGCCCAGCATTAAGACATAGCGTGTTCCCCATCTCGAAGCAAGCAGTGACTGCCCTATGCTAAGGGAGATTTCGAACCACGAACCCCAGCGAGACGTCCAGTGCAACGACGAGAAGTGATCCCCATCTCGAAAGAAATAGTGAGAGTTCCACGACAAGGAGTGACAGACGCCCAGCATTAAGACATAGCGTGTTCCCCATCTCGAAGCAAGCAGTGACCGCCCTATGCTAAGGGAGATTTCGAACCACGAACCCCAGCGAGACGTCCAGTGCAACGACGAGAAGTGATCCCCATCTCGAAAGAAATAGTGAGAGTTCCACGACAAGGAGTGACAGACGCCCAGCATTAAGACATAGCGTGTTCCCCATCTCGAAGCAAGCAGTGACCGCCCCATGCCAAGGAAGATCTTTGACCCCGAACCCCCAGCGAGGTGAGCAGACCGAGTTAGCAAACAACTAGACGAAGTGAATCTGGGTGAGTGTTGAATCTGATTTTGATCTGTTCAGTTCCAGTTTTGGCTGGGTAAATTTGATTTATTATACGGGCTGAGAGTTTAGTGAGATAGTGATTAGTGATAAAGTAATATATAAGTTTCTTTGATTTTTTGCTCGGGACGCTCCCTAACTTTTGCAAAGAAGTAGAGAATACCTTGTGAGAGATAGTATATTGTGCATCAAAATGAAAATGAAAGATTTTCTATAACTTGTAAATATTAAGCATGTGTAAATAAACTAAATTTTATTTTGAAATTTACTAGTTTGTCTAATTGGAAGTTTTGGTGTTAATTTACATGATCAAACGAGAGTAGTTTAATTGATTGGTTCTGACAAAACAGTTGTTCGTTTACTAAATTTGACATCCAGAGCTTTGGGTAGTATTCAAAAAAAATAATTTAAAACACAACGCTCCCAACTAATCCACATTTTAAAATATAAGTACTAACCCTAAATAAATTACGATACACGCCCAACCAACTAAAGTTGGATGTAGCAACACGACACCGTGACCCCTCTAATTTTTTTCGCGACTCAGGTGTGGGTTGCGACCCCTAGTTTTAGCCCCACTGCTGAATGGAATACATTTATTTATATTTCTGAGGGCAATGTACCTCAATTGAGGCCCGAATGTATTGCGATGCCCCCAAAACCTAGTCCTCAATAGGTTAAGGAATGAAAAATGCAACATTTTATCAAACCATATGTAAAAGAAATTACATATTCTGTTAAGATAACTGAGTGTAGAAGGCCATGGTCCAGTGTGAAGCAGATATGACAAAAGTTCAGTTTTAAACTAGAGTTTATTCATTTGACCTCAGCTAAAAACTAAGAATGGGTAACAGAAAAGTTTCAGTGCATTGGGCTGCTTCTCGGAGCTCACACATCTTAGCCTATATAAATGTAAATTAGAACATTATAAAAATAAATGCTCAATTAAAATAGGTGAACTCTCCCAACCCTCGTTCTTTCTTCCACCAACAAATTTGTGACATACTAAACCAGAGGTGGGGAACGCGCGGCCTTAGGCCGCATGCGGCCTGCGTGATCTTCTTGTGCGGCCTTCATAAAAGCTAGCACTTGTATTAATCAATATTTAATTTTATAGATTGCTACAATTTGCAAATAAATTGAATAAAATAAAGAACGGCATGAATGTATGTACGCAGGCTTCGCGTTACTAAGCTTGATCCAAATATTCAGTTACTTTCAAGCATGAAACAAATGCAAATATCCCACTAGCTAAAATTTTCCATCGGATTTTAAAATCATTTTAGGAATTGTTGCTATGTCAGTTATTTATAATTTAATACTATTATTTTTCTATTGTATTTCTTTATAATGTTAAAATTATTTAAAAATACTTCTACTTTATTATTTTTATTTGAAGTGGTATTTAAATATGTAGTTGTTTATTAAAATTTAAAAATCTGGATATATATATATATATGTGCTTACATAAATAAAAATACCAACAGTGAAATATAAAAAATTACAGTGGTATCTATGAATCTTATAATTTTATAAAAAAATAATAATTAATGATTAATGTTATAACATGTTTTTACCCTTATGTGAATACAAAAATATTTTATTTTGTAACTTTTTTAGTCAAATAATAAATTAATAAGGACTTAATTTTTTGTTGTTCTTTTTCTATATAATGCACCAAATTGTTAAAATTATACCTAACTATAATAATTTCATAAAAGCCGCATTTATAGGTACATCAACTTATGCGGCCTCCTTTATTACTACCTAATTTACATGTGGCCTCTAATGGTAAAAAGGTTCCCCACCTCTGTACTAAACCTTTTAATTTACTGGTTATATCTCCTCGAAAGCTTGAATGGCTGCGAAGAATTTCTGCAAGTCTTTTTTTCGGCTGCGTCCTTTGCTGACCTCACACAGGTCTGCCCGTTATCTTCCCGCTCATACCGCAAGACGTTATTCTACCCACTTAACAAACGGAATCTTTACCTCGAGATTAAAGAGAAATGTTATTGAATAATATACTCGCTGTCTATGAACTTAAATACTTAGGAAAGTGGACATTCCTAAGTATTTAAGTGGAAAAAAACTGGTTATCGATTAGATAAGAATAACGTAACTTTACTATTATGAAAAAAAAAATTCATTGCCTCTTAAAAGCATTAAGGTTGACAAATTTATTTCGATCTGTAAGGGAGAGAGAAAGTACTCACTTTCTTTTTTTTAAGGTCATAAATTATTCTTTTTAAAATAGGGACAGCTCAGACCTGTAGCTCGAAACTTTGACAGCCTCTTCTTACGCAATAAATAGTATAATTGTTATTAAATTACATTACAGTTCTTTTTTTAATCAGAATACAGGAATTTCGCAATGATTTGTCGTCCAAGAAAATAAAGACATTATGTAAAAAAAAATTAAAAATCGGATTTTTTTAAAAATTATTAAATCAGTGGCTGTGCGATGCCATATCTCTGCTTCAGTAGCAACCAATGTTGTATTCCATATTTGGCATGGTTATTAACCAGATCCTTCTTTTGGTTTCAACAACAAGCAAGAATCCCTTTCACTATGGTAGATTATACTAAAACGGTGTAAAAAGTGTGGGGTTTTTTGTGGCGGTTCTAGATAGATATTATCAAACGATATCTGAATAGTTGGCTGTACTGGTCGAGAGAAACTATTATGTAACATCAAATGAAAAATATTTAGACCCTCAAGAAATTTTATATTATATATTATATGTTACGGCCAAAGTCTGAAGTCTGGCCACTTGGAGAAATGGCTGACCATTTCTAGGATTGGGCAAGAATTGACTACCTCTTTGGGCTTTGGCCGACCAATTTACGATGCGTCCGACAATCAGTGGCCAGTTTGCGAATTACCCAAGATAATTTGTCCTTTCCTCTTTGATTTTAATGTGCTTTTTTTTCTTTGAATAAACTAAAGGAATTTTCACATTGGTAATAATATAAGTTAAGACTTGTATGATCTATTCCCGTTATTACATGATCCAGCTCCTCAAAACTTCTATCTTTGACTGCTTTCTCTTGGACAATTCTTGAACTGGCTATTGATTCTCGGGCGTATTGTGAATGCGCCAACCAAAGCCCGAAATGATCGTAAATTCTCAATTATTTTGGGGCTTTGGCCTAAAGACTTGGCCAATGCTAGAAGTGCCCAATCCATTTCGGGAATCGGACAGATCTCGGAATTTTGCCGTAACTAACACACACACTAATTAACTAAGACACACACACACACACACACATATATATATATATATATACAGTGGCTCCCAAAAGTGTTCGTACACTTACGATTTTCAGTGAAATAGGGGTCTATCCATTGATTAAAATGAATATTTCAGAATGGGTATTTAATAATAAGATCTATAATCTATTCTTAACAAAACTCCATGAAATATTTTGAAAACATAGTAAAATTTTATTTTTAAGAAACAAATAATCCAAAAGTAACAAAAACTTTATCTCACAAAAGTCATCGTACACTTGTAAAAGATCTCTACATATTAGTAAATATTCTAATTTTTCGTTAAATTAATATTTAGTAGAATATCCTTTAGCATCCACAACAGCTTTTAAACGTCTGTGAATAGATTGCATTAGTTCTTTTGTAATTTTTGCATCAATGTTTATCCATTCTTCCATCATAATTGTTTTTAGTTCGCTTTTCGTGTGAATGTCGTGTTTTCGTACTCGAACCTCCAGTTCTCTCCAGATATGTTCTATTGGGATTAAATCTGGCGATTGAGGTGGTGTTTTCAAAACTTGTGGACAATTTTAGAGACGCTAGATGCGAACGTTGAGAGCCGTGTGCTTAGGATCATTATCTTGATAAAAAAAAACAAAGTTGTTTCCAATACCCAAATTTTGAGCTGATAATTTTAAATTGTCTCTTAAAATATTTATAAAAACAGCATGATTCATTATGCCATCAATAAATACCAAATTTCCTAGTCCTGATGCTGACATGCACCCCCACACAAGGACACCTCCACCGGCATGCTTAACTGTTCCTACTAAGTTCTTGGGATTAAGTTCCTCATTTTTTTCTTCTCCATAAAATTATACGCCCATCAGCACCAAAAATGTTCTTCGGCAAATAAGACATTATTCCAATAGGTTTGGGGCTTATTTATCATTGATAGTGCGAAGGGGAGCCTAAACTTTCTGTTTTTCTCACTCACAAAAAATTTCTATGGGCAAAACGCCCATGTAATCCAGCTGTTCTGAGAACTCGTCAAAAAATTTCAGGTGAAATTGAAGTAGAAAATGTTTCACTGAATTCTGCAGAAACTTTTACAGCACTCAAACGTGAATTTTTCACAAATTTTCTAATTATAAATCCCTGATCACGTTTTGTTAACTTTGCCGGACGGCCTTTTCTTACCTTGTTTTCGATCCAATTTTCTTCTTTAAAGCATTTTTTCACATACTGCACACTAGAATGGGATAAATTAAGTAATTTAGCAATATTCCGAACTGATTTACCACTACTATTATGAAAAATAATCAATTTTCGAATGCTGTTTGTTGTTTCTTTACGACTACGAACCATTATTAAATAATAAATAGAATATTACGGAGTAGGCAAGCAAAAATTAAAGCCAAACGATATTTTAAATGCCACCACAATTCAAAAATAAAAATAAAGCGCCGGACGATAATTTTAATTATGAATTTATCCGAAAATATTTCAGTGTAGACCAGAAAATCACACTATGCTGTCATAGAGTACGGTGGGTGAGGGTACGATCCCCCAGATGTAGCCCCTGAGGGTGCTCTGTCAAAATGGAGGTGACACCTGGCTAAATCGGACTCCGATCCTTGTGGTAGCCGCACCCATGACCCTCTAGCCTACATGGATCTGACCTGGCATTACTTCCGACCAGAAGCCATTATTAACAACAACAACAATAATTCTTCAGATAACACAGGTAACTTATCCAAAAGAGATGACACCTATGGTTATTGTGCAGTTTTGTTATAAACAGCACTACCAATATAATGTTGCTCATATTCTCGGTTTTTGTCGAATAAAATATAACGTTCAGAAGAATATATAAGGAAATTGTTCAAAAATAACACTACCAGATTATTCCTTATTCTGTGGTTTGCTACTTGTTTAGCTACAGTATTCCTATTTACCTTTCAGACATCTCTAGGAACGATCATTAGGCAGATTTCGCGCACAGTGAAATTCACACTATTTTCATAGCAGTACATCGGCTGCATAATTCACAGCAAAGAATACCACTTAAAAACTATTTTAAAATAACACAGATCGTGATCATTAAGTCAGTGCTCCCCAACCTTTTAATCGCCGCGGACCGGTCAAAGTTTGATAATTTTACCGCGGCCCGCTGAGGGGGGCTATGACAGCAATTTTAATTCATTATTTTGAAATGTTTAATAAACAATCAACTAATTTAAAATAGTTACAATATTTCTTCTGTTACAAAGGTATAAATTAGCATAAACCCGACAAAGTCGCACTAACCCGAGAGAAATACACTACAGTAAATAAAATGGAAATAATTTAATGTTCCTTGGGCGGCCCGGAACCATTTGATCCACGGACCGATACCGTTGCGGACCACTGCCTTAAGTGATCTTTTTCTTCTTGACGTTTAATTGCCTGCTACCTTTACACGATCCAATGGCATCAAAGTTTATCTTAACTTCCAACTAGCCGGGAGCTGTAGAGAAATGACACTTTTAATTCCTTTTCTAGCAAAGTCACAGTATTTCAACGAATTAAAGAACGGATTTAGACGCTTTTATTATAACAAAAATAAGGATGATCGATATGGCACGGAAAAGCTCAGCGGTTAGAGCATTTCGTCAAAATGTCCAAATTGGTACACATGATGTCTGCCGCAGTTCACTTTTAACGACAGAAACTGTATTAAAATATACCCTGCCAGCGATAGCTTCGTTACACAATTATGCATCAGTATTATGATATGTATGTTGCTACACTCAAAAATATGCTAACGAATCATCAAAGATATCGAATTTTATGTCTTTTTCTACGCTTTATGAGTAATAGAAAACGAAATTTGATAATGTTTTATCTTATCACCGTAATATTCACAGGCAAGCATGATAACTGGAAACAAAATCTTATTCAATTACACCCGAAAAGAAAAAAATTCCATTACAACCTTTAATTTTTATCTGTTTAAGGGGACAGTGGACCTTCAAACCTAACTTTTTTTGTTTTGTATGGATTTGCTTGAAATTTCAATATGTCATTAATGCCATAGATATGTAAAAGTGGTTAAAATTTAAAGAGGAAATATTAATAATTTATGAATTATTAATTATTAATTATATCTAAAATTGGCCTAATTAAAATTGTTTCATGCGCATTTCTTTTGCATATAATATGGTAATTTTTACAGGATACCTTATAGAACTAACAATGAAACTTATTGCTTATTTTAAGCATTCATTAAAAATATAAAGAGAAAAAAATAATAATAGTGAAAACACCCTTTTTATTACGCAAAATACCTATAAATCATCTTTTCAAGTACAAAATTTAGAAATTCTGAGCTACGAAGCATAATTTTTTTCAATAAGATTTATTTGATATACAGTTAAGTATATAAAACTTAAATTTCAAAGCAATACAATAATTAGAAATGCGCCTTGAGCAGTTTGAATAATCGTATGACATGAAAATTTTTATTTTGAGAAAAACACATTTAAAGTTATTGCTATTAGTAACCACATAATATCTAAATTAAATACAAATGCCTATAACTAGGACAGTAATCACAGAAATTAAAAATTCTTTTTGTAACACATTCCTACTCGTCCGTAGTTTCGCAATTCAATAAAATTTAAAAAATCAAATTTTTGGACAAATTTCACAATTTTGAAAGTCTACTGTCCCCCTAAATCTTTTCCGTATATTTTTAAGCTTTTTTCATTAATTATGGACCTTTTTATGTTGCTAGAAGGTTTATGATGCCGTTGCGGTTTTGAGAAAAAATCTATGAATTTTTAAGGGCATAAAAATTAGTGGGAATATCAGTAGAGATAAGCCAGCCTAAAGGTTATCTCGCGAAAAATTAAAGCAACAACTTTATAATTATTGATGCGTTTATATGACTTAGTTAAGAAGGTGAGAACCCCTTTTTAAGAATAGTAAAAATAAATATGAGAGCTCCAAAAGTTTAAGCGTTTATATTAAAAAAGAAAGGCAGTTTACCCCATGCGAAAATGAATCAAGATAAGTTCAGTTCTCTTTTATATTCAAAATTAAATAAGAAAATTACAAGATAAAAAGAACTTTTTATATACCTTGTTTTTAAATTTTCTGTTGAATCATATAAACTTGACAATTCTATGTATTAATAAATACTTTAAAAAAAATTTTGATGAATTATCCCATCAACTTGAAAGAAAATGAAGTTAATTGGAAGTTAACTTGCATATAACTTTTCGTTCCCGTCCCGGTCGATAGATGGCTGCACCAATCTACAAAATAAAATTAACTGAAAATGAATTCAATACTGCTTAAAGATGGCTAAAAGTATTAAAATAATGCATTGTCAACGTGTTCTGAGCTATTCTAAAAGTTTCAAATGTCTAGCTAGTCGGGAAGTTAGTTAAAAATCGATTGCAAGATTTTTACCGGTCAAACAAACACACACACACAAACAAACAAACAAACAAGAAAGCGAGTAAATAAAATCATGGTAAAAAATAAATTCTTCTTCTTCTTCTTCTCTCTCTCTCTTTCTCTTTTACTGTACTCCCATATCAGCAAAATTTTACGATTGTGCCTCCAGTAAGTTATTCAAATGACAGTTTGAAATGAAAATTTTCAAATACCTCAGGTTCCGTTCTAGTGTTTAAATCAGTGGTTCCCAAACGGTGGAGCCTTGGGAGTGGTCCTGCACCACATATAAAAAAGTTGCCAAATTGTTATTTCAACATAAATTTGTAATTGAGACTTTTATATTATTATGTACTAGGATAGGGCTTATATACAATAAACATTATAAAAAAAATAATTTTTATGCAGTAAAATTAAGGAATTTGTGGTTAAGTCGTACTGTACATTGTACAATAGCAATAATAAATTTCTTATAAAATCTGTTTTACGTAATCACCCGTAAATCAATAAGTTTCAATTTTAGTCTGAGATTTAGGCTATCTAATTCTAAACATTGAAACAAGGTTGAAACAAAAAGTGAGCACATTAATACTGTATCCCTTTTGCCGGAGGGACATCCAAACACCCATACACCCGGAAGGTTCCCCCCTCAAGTCGGTGGGGTGGGGGTGGTCCGCACATGGTTCAATTTCTGGCTTAATGGTCCGTAAGTGGCATAGCTAGCAAAACTAGCGCCGGGGCACGATACCTTTTTGGCGCCCCCCCCCCCATGGTATTGGGGACCAAACGGTCCAATGGTCTTGGGGACTATTTAGCGCCCCTCTGCAAGTGGCGCCCGGGGCATGATAGACACCCTTCCCCCCCCCCCCCCCTCGCTATGCCACTGCCGCAGACTTCTACGGGTTGGGAACCACTGGTTTAAATGTTAGACCAACATAATTAGAGCTCATCCCTCATGAACTATGTAATTGACCACCGTATTCCTAATGATGTGGGGATGGAAATATTTTATTTATTTTATTTCTTTCTCTGTTTTTTTTCTTTTTTTTTATGTTCACACTTGCAGAAGACACGGATGCCTTCAAAGAAGGATAGGCTAGGGAAAGGCAAATTGTATTTTATGTCCAGGGGAAAATTTTAAAAAGCAATTTAAGAATTTTTTTCTCAAAACCTCTACACCAGATAGGTAAGAGGAAGGGTAAATCTAATAACCACTCTAAAACTAATGCCTAGAGAGCAGCTTATCAAACAGTAATAAATTTCGATTACAAATGATTAGGATTACAGTAACAATGGTAAGGTAATTTGAGATGAATTATCTATAGGAATAACCAACTTTTTTGGAATTTCTTCTTTAGAATTATTCCTGTGCGAGTAAAATAACTCATCATAATATTAATCATTGATGTTGTTTACGATATTTTTTACACGCCCGTTTAATTATATTTATCAGCCCAATAAAATTTTTTCGTTTATCTTATTGTTTTCCATGATAATTTTAATTAAAAAAATTAGAGCATTATAATAAATTTCGAAAATTAATTTTTTAACACATTTTTCAGTGTAGATCCCCGTGAGAAATTTTATAAAAAGAATGGAATCTTAAATGGAAATTTAAATTTTTTTCCCTACTACCTGCAATATTAATAAACTGTTTTACTGATTTTCATAAAAGTTTTAAAATTTCTCTCAATAGATGGCAACACTGGCTGAAAGTAAACATTTTTAGATGTTTGAAGGCTATGAGAAACCATTGAACACTATCCGCGCGGCATCGAGCCGATGAAGAAATTGCGGGAAGAGTAATAAGATTGTGTGAAGTAATGAATTGTGTGAAGTAAGATGTGTGAAGTGAGCAGTGGCGCACCCAGGATTTAATCTTCTGGGTGGGGTGGGGAACGAGATAAAAATATTTATAATGCAAATTCAATATTCATAATGCAATTTATATCTCTTTTGGGGGGACCACCCACTGGGTGCGCCACTGGAAGTGATTTATAAGATTGTGTGAATTGTTTGAAGATTCACCAATGTATGATAGCTTAAGGAACCCTCAAAGTCAGAATACAATCTGATCTCCTGTGACGCCACAGGTGGGAATACTCTCTCACCTGAAGAAATAAAATTTAATTAAAATTAAAAAAGACGACTAAAATTTGCAAATAAATAAATAAATATTACAGGAAAGATTTTCAAACATTGGGTTTAATTAACTGCCATTTTGTTCTTTGTTGAAGATAGTTCAGATATTCCCGCTGCAACATATTTCAAGATCCTCTGAAGAAATCGCGTGACGAGTAATAAGATTCACCGGGTGATTGATGAATGACAGATAACTTGGGAAGCAGCAAATTCGCAATATTTTTTTCATACAGATGAAGGTCTTGGTATAAAAATCATTTTCCTCGGACGATGATATCTGTTCTCCTGTGACGCGACTGGGGTGAATGCTTTCGCGACTGAATGAATATAATTAAAATAAAAAATTTAAAAAAATCTACTATAACATCGTAGGTAGGTAGGCTATTCTCTGAGGCTTTTTAAAAATTACTAAATTCGGGACCAGGAAAGGCAGAGTCCTAATTGTAAATAATAAGACCACATCTTAAAACAAAAACTTAAAAATTTAATAACAAAGAAATTTAACATTAAACAAGTACAACATAATCAATTGAATTTGAACTTAAGTGCAGATTTAGCAGCACGCTCCGAGACCCGGATAGTGTAAAAAAGGAGCTTTAAAAACACGTCCGCCTAGCCAGCCGTTACATGAGGGATCTCTCGAAAATAACAGAGTCTCGCATATATACTCTGCATGAAGTCTTCGCCAGTGGCGGCCGTCTTCTAAGGAATTGTTTTCCAGAGCGGGGGCCGGAAGATTAGCGGGTGACAGTTCTTCTTAACGACGAACATTCCGGCAAACTTTATTACGCTGTAGTGTCAAACTTGCATTGAGCTATTGCTAAGAAAGACAGTTTTACGAGACGATGAGAGACCCTTCTGTTTTTCAAAACAGATTTTCCCACAGCTTGCTTGAGAAACCGATATGCCTGGACTTAACTTTTCAGTCTAAAAATTCTGGCAGCATTTGCTGGTATCGTTTTTTAATCCGCTCGGAATCCACACGAGTGTTCAAAACGATGGGAACTGGGAAATGGTATTCGGATAAGCACGCAGCTGTGTTCGTGCACCCTGTGAGGTCTTGGGAAAAATAACTCCATACTTTCACGACGGTACACTACCTAAAAAAAAAAAAAAATTATAAAACTGTATAGGAAAGAAATTCAAACATTGGGTTTAATTAGCTGCCATTTTGTTCTTTGTTGGAGATAATTCATATAATCCCGACGCCATCTTTTCCAGACCATCTGAATAACTTTAGTTGTTCTTTGCCATCTCCACAATCAGTTATCCTGTATTGTTATAAGTTCAGGCTGGATAATGACAGTTATAGGGTGCCTAATCAGGAAATGACCTGGTGTTGCGGCTGCTATGTATAGAGTGCCCCAATAAGAGCGCCGGATTTAGTTTTTGAATTAAACACATCATTTATTTGAAAAGTTATAATTATTTTTCATTGCAAAGTACAAATGTTCCAATTATGCATGGGACAAAAAATGTCAGACAAATGCGCACCAAGGCTTTCATTGCAAACTCTTGCTCTTGATGAAATTTAAGATAACGTCGTTGCATTACGCCGGATTTAAATTTCGCGACATTTTTTTAAAAATCAAGTTGGCAGCTCTAAAAATTTCATATGTTTCATCTGTCATCCTTGCTATTAGTAAATATGGAACGCTACGCAAAAGAATAACGCGTTATTATTGTTAAAAATAATTATAAAAATGGAGAAAGATTTGCTGAAACAGTTAGTAAACTTCGCGGAATTTGTGATCTAAATAATGGTTCAAATGAGTCATTTGTCTGACATTTTATTCCATACATAATAGGAACATTTGTACTTTGCAATGAAATAAAAATAGTACCCCTTTTCAAATAAATAGTGTGTTTAAATCCAGGGCCCCATTTAGAAAATTCTTGACTATAGGCACAACTCGGGATGGGGGCCCCCTAACACTGATGCGGGCGCGAAATTTCGAAAATTGACACTCAAAAAAAATAATCATGAATCATTGTGAAAGTACCATTTTACCAAGAATTGACTATTTGAAGCGTAGAAGCCTAGAGCAGGGGTTCCTAAAGTGTGTGCCGCGGCACCCTGGGGTGCCGCGCAGAGAGATCAGGGGTGCCGCGAAGCGCCCATAAAGTATTTGCGTGATTTTTAAACACAGGTTGTATTAATTTATTCTCTAATTAATTCTCTAATTTCTTCTTCACAGTCGTACAAATATGAAATATATATGTTATGCTCAATATATTTAATAATAATATACCACACATAGATATTATATGACGAGGGTGCCATAAAAAAAATTCGAATTCACTTATGGGTGCCACGACTTGGATATGTTTGGGAACCCCTGGCCTAGAACATTATCAAATAACAAAAAGCAATACAACATATTAACTTCATCATTAAAAAACCAACCAGAAAAACTTATTAATCCCTTATATGCACTATAACATACATATAAGGAACTATACATATAACTATATATATGATGAACCAATCAATCAAATTTGAAACTACATATAAAAAAAATTTCTATTAAAAAAAGGTAATATAAAAAAAATTGAATTGGGAGTTTTTCTTTTTTTTCTTTTAAAATAAAAATTTTGGGGGGCCCCCAACATTTGGGGACCCCTAGGCCCGGGCCTAATGGAAAATCAGGGCCTGTTTAAATCAGAAACTAAATCCGGCGATCTTATTCGGACACCCTTTACTAAGAAAAAATATCCCAGCTCGGACCTTCGCTTGTTTCTGATACTTGTGGTGGGTGGAGTCGAGTTGCCGGAGAATTCCAACCCCTTCTTTAGGTCTGACTTTTTGGAGGATTGTAATGACTCTCTCTCCATAAGGGGGAAGATGATCCGATCATCTCCTATTCCCTAATTAGGAAACCAAGAAAACGTGATTTTCGATGGTAAATGTAGCGAATATTCAATAATTCAAAGGTTGAAATTCAGAGCGCGGCATAGGAGTTTTCAAGGCCGGCCAATTGTGGAGTCAAGTTTTAAAAACGGCGCAAATTTGGGAGACTCTTAAGTGATTAATGTATCTCTAGTGAATTGTGATTCGAGTGTCAAGTGATTCGATTTGGGTATTCCATTAATCCTAAACAGCCGGCAATAAGATTCTTTTTGTTCTCCTTTCATAGTTCTATATGTTCAGTTTTGTTTATACGTGGTTTTCAGTTTTGATTTTAGATATATAGAATCATGTTTGAACTGTCCAAACAACAAATAATTCTTTAACTTTTATTTTCATTTTACCAATTTTTTTTCAGGGTTGTTCATATTTCATGTAATTCTTTCTTTGCTGATTAGTTTAGGTTTTGGTTTTAGATAAAAATTCTACTAATATATTTTTGTATGAAGTTCACCGTTTCTTTGTTTTGCATACGCTAAAATATTTAAAAAGTACATATTCACATTATCTTTATATAAATATTTATATTTAGGAAATGTTGGTGTTTATTGAGAGGTTTATTTGTTTTTCCACAATACCATATGCTCCAGAAGCCTGTTTAATATTTCAATTGAGCTTATCTTTTGACTAAACCGAACACAGAATATCTCGCAACATAGACATGTGCAATTCTGCCTAATACATGCAATCATATAATTTCAATATATAATGCATTATTATGTCATCAATAACACAAATTTCAGGAAATTTGACTTTTTGTATTGCAGGAATATAGGCTAAAGTAGCCAGCCGATTTCTTTTCACATGAAAATTTATCTTTTTGTAATGCAGGTATGCTCATATCATACCAGGTGGTGGTGGGTGTTAATGCGAATAACAAATTTTTATTTTTTGTGGTTTTGTGTGTGTGGGGGGGGGGGGGGGGGTTCTGCAAATTAATAGCGCCTGTTATGAAACTTCACCCCTCAATCAATCAATTCAAAGCCGTCTGTCTGGTGCACGGATGGCTCGAACATAGCCGGGCTTCACCCGGCTAGTTGCAAATAAAAAAACAGATTTGTTAAATACAGAGGAAACATTATCTATCGTTTTTAAAGGGACCTATTGCTCTGAACGATAAATGCAGACAAGCTTAACATAACAAAAAAGTATAATCATCGGGACTGAATGAAATAAACGACACTTACGGGACAACGATTGTTAGGAGGACGATCGATCGAGATTGCACTTTACTTATTTTTTTAATAAATATAATTTTTAAAAATAAGACAATGCACACTATATTTTCTAAGGTTGCTCGAAGTTAAATTAAAACTATTGCACTTAACTGTCGTCAAATTGAACTCATTTCATCATTCACCTCCAAATTAATTTTCTGAAGATCTTTTTGTTTTTATGCTTGTTCCGTATTGTCTATAACAAGGAAGTTAAAAAAAAACTGTAGGTTGCAACTCCATATGGGGTCGCGTAACAGAATTTCGGGGGTCACGAAAACTTTCGGGGTTGAAGGGTGTCCCTTCAACCCGAAATGTCCCATCGTCAGATTCTTCAATAATGATTAGGAAAAAAAAAAGAGTTTTGATTCAAAAGATTTAGTTAAAATCAAAAATCACGTTTACCTACAAAACAGAGAAATAAACGGATTTTTTTCTCGCTTTAATTTCATTGATTTATTACCAGTTAACGTTTTATTGGTATATTTATTTTATGTATATACATTGGGGTCCCGTGAAATGTTCTCGGGAGAAAAGGTGTCGCGGGTAGGATCAAATTAAGAATCCCTGGTCTATAACATGCTCCTTCTATTACGTCATTTACCTGTTCTGTTTTGGGTACCCAGGTGTGTCAATTATGACGATATCTATTTATTACCTGCTTTGCCATCATATAACCGTTTACGGTTTCAGTTTTAGGAGAATTTGTGTCTTTTGTTGTCATTACAATAGTAAAATGAGTCTTAAATTTTAATAAGATTTCATATTTGGGATTACTGAATCCATCTTTGATATTACTTGACAAATAGGAAAATTCTGGGATGATGTTGTAAGAGGTGAAATATATCCCGATTCAATCGAAATGATCTCCACTTGTATCATTCTAAATTCACTGAACCTTTTTACATTCAAACACATACTAATGTGATTCTAAGCTGTATTTTTTTTTTTTTTTAATTGAACTTTCTTATTGCAATTAAATTATCCTTATAACAGAAAATAAATATTAATTTTATGCAATATATCTAACATATGAGAGAAAACCCCAAATTTTGAGATATTAAAAGAAAAAAAAACCCCACCCATATAGTAATTGAAAGACCCAGATCTGTTCCAAAAATCCAGATCTCTGATTGCCTCTCAGCCCTGCCCTGAGAGAGAATCGGCAGCATGGAATAGAGGCAAGGAAGAAAAACATTTTGTTATATGCTGCTGCCATCTATGAGCAATAGTTGAAACTAAAAGAAAGGGTGCGTGAAAAGGAAAGATATGAGAAATCTTTTTGCGGTTAAAATTTTTCACCATTTATGAATTTTTTTTAAACTTTTCCTGCGGACAAAAATGTATGACCCCTTTCTTTCAATAAAAGGGACATCGTTGTAAAGAGTTGAATGGAGAAAAATATTCTTAATGCAAATTCAATAAAATTCATTAGATGATTATAAAAATTTAGTTAAAGAATAAAATCCAATTCTCATTTCATTCAACAAAGCTCTTGAATGACTTCAGTCGGGGTTGCATTACTCTCTCTCAGTATAAACAGCAAAGCAATCGTGAGTGTGTCATGGTAAATCTTAAATTGGTTTTAAATTGCGTAAGGCAGAAAATGACCTTTCACTGATACATATTTTTACCAGAAGCGTTGCAAATATTTTTATTTAGTTATAAATGCTAGGAAATATCATTTTGTCACACTTCGAAACTCTATCAATGGTATTTTTTAATGAAGCTATTGAATTTTTTTCAAATCGTTTATAACATAACTTGATTTTGGAGTTCGAAACTGCTGAATTTGTAGAAGGCAAATCACGGGCATAAAACATTCACTCAACTGACGAAAATCTTCCATTGCACTTTCTGTTGGAGCATTTTTTCCATTTAATAGAAAAATAAAAAAATATTTCAAAATGTAGCTGAGATAAACATTTATGAAGTTGAGTCTATATTTGGTCATAAAATAGAATAAAAACAATTCTCCTGAAAAATCGGTTGGAAAATTGGACCTTAATATTTGTAACTCTCCAGCGATGGAAAGCTAAGTTTCAAGTCTTGTGTTCACAGCGGTGGAGATTCCCGAGAGCTGTAGGATACTCCCTTACATAACTGTTCATTCATAAATAGTTTAAAATTAGTTTTAAGGGAATCCAATTTCTCGACGACTCTCCATAAACTTGATATAAGATTTATTTTCTAACACAAGCACAAGTATAAAACCAGTTTTAGCGCTGTCATATTTTACCGTAAGTCTTCGAAATTGATTATATGTTCACTATTAATTTTTAAAATAAATTGCCATTGTTCATGCTTTACTATGTATTTCTTGTGAAGCACATAAAATTGATTAATAAACTTTTTTAAAAATCTTAAATTCCTATATGATAATTATTTTTAAGTATTGCTTTAAAGAAATTTTTTGCTGAAGATAAACCTTTTTCATCTAAAAATGCTTTTGAGAACAGATAGTACAATGCAGCAAAATTGTCAGTATATATATGGAATATCTCAAAATATGTACGTAACATGTTATAATTGGATTTAATATATTATTTAAAATCCATTTCATCAAAGAATTATTTTTAACAAATAATTTTATATTTCAAAATAAGCACATTCAGGTACATGTGTTGAAGTTATACGTAATAAATTCCCACAATTCGGAAGAAAAATTCATGATTTATCAATTAATGTAAGTTCAGTTTACTGTTTTACGTTAATTGATAAATCATGAATGGTAGGTAGGCCTTTGTAGTTTAACTTAACAGATGTCACTACTGAATTTTTAAATATGAAAACTTGGCTTTTATAGGATTCACAGGATGGAAACTTATTGAAAACCAAACAAAAAGCTGCTGTTTTCCTGTAAGCTTTGATTGTCCAAAACGCTTACTGCGTAAAAAATATGAGCAAACCATGAAGCTAAAGAATCTGTAGCTTCATGGAGCAAACTAACCACCAGTTTCCCATAGTGTACGCTATCGCTAACCCTTAAAGCGATTCTAGAACTTAGGCCGTTACGGACGCGCTGCACACGTTTATCTGAATTTTCCAATGTTTTAAACGGTACAAATGCGTTTAAAGTGGTTTTTCCTTTCATTAATAGATGGCAGCACTTAATAGCATTCGAATACAATTTCTCCTGATAAGAATTTTAGGTGATTATTTTGAGAAAACATGCAATATAAAATGGCGGGAGTTTTGAGTTTTCGAAAGCTTTGAACTGACATTTCAAGTGACTCCGAAAGTAATTATTCAGATTTTTTCGATGACAAAATTGATGATAATTTAGGCAATGCACCATTTTCTACTCTAAATTCAGAGAGTGACGATGACTCAGGTGATTTGGATAATGCAAGACAGTGGAAAAAAATTGTCTTTTGTTCCCATAGGCGTAGCGTGCCTCTAACTTTTTTTTTTTTTTGGGGGGGGGGGGGCATGAATTGAATTCAATTAGGGCCCTCTTCAGCGCTTTGACTGCCGGATGGTCCTTAAAATATGAAATATTATGATTTTTTAAAATTGAATAACAATAGAATTGATGTTTGAGTAGTATTCAAAAGTTATGCAAAAAGAAAAATAAATATAATATAAATAAATGAGAAAAAAAATATAGCATAGATATTTTGTTATGGATCATATCATTGTTAAAAACTATTTTAAGGCTAAAGACATAATCGGAATCTTCAGCTTCACAGTTTGAAAAAGTGAAAAAAAACCCGACTTTCTTAAAAATTTTCTGATTTTAACTAAACTTCTATTAACGTTTTAATTTAGTTCAGGCAAGGGTTATTTTAATTTAGTTGGTTTAGTTTTAATACATTTATACGAAAAGCACGGAAGTTTTTTAGATCATCTTGCTTTTAGATTAGATTTGATAGATAATATAGTAGAAAAATATCATGAAACATGTCAAAAAATTATGTCGGACTCCCTTCAAAAGAAGGTGATCCTATTAGACTAACAGGAAGACATTTTGCAGAGTACATACCCCCAACTTCAAATCAAAAATAAATAAGAAGGTGTGCAGTATGCTACAGAAAATCAGTAAATGGAAAAGAAAAAAAACACACGTTTATGGTGTAAAGACTGTGAAGTGGGTTTATGCAAATCACCTTGCTTTAAAATATATCATACTATAAGAAATTTATAAACAAAAAAAGTACATTATATAAATATATTTATGAATTCTTAAAACGTTTATGTTTCACTTATTTTGTACTATTTATTTTGATTTAAATAACTGAACTGCATTGAACTCGCGTTTTCGATGTTCCTTCAAAACGCGCATCCTCCGAAACGTGGGGAAAGAACCGGAAAGCGAAAACTCAACGGTCTAAGGGCAAGGGAGGTTGCAATTTTTTTTTTATTTTGTCATCGGCGCAGATTTTGTTTCGGGGCGAGCTAAGACATTGAAGATATGCTGCACATCATATAGTACTACATAAAACATTGTGTGTTTTCCGATAGTTTCCCCAAGTCCGATATATATATATATATATATATATATATATATATATATATATATATATATATATATATATATATATATATATATCGGACTTGGGTTTATCACCCACATCTTAAACTTGTAGTCCGAAACTAAATCTCGATGTTACTCCGTAATATCCAATGCTGCAGTCAGATCGTGGTGAACCGGTGGCCAGGACTTATGTAGAATATTTTCATGATGCAGTCAACGAGGCTCAACAACAAAATACTAATCCATATTTCCCTTAAATATCTTTATTAATCAAATTTCAAACATTCCCAGCTCCAATAGCGTAAAGTCGCTCCCATCCCTTTCTGAAAATACGTGCGCGGTAAGCGCGACACGTCCAGCCTGACCTAATTCTCCATTATCTCTGAAATTCAAGTCCTTGTTCTCATAGCTTTTATAAATACGGCGCATGCTCACAACAGCTATTGCGTATGCACTGAAGATAAGGCTGGAGCGTGGTTAATTTTGTTACTATTTATAGATTCCCTTTCTGGTTTTTCAATGTACATGAATCAAGTCCACCCCGTAATCTATTTTCTCCGCGATGCTTTTATCTCTACATCTCGTGATTTCACAGTTTTAAAATGCTAATTTCTATTTTTCCTAAGAAAAACCCCGTTTAAGTTTCCCACGGTTGCCCTCCATAAATAAGGCATTACATATATATACACAGATATATATATATATAATGCTTATGAATATATTATTTAAATAATATACCTTTTGAAAGTAAACAATAGGCAATCTAAAAAATTATATAATTTAGAGTTAAAATATTAAAATTATTTAATTGACGAATAAATATAATCTACGATTTATAGTAATGTAGAAGTCAGTTAAGTTGCTAAATTTTTATTTTCTGTTCAAAATACCGGAAAGGAGAGTTTGGCCTATCGCTTCCCCTTTTAAACACTCCATCTATGCACTGTTTGTTCTGTCGACTATGACAGTTGACTCTCCCAATAAAAACTCTGCTTGTAGTTTATTCATGCCCCTTTCAATCTCTGGAAGATTTCAACCCTTTTTTCGATGCTCAGAATACAAGCATATTTATTTGAGGTAATTTTATCTCCCTACAATAGATCATATTGTATAGAATGAGATAATGAAAGAACTCAAACTTGCTTAGTGGCTCAAACAGACCTGCCATAAGTGCTCGGCAGAATGTGGGGTACCTTTGAAAGTACGATGTGAAAAGAAAAAAAATTAACCTAGTTAAAAATAAATGTTATGCATACCGATTTTTGTCTTCACAACTAGCAAAACAAGTGAAAACTCATGACAATGTCATGCATTGTATTTTTTTAGCTTGAAAAATTTTCGAATAAATAAATTTTTAAAAAATGTGTTGAAAGGTGATTCGATTGATCAAGACAAAGCGTAAAATAAGATAAATCAATCTAGAGTATAATTAGGTAAATCAGTGTTTTGATAAATTAAGTTCTCTGTATATGGGGACGCTGAGAGCCAAAATGATGGAAAATATGCTTGCTGGGCTACCCCCTGAATCTTAGTGGGTCTTAAAATCTTATCACCTCATTAGCTCAGTCTAACTATATATAAAACTTTATATTAGTTTGATTTTTTAATTCTATATCAGCTAATATATTTTCCCTGTTCTAATAATTATTCCTCTAAGTTAATGTATTTTCCCTTTATTATTACACTTAGCAGCTTAGAACTCACTAGCATAGTATTTTTATAGAGTACTTCAAACACTATACAGGTTTCTACATTCAAGATGCTTCCCTTGATCACTCCTTGTGACCTCCCTCCAATGTTAGACTTTGTCAGAATGTAAATATTCACCTGTTTTACCAATGAATCTGAGAGACTAAACTGCTATTCTAACAAATACGTCAAGAAATCAATTCGAATAGAGATAAAGCATCATACAATCAAATTACTAAATACAAAGCTGTTAGTAGTGGGCTTTGATACAAATATTCTTGTATTAAATTTCAATTTAATACCATAAATTCTTTCAGCACGAAATCTGGGGTTTAAAAAAAAAAAAACTTCATATGAATCACTTAAAATATTACTTGAGACTTTTGGAATGCAATCATTTCCTTTTCTCTTAATTATTGAAGCATGTAATATTAAGATTTATTGAAAGCATAGAATGCATAAAAAAAAATTTAATTTTTTTAAAGCTAGAATATCTAAAATATAATGTGCATTTCTATTTACTAAATATATAAATTTTCTTCCAAATTTTTCGTCGGCAAGATTCTTTGTAATTACTGAATAATGAGTGTGATTTAATCAGTGGCGCACCCAGGCGGGGGCAAGGGGCTCTGGTCCCCCCCCCCAAAGAAATAGAAATTGCATTATGAATATTGATTTTGCATTATAAATATTTTTATCCGTTCATCTCGCCCCCCCCCCTTTTGCATTATGAATATTGTTATCTGTTCATCTTGGCACCCCTCCAAGAAAAAAACCTGGGTGCGCCACTGGATTTAGTAAATCATGTTCCAATAAAAAAAAAAAAAAAAAAAAAAAAAAAAAAATGCTGTTTAAACAATTTTTAGTCTATACCCCCCCCCCCCATGTTGTACATTCATTGTTTTGACTCTTTTCAGACATTCAGAGAATCCCTTTCTCTGAGATTCCTAATACTTGGATGAAAATGTTTTAAATAATGGGAAAATTCTTTTTTTTTTTTCATGTGGAAATTTTTGAAAGTCTAAATAGAAACAACGGTAACACTTAAATTTTCAATTTTATTAAAAACCTAAAATGTACAAAATATACATAAGATATTTGGGACACAAAGTAAAAGGCACGCATGGTAGCAGAATAATGCTGGTTTTCTGGCAACATATCGCAAAGGCACATAAAAGAGGATACAAAGCAAAACTTAAGAAAGATATACACAGCTTTTCTCAAAATTTTACAATGACAGGATTCTACAACACTTCTGTGTCTGCTGCTGGTATTTGGAGGAGAATATCTATTGAATCACACTAGCTCAAAATTCTTAAAAATTAGATTAACGGCATCATTGATTTTAAACCGACTGCATATACTTTTATAAATTATATGTAAATATTGCAAACAAAATTCCTAAGTTGCAAAGGGCTATTGTTTTTTGGACAATAGTGCAACATTTACCTATTAATTGTTTTAGATATAGAAGTTAGAATATGAACACACAAATGAAAAAATTTCAGAAAAATGTCGATTTTACAATTAAAATTATTTTTCAGAATGCATAGGGGAAAAAAATCATGTTTTTTTTTTCATTCTTCAGATCATAAAAGTTTTTTTTTTTTTTTTTTTAATTTTTTTGTATAATTCAACTTACAAGAATGTTGAAGCAGGATTCACATTTGAAAGGGAAGGAATTTCCTAACAGTTATAACGATAAAGCAAAACTGTGTGTATGTATTCAAAGATTAGTCTTTAAATGTTTGGGTTTACTAAGAGGGCTTTGGAACAGTAATGAATATCTCTCAATAGTAAATAAGAATAAGAGTTAATTGTAATAAAATATTTTATATGAGAGCTCACTTTCATCTCACTCTAATACATTTAATATCCATTCTATTAAATTTTTTATATGAGTCTGTTAATCAGAATTTAAAAACACTTGATGATATTTTCATCGAAAAAATAGCTAATTTTTCAACATTACAATAATTAATAATTTAAAAGTCACATTCATAGCATACTCGAGAAATCATATCTTGAAAAATACAGTCAAATACAAGTGGATGTAAATAAGATTTTTCAATGTAAAATAATAATTAAAAGATTAATCAATTCATAAATGTCAGCTAAAGTGTATAATCAAACCAACAATTTTTTTATGACTGTTACAGTCAACCCTATTATTTTTCTCATAGCAGAGATTTCTTGTTTCTATATAGCTTTAAATAATATTTCTCAGAGGGCTGGTAGATTTGGTTTAGAGCTCAACAATAATCTTTCGTAACACAAGGGTAGAGTGATTGGACCTACAGCTCAAAGCCAATTCCAAATGGCTGTAAAAAATCATTTCTCAGAGGTCTGGTGGATTTGATTTAGAGCTCAACAATAATCATTTGTAACATGAAGGTAAATTGATTGGACCTACAGCTCAAAGCCAATTCCAAATGGCTACAAACAATTGTGTCTACATTTCATTCACATCTGCAGATCTGATAAGATTAACGCCCTAGCATTTGGCCATTGAGCTTCAGAAAAATATAACAGTAGAAATTTCACTGTCACCAAAATCCACCATAATATTCAGTTAATCAAATAGCATTATCAAGGATACCACAACTATAACATAATGTATCACAATACGTTCGAATGTAATAATCAACTGCTTTAATTTATGGAAAATTTTAATAAATAAATTTTAAAAAATGATAATATACTTGTATGCTGTGGATCTCCAGTAATATAAATCTTATCAAATTTCAGCAACTTAGGCAGCATCAAACATATTTAAATATTAACTTGGACTAAAAAAGACTGCACTTGAGTTAATTCTTAATGTAGTACACATATATATATATATATATATATAAATAAATTTTTGGGGTAGGGGGAAAGTTTGTTTCGCATGCCCAAGGGTAGGTAACACATATACTTCAAAATGAATAAAAGGTAGAGGGGACCTTGGATGTCAGTGAAATAATAGTTTGTAGTTCTGAGCTAATTAAAGATAATAATTAAATAAAAGGCTCAATATACATAAGACATTGCTTTTTTCCATCAAACTAATTTACTTTAAATAAAATGTGAAAGTAACAAGCATAATATTAAGTTTTATTACTGTTCCATAACTTACATGCATGAAAAGAGAATAAATGTTAGATTATTTTTGAAGTGGTATAACACATTGGTTAGTTGATTAGTTGACATGGGCGAAACAGTTTTAAAATAAGATGCAAAATAAAGAGACACGGTTATCTTCTGTAATTCAAAAGAATTTTACCACTTATATTATTAATAGGATCAGTTCCTTTAGTTTTAAATTTGCATGTGTAAAACTAGATGTCAACGATAACAGCAATGAACAGCAAATAATAAAATGAAGACAGATCCATAGATAAGAAAACATATAACATATAAAATAAACTTCACTGGTAAAAAATATAAACAATTTAATTAAAAAATATGTACAGTTTAACAAGTGGTACATAACACAACAAAAATACAGATGCAGATTGAGCATAATTAAACATATATTACATTTGTACAAATAATAAAAAGTGGTATTTTACAGCTTCAATATAAAATAAATATTGAAAATAAGGATTAGCTGTGTTTAATTTTTTTTCAACATTTCTAACATAAGAGTTCTGCAGACTGTCAAAAAAAATAGGAATTAAATACAAACATCAGTCAATGCATTTTGTTTTTAAAATGTGTGCCTATGTATGCATCTGAAAAAAAGGATAAGCTCAAATTTTTCTGTGCATTATAAGATTATTTAGATTAATCACAAATTAATCAAATTTGTTTTGCATATTACAGTACAAAAATTTGTAACAATAATTCATTATAACAATAAAAAAAGGAAACACTTTAAGCTCATTTAAAATAACACATTAAATGACACAAACTCAACTCTTTCTGAAAAATTTTCAGCACAAAATCTGTATTTTTGTCAAGATTTGAACACAGATGCAAGGAATGATTCACTGCATTTAAAGCTGCATGAATCAACACATGGCTTAAAATAAATGTAGTTATTAACTGATGCTTTCATATGGCACGAATACAGCATATTGATACTAAACTAAGCTTCTAGGAAGCGATACGTAAGCCATTCATTTTCCCCTGGCACAATTATAGAACAAAGATGTAATATGATATATCTAATAAGTTCTTAGTAACTGTCTGATGTTATTATTTGGTAGGTCTCTTACCTTAATTCTCAAATGTTTTTCAACAACAATGCAAAACCATTCAATGCAGCAACATACATACAGCATGTCAGACAACTTAATACAAGTATAGAAGATTTATGATATATGATCCATTTGATTTGATTTGAAGTTTGCTTAATGTTCTCTCTATAATAAGATTCAGTTTGAAAGGCTTCATTACCTTTCACACTCTACAGTCAATTTGATCAAGAGCTTAATATTCGATACAGAATGTCTATTTTGAAAATTATCTACATTCTTCAGTTTAAAACAGTTTTCACAGATTCTGTTCACTTAAGACAAAGGATTGCAACAATTAATCAAAGAAATAAATTCTTTATGAACACCAGTCTTAAGTAAATTATTCCTTTTAAACCTTTCTATTCTGGAATCACATGAAATAAATAATGACAACGAACAAAAGAATGACTCTGAAATGGCACGACTGAAATATCTTAACATGACTGAAGTAGATAGACTAGGTATGAACAGTCTTGGACTTCCAGAACTTCAAATAAAGGCTTTTATCAATAAAGCAAGGTTACAGTTCTAAGCATTTCCCCCCTTTTGAGTACTTATCTCATCATCTTGATGGAACCTATATGCTAAAGTCCAAATAAAAATATCTCTCATTCTTCCACATTCCTTTCTGCAACATTCAGGAATTATTTTAATATGTTTTCATATCAAATGAGGCCAAAGCTTACAGATAATTTTTAACATCAAGTACGAAAGCTTTCTTCTGAATATAGAGGTGTCCTTAAATTCCTGGTTAAGGTCCCATTGCAGTTACGTTTAATTGTTGCTTCCTTTTGAGGCATTTTCAATGGATTATCATTCAAGGGTCTTGTGGCTTTCCATTCCGGGTTTGACATATAGAGATTGGCATCTGTTCCCCTTGGCGTCAGCCGAGGCAAATCATGAATTTTCCGTTGCTTGAACAAATACATGCCAAAAGCACCAAATGCTAAGCCAACTACAAGGCCACCCATCAAAGCTAAAATGACATGCTCCAAATGAACACCATCTTCCTCGAGAGAACGGGATTCTTCTTCAGAATAACTCACTAAAGAAAATAAAACTTAATTAGAATTCTGAAGTGAAATTCGAAAACATATAAGTAAAGGATGTGACAGAAAGAACGTTCTGATTTGGAACGTCAATAACAAAAATACAAAGCAAGATAGGGAAAGAAATCTTTTATACCTGAAAAGTACACAGTATGCCATTGTCATCCAAAAAGTTTTAAAGATTACATCAGTTAAATGGCGACCATCATGTTCGATGCAGTTTTGAAGTCTCTTTTGGAAATTTTGCATAGATCTGCAGACCATGTCCTGCGGAATTGTCGTGATTTCTTGCATAATTGCTGCCTGGGTGTGCCTTTTTTTCTGTGGGGCTATCTCAACTCAAAAGTGTGCCAACACCGACCAACAAATTTGCAAGCACTCAAGACTTTGTTGGTTGGCATTGGCACACTTTTGATTTGAGATAGCCCCACAGAAAAAAAAGGCACACACAGGTAGCAATTATGCAAGAAATCACGATAATTCTGCTTTACATGGTTCGCAGATCCATGCAAAATTTCCGAAAGAGACTTCAAAATTGCATTGAAAATGATAGTCACCATTTAACTGATGTAATCTTTAAAACTTAATGGATGACAATGGTATGCTGTGTCCTTCTCAGGTATAAAAGATTTCTTTCTCTATCTTGCTTTGTATTTTTGTTATTGACGTTACAAATCAGAAGGTTCTTTCTGCCACACCCTGTATATGCAAACAATAACAGTTTTACAGACATGAGATACTGATCAAATATAAAATGTTTGAAAGACCACTTATAATAGTGATCATATTCTTACAGTTGAAACTCTCAGAATTGGAGACATGAATCTGAATCTTTTGAAGCCATTTTTTATGGACAAAAGACACAAATTTTGCTCTTAGGGATTGGGCTTCATTCAGCGGCACAACTTTGGAGGAGAGAATGAAGCATACTTCCCAAGGATTAAAAAATTAGCATATAAAAAGCAATTCTAATTTCACTGACCCACCCTACTCCTAGAAACCCAAATCTCACTTACATTTTTTGTTTCTGAGGTAGGGATCTTTACCAAGGTTTTTTTCTAGGGGATCCTCATAGAAAGTCAATATTTCAAATCATAAATCAATATTTTTTTAACTCTGAAAAATCTGTAGTAAATATTTAAGATGCTTTCTTCATCAAAGACATTACACATTTTATAAGATTTAAAGGGAATTTATTACATAAAATATTCTGAATAGATTACTATCCTAAGAGGCTAATCCCCCCTTGAAAGAGCTTCTGATTACACCACTAGTTTTATTTTAATGTTTTCCCATCTAACTTTAATTCTACCAAAACCTCTCTACCTCTCAGGGTGGAGAGGTTTCTTTCAAATGTCGGTTTATCCAATGCATAACTTGAGGTTATTGCAGAGGCTTTTAATTTAGATAAAATTATCCATGACACATATGGATCATATTTGTTTGCAATATATATATATATATATATATATATATATATATATATATATTACCCAACCCACCATGCTAAGCAGACAGAATATAATAGATATGAGTAGTCAGTGTTAAAGATTTTGACATGATTTACATAATTAATCAAATAATGCTAAGGAGTACTTTTAACCAGAGATATATTGATTAAAACTCTCATCTATATATATATAAAGGAAGTTCTGACTTATTCACGTATCAACGCCCAGCATAAACTATTGGAGATACAGATATCAAATTTTAGGAGCTTATTACTTTTGTGCTGAAGGCATCATTTAAGAAGCGATTTTTCAAAATTTGTATCCCAAGGGGGGGAGGGGGGGCAAAACGTATTTTTTACATATTTCTTCATAGCTGAAAGAAGGAAATTGATATCCATAAGTTTCTTGATTTAAAATGAAAGGAAGACGAAAAAATAAAAATTAATTTCAGAATTTTTCACAATTCGGCCCCCATGGAGGGGTGGGGGGGGTGGGGGGGCAAAACGTGTTTTTCCCATATTCCCTCATATCTCAGAGAAAAAAAAAAAACAGATATCCATAAGTTTCTTACTTTAAAATGTAAGGAACCCGAATACATTAAAACCAATTTCAGGATTTTTCAAAATTTGACCCCATGGGGGAGAGGGGGCAAAACGTATTTTTCACATATTCCCTCATATCTCAAAGAAAGAAACAGATATCCATAAGATTCTTGCTTTAAAATGTAAGGAACATGAATACCTAAAAATCAATTCAGGATTTTTCAAAATTCGGCCCCCAAGGGTGTTAGGGGAGGGGGGGGGGGGGTAAATGTGTTTTTTACATATTCCGTCATATCTCAAAGAAGGAAACAGATATCCATAAGATTCTCGATTTAAAATGTAAGAAACGTGATTAAATGTAACAAACACGATCAATGTCACGATTTTTCGACATTCACTTTATATTTTGTAAAAATTGCTAGAAACAATCCAATAATTTATATTTTCTATATATCACTATTTTTAACACCAAATTGATGGTAGGGAAAAAGAGAGAGATTAACCTTAATTAAATGAAGTGTGGAAAGGTGTGTGTGTGTGTGTGAATTGTATATATTTCGGTTGTTAGTACATATACATCTAGAGCTCAGGTTAACTCCATTCATTTTTATGATCCTGGGCAATGCTAGGTAATTCTTTGTTTATGAAACCAGCGATTTTCACAAGGGTTTACGGGGAAGCCCTCAAACTCCTTGAAGGGTCGGGATCCAGTGGGATATCAAAATTAAAAGAAACATTTTAATGCTGACATCAGCATGGGGGAGGGGTTTTTATTATAATATGCTGATGGGATGCTGACCATTGGAGAGGGGTATCGATTGGCATAAAATACAAATATACATATCATACAAGTAAGCTTTATTAAGGTTACACTCGTGCAATGCCGGGTATATAAAGCTAGTCTTTCATATGTTAAATTTACCTCACATAGAATAAATAAAACATTTTTAAAGATAATGATTGCCAAAATGGCATTTAGCATTCTTCTTTGGTAGATGAATGGTGTAAAATTTACAAAGAGCCAGTACAGAAAGACTTTAATGGTATTCCTCTGTAAAAACATGGGGCACAGTGCTAAATTTGAAGTAAACTGCATTGATGTTTCAAATATTAAATGCAGAATTGATAAAGGATGAATAAAAGCAAAATAATTCACAAAAATATGCACATTATTTCTAACCAATATTTTTTAACCCATTGGCAAAATCTGTAGCACATATTTAAGATACTTTCTTTACCAAAGACATTACACGTTTTGTAAGATTTAAAGGAAATTACCTACATAAACTATTCTAAATAAATATAGTGCCTAAAAAAGAAAGACAAAAAACGTTAAAAAGAAAATATATGTATAAAGCTATTCTAATATAAATTGTTTAGCTGAATTTCTAAGTTATAATTCTCTCCTTTAAAGAAGTGGTTTATTGAACAAGTTTATACATTTAATGCAATTTTTGACAGTAGCAACATACCTGCATTCCCTGTATCTACACATAATCGAGTTTCTCTGCTTGCTCCAGAACAGTATTTGGTGCTAGGAACATCAACTCTGCATTTGCGCTGTCTATGCTGTTCATGCCGAAAATCACAGAGGGACCAGACAGTCCATTCCTCCCAGCCTTCATTTTCTGAAAATGATATATTTATTGTGCATCTTTTATTATGCATTTATGAGATATTTATTTGTTAAGATATGCCTATTTATAAGAATAACTATTTGCTATGAGTTAAAACTATAAAGGTATATATAAGATGTGAGTGATACTTGAAAGACCTCAAACAAAATTACAGCTCAAAATTAAGAAAATTAATGGTAATTAATTACTTGTCTTTACTGGGGGAACTGAATAATAGAAAATAATTGATTTTAAATTACACCAAGCCACAATTTTTTTAAATGTAATGATGAAAAAATTTTAAATGATTATTTCATTTTTTAGATGGCATGGAAGTAAATATAACTTAAATATAGTTTGGAATTTTATGACTTAGAGTACAATTTCTTTCCCCCACTCTATTTGGTACTATACACAAAAGATAAACCTTTAAAATAGTATAATAAGGCATTAAAAATATTTACCATCACAAACTTTAAGTTCACATTTCCTGTCCATCCTCGATGAACCTTTGCAGTCAGCTCCATTCCCAGAAATGGGAGGGTTATCACAAGTTCTTTCTCGATACTGGATGCCACTTCCACAGGTCACTGAACAAGGAGTCCACTCTGACCATTCAGACCAGTCACCATCAATGTTGATAAATGCTGATGAAAGAGTGAAAATTGCAGCTTGAGTGAAATTTCAATATTCTTATCACACTGAATATCAACTTCATTAGAAAATATAGACTGCATCTCAATAAAGAAGAGAAAACTTCACAAAAGTTTCCAAAAGAAAAAATTCAGGGAAGTATTTCTAATGGTAGAAACATTGATGAAATATAAAGAAGATTCTCAAGTTGCATACTATTGTACATACAACTGTGTAGATAAGGTACCAGACAGATAATCAGGGGGATTATCTCTAAACTTGTTAAGGAAGTATATTAGTTGACATTACAAACATTCAAACCTAATGTAAGATATTTCCCCCAAAGCATTTTACTAATTAGTAAAAATGCTTTGGTTTTACTGATGAACAAATGCTATGAACCAGTAGTAAATGTCATTATTTAAAATATATTAACTGCAAAAAAGACAAAAAAGACAAAAAAAATATATTCAGAGAATATAAAAAATTAATAACTGCTTTAAAATCTAGGCCATTGTTCTTTTCTTAATCTTATACTTCAGTAATGTTTAAATTAATAAACACAATATACAACTATACTATATTAACCTATTTCTGATATACTTTGCTCTCTGATTCAAAAATTTAAATGTTTTGAGTGAGTAATGAAAATAAAATAAATGTCTTGTTTTAAATAAAAACCCTTCTATTTTTAAAGAAAAGAAACGTCATATAAGACACTTACCTGAATCCAAACAACTCAGACTACCCTCCAGGCAAAATCTCTCTTCTTTTTTCATGTGACCAATACGAATATCATTTACATCTGGGACATTTGCTCGACACGTTGCTCTATACCTCTGTTGAAAGTAGCCATCTTTGGTTGTATTGACTAGTAACCATGGGGTCCATGGTGATGACTTTCGGTGCTCAGGACATATATGTGTGTTACAAATCCTGAAGTCCTGGTGACAACCATAGCAACTGTTTCCTCCATGTTGAGGTGCAGGGTCATCACATCTGCGCTCACGGGTTTGAATTCCTCCTCCACATGGTGCACTACACTCACTCCAAGAATTCCATTCTGACCAATGACCATGCACAGGGGCACGAGTAAAAGCTAAATCATAAATAATACATAGCTATAATAAGATTTTTTTTGCAAACAAGTCTGAATAAACATTATGAGAAATATGATATGTAACCAATGAAATACTGTATCAAAATAATATTCTTGTCCAAAGTAATACATTTGCAGATTTATGCTTCGCAAAAAATGTAGCTTACTAGCCTGCATCCAGCAACTGCTGAAAATTGCTCCTTTTCAGTTCAAATATCAATACAAGTTGAAATCGGAGTTGAAAAAAGATTTTCAACTTCATCCTCTTTTTTTTTTTTTTTTTTGAGGGGGGGGGGGGAGGGGGGGCAGAAATGACACATTTCACAGAGAAAAAAAGAAAAAGAAAATTACCTATGCTTGTTACCCTTTAGAGAATTTTCTTAATATTCATATTGACAACAATTTATGTACATACATTTACAAACACAGAGGGGAATTAATATTAAATTTTAAGCAAAATAATAGCATAACTACAATATAATGCAACTCAGAGGGTCATTCTAGATATAGGCAGGGATTAGAGAGGATCTCCCCATAAAATTTCCTGAGCATCCTCCAAGATAGTTCAACATATAAACAAATTTAGGTAAAAAAAAAAATTTAATCAAATTCTAACGACTGATATTTAAAAATTTCCTCATTAGTGTTTGAAAATCCTCTACAATCTTAAATAAATCACAACCATTTTCCGGACCCTTATTGGTTTAACTGCCATTGAGATCAAAACATACCTGGACAAGGTGGACTGTTTGAACAGTATGTTTCATCTCTCTCAGGACCTATGCAACCACGACCACCATGTTTTGGAGCAGGATTACCACAGGTTCTTCTTCGTGATTTTATTGCAATTCCACAAGACTGAGAGCATGCTGACCAAGCAGACCACTCAGTCCACTGACCATGCACTAAAAGAAAAAGGCAAAAAATGCTTAGCATCACACATTAAAAAATACATTTGACATGAGTTTAAATCAGGCCTGCACACATACAGCCCTCAGGCTATATGCAGCCCACCACCATTCACTCTATGGCCCGCAAAGACTTTTGTGAAGATACATGATATTGTAAATCTAAAATATTATACTATTTTTTAGATATTTTATTTATTTATAAATCTAAAAATAATACTTTTAGATTTATAATATTATGAAAAGAATATATAAGCGATGGATATTGATATTTATTCAATTTAAAAAATTATCAGTCATTTATTTTTTGTTAGACAAAATATTTTTCACCTTCCCATCTACCCAATTTTCTTGAGGCCGGCAGCAGCTTTCCATAAACTAATATGGCCCTCATCCCAGTTTGAGTTGTGTAGGCCTGATTTAATAAACAGTTGGAGTTTAACAATCAATTTTACAGTTTATTTATCTGTGAAACAATGAAAACATCTACTTACCTGTACAGTTACTAACTTGCACTGAAACACCTTCACATGGTTTACCGCCATGAGCAGGTTTAGGGTCATCACAAAGTCTTTGTTGACACATACAACCATCGACAGATGATCCTCGTTTTAGGTGAGAGCATGGAACCCAATGTGACCATTTTCCCCAACCACCATCAACTAAAAATTAATAACTTTCGTAAGTAATACAGGTATGTGTTCATATGAGCAGAAAACACACATAGCAGTCAGATATTACAAACTATTCAAAACTAAACAAAATACTTTTCCAGCAAATTTTTAAAACATAAATATATGGTAAATTAAAAAGTTTATTAACAAAATCAAGAACCTCATCTATAACATGGGTAAAATATTTCAGTTTGTCAGTGAGGATGAAATCACTAAAAACTTATATATAATATTGAAATTAAGTAAAATATTTATATATGCTGTCTTGCAAAATATAATAATTTATTTAAGAAATAGATTATATATGGCTAAATTAATACCATTATAATGACCATAATACCATTTTTTTTAAATTTTGAAGTGATTGATAGTGTTTATTTAGTGTTTGAAATTAAACCCTGTATAATGGGTGTTTGTAACAAAATCTACTATGCAAATTAAGTAATTTTTTTTTAGAATTATGTTTCATAAACAGTGATGTATGACTATTTATAAAAGAGAGAGTTTTCTCCAGTTAGTCTTTTTAAATAATTACAATCAATAAATTTTAGCTCAAGGTGAAGCTCAAGAACTCAAAAATTAGGTTTCTTTTCCTTTATTCTGAAAAGGTTGAAAAATGGGCTAATGAAAAAGAGACCTAAAATAAAAGTTGAATGCTTACAATCTAATGCAAAGTAATTAGCAATACAATTAATTAATTACCAGGAGCATCAGGCTTTGGACAACGAATGGGTTTTTGATCCCAAAATGTACTCAATGGGTTGCGGTGTGGTGCTGTTGTGCATGCCATTTGGTAGTCATTCCAACCACAGTAAGGATCCAGAGAATGAATGCACTCACTATAAATGAAGAAAAAAAAGATAAACAAAAAAATTTCAGAATCTGACCAGGTTAATTCATTTCAGAAAACCACTAAATTACCAACAATAATAATCTAATTTTTTTAAACATAAAATGATATTTTATATACAATACATACAATGATAAATTTCAGATATTTAATGAAATTTATATCAATATCAATTACAAGATATATATAAAGATAGGTTTAAATTTAGAATACTTACAATTTTGTTTTAAAGCGTTCACATCGATGTAGAGAAACTCGAAGCACAGAATCGTCAGTTCCAATGTATAGGGAATTCTATAAAGATGAGCAAAATCCAAATTACATTTCATTATTTTTAAAACACATGTTATAAAGATATTTCAATATACATAACTCTAATAGAAATGAAAATATTACATTAAATTAATTTTTTTCTCTTAGTTTGTCTGCCATTATCATTCATAGGAAAAATTCATTGGAAAAGAAAAAATTTCTAGTTTTCTAACAAAGAGAGATATAGGATACCAGTATTATGTACGTTTCACAGTGTGCTTGGAATTTCGTACAATTATCTATAAGTCAGCAGTCAGCAGTTCAGATAATTAGTTAGGGTCCATTAATAAGACAGTTATAAGGAAACCTTAAATAATAGTGAGATTAAACCACTCGAATTTGAATAATTTTGGGATTACTTAAATTTTCCTTAAATTTATTTAGCTACAGTTAGTTTATATTTTCAAACAGAAAACTTCTAAATAATTTTTAAAAAATATGTGGATCAAAATAAAATGTATGAAAACTTTCACTGTTCAATTGAGTAAATTTCACAGAAACTGTTTTACTTCTTGCAGATGTACATAGAATGATTGATGGGGTAGGAAAAGAGGCTAGGCACAACCTTCCCATCTATAAATATGATAAAAATAGAATCTGAAAGTTGTAATATTAAATATATTATTAAAAATAAAAGGCATAAAAAGAAAATTTTTGTCTAGATTATTTCCCCATAAATCTAAATTCAATTAAGATTTATGGGGAAAAATTTTTCTTTAAAAATGAAAATTAAATTTTTATACTGCTACATATTACACTCATATTCAGGCATACATTTGATTGTAATGAAATGAAAAAAAATTTGAAGAAATGCATATTTGATTTTAAAAATTTTAATGTAAAATGTACATTATTTCAACCCATTTTAAAAATATATCAATATATTGAGGAATAAAAACAACAAAAACTAATAAAACTTACAGTATCTTTCAATAGTTTTATAGTTTTAATTTTCTTCTGACTTCCTTCAGGGAAGATTTGAAGTCTTTCAATCAAGCAGCTATCAGGAGAATTTGGAATAGTAACGAGTTTACGAAGCTCTCCTTCTAGTGTAGCAACAAATATAACATGAATTTCATCATGATGTTTCGTAGAAACTATATCAACAACAATTGGACCCAACCTGTAGAAGAATAAAAATAGATTTTTAAAAAAAATGCTTTATAATTAACAAAAATTCCCATCTGCAACTGAAATGAAATGTACTCAACTTTGTTAAATAAGAGCTGAAAATCCCCAAATCAAAAATAATATTTGATCAATCAGCTGATTAGTGTTAAAGTCCATTTTTATCTCATAATATTTTATAAATAAAGTATAAGAAAAAAAGATAAAGGGGATATTTAGTCTATTTCAGTGGTTCCCAACCTGTAGAAGTCTGTGGACCACTAAGCCAAAAATTGAACCATGTGTGGACTCCCCCCCCCCCCTGTTGACTTGAAGGGGGTGACCTACCAGGGGTATGGGGGGGGGGGGTATAGAATATCCCTCAGGCAAAAGGAATACAGGATTCCTGTACTCACATTCTTATGTATCATATTCTAAAAATAAAATAATTATGTTAAACTTCTAAGAAATTTTAATTCAACACCTGATAGTCATTGGATATATTCGGCCATCTAGTTCAATGAACATTGCTTTAAAAATCCCCATTTATTTGGCAACTTTTTTATATGTGGTGCCCGACCACTACCAAGGCTCTCACAGACCACCAGTTGGGAACCACTGGTCTATTTATACATTTAGTATGCAGGGTTACTTACATAATTTGATTAGGGAGTGTTATAGAAACAAAGAAAGAAAGAAAGAAAACCCTTCATAAAAGATATAGTTAGGCAATTAATTTTCAGTTTTAGTTTCTGGCTGTTAATTAATAAGCTATGATAAAAATTAGATTTTTAGTTGAAAAACCACATACTTGTATTAAACAAATTTCATAATTATAATAATCTTCATTTAGAAATTTCACAACACCACTCAGTTAAAAAAAAATAAAATATCATACAGTTCAATATAATTTATTTATTTGGAGGCAGTGAAATGGATGATCCCCTGAGAATTATTTTCTGATGCTCATAAGTATGCAGACAAAAGTGTGAATCTTTGCCTTTAAACATTTAGTATAAGACACAAAATCAGCCTATTGGTAAATTATAAGACACATTAACTAATTTTGTTTATTGCATGCATTTTTTTTTTCCAAATGTGGCAGGCCAGAAGGCATTTGTCCATACACACACCAGTTTTATGGCTGGTCTGTTATGGGAGTTGCCTTTAAAATGTAATTTAGAGTAATTAAAAAAAAATCAAATTTCATTTAGAAACTGATGAAAAATTAATGACAACCATAATACCTTTCAAGTTCTCTGGTATATACCGGTCTTGAATGAACTGATGGCACAGCATTATCAGTTAGCTGATACTTCTCAGCATCAATGAAATACTCTGAATTACCTCCTCCTTGACACTGAAAAAGAATAAATTTATTTATTAAACCACTGCAAATGAAGAGGTAGTTTTGTTGCACAATATCACAATAGTATCTCAAATTTAGCAAAATAAGCATGATAAAAAAAAGATAAAATATTCCAAAGTATTTAGGGAATGCAGTTATATAAAGAATATTGCAATTTACTTTCATTGTAAAAACTGTTATATATATACAGTGGACTCTTGATCTATCGCTCTCTGAATCATTATTTTCCCGTATATGTCATTTATTTCACCCAGTCCCGACAATCATATTTCTTTGTTATGTTCCCGCATCTATCGTTTTCCCGCATTTATCATTCAATTCAAAGGGTCCCTTGAAAAATGATAGATATTCCACTGTGTTTATATATATTCTTTTTTCATGAAAATAATAAAAAAAGTACCTGGAAATGGTTATGAGTAACAGTTTGCTTTTCCCAAGCTGCTTTAGGGTTGCTCTGGTATTTTAAAGGACCATTAAAAACTTTATTTATTGCTGATATATTAAATGCACAGATAGCACTACCATAGATGCTGTTCCTGAAAACGAAATAGAATATTTATAGTATTTAACAAAAATCAAACCACACATATTCATAGTAGAGTAGGCTGTATTTTGCATACATTAATAAAAATTTATACAGTTACAGAGGACAATTTAATAATAATAAAAAAGATCTTGTTATCAACAATTTACAAAAATATTTTTATATGGGGTAATGGTACCCATAAATAATTTAAAACTATAGAATACACATATTATATAATTTAATATCAAAGTATTAGTCAATATTAGTCGATACACCAATAAATTTAAACTAATAGATATTTTTTGATTTATAATTATTTATAAGAAATACTGACTAAATGTTATGCCTACCTAAGGTATTAAAATAACAGTATGGATTTAAAAGGAAATAATAATGCAAATGACTTTCAACATAAATAAGTGCACTGGGAAAACAAATATATAAAAAATAAGCACTTCCAGGCTTCTAACATAATTTTGAAAATAATGGTATTTTCAAGGCCATAAGGCAACCCTGTGATAACTTGATAAAAATTAAAAAGTCAAAGGATTTATATGCATGAAGCAGCAAACATACAGAGGAGATACTTACTCAGGAGTTGTGAATGTTGCATACATTATTTCATGACTCTCGGAAAAGTATATGCTCTGGATTTCATGATAATAGAAAGGATAAGGTCCTGGTATAGAGCAGTTTAAACGAGCCTTCAAAAATGTCGTCCAGCTATCTTTTAGTATGTATTGACCACCTTGATCATTTTTACAAACTCTACCAACTCTTGAATAGATAACCTGCAGCAAAGAAAATTTTTTAAGCATTGTAATTTTCAATGTATGTTTATTTAGCATATTTTTTCACTGAAATAATAACTCAATAAGTTGAATATACCTTTCCACAATTAATATACTCCACAGCAACTTCTCTAAAGAAAAAATATGTGAAGTTTCCAATTTCATAGGATGCAACAAAATTTGGTTCTGAAAGAAATAGAATGAATTAAAAAATTTAGTAAAATAACAACTTATTAATATAGCAGTTTCTTAAGATATAAAAAAATAGAAATATAATCTACAATTATAAATTATGTAGTTATTAGACTTTTATCATCAGAATATGAGACAAATGATGATAATAAACTGAAAAAAGCAATGAGATCCTTTGATTGAAATACCTGAAATTTGAATTAAAAAATAATAATAATAAATTAACAAGGATAAATTTAAATAACTCCACTTACCATTTAACCATTTAGGATCATATTGCACAGTTCTCAGTTTTGGCTCTTTACCCATGCTGCGATAAATAGCATAGTTCTGAGTAGAAAAATCCAGAGCAGATGCAAAGAAATAATTTCCATCTGATGTTATAATTGCTGTGCTATTTGTATGGGGATTATAAGGACATTTTGCAATTCCTTCTTCCCAGGCTAAAGCATGACTTAAGGAGTTAACCTAAAAATAATAAAAAGCAATTGATTTACAATGTAGCATCACTTTCCTAATATTAAGAGTTGTGAAAAAAGGTTATTAGACATTATTGGACATAAAAAGTTATTACAGAATTCAATAAACAAATAAAAAACCTTGAATATCCTTAAATGCAATTCAAGTTTAATAGTATACATTTAGAAAGCTCTAAAGGGTATAATGTTACTTATGTAACTAAACAATGTATTTTAGATAATATATTCACATAAATGAGTTGATTTTTTTTCATTAAAGATAGCTGTATGCATACTGATCTACCTTTTAGAAGTAGAGAAGTTATTCAATATAATATATCAAATGGTTATTATACTTAAAGTAACACTAAAAAATCTTAACCTGATCTGAAAGATAATATAATGCAATGTTTAGGTTAAAAACCACTTTTTAAAACAATGCTTTAAGCAATGATACTGTAAATACTTTGTAAAATAAAATATTAATTTGGGATCTTGCCTTTTTTATTTTATTTATTTATTTATTTATTATTTTTTTTTTTGGGGGGGGGGGGGGCTACTGATTTCAGTTTCAGATTTAATTATGTAAATGCATAAAAACTATATCAATAAGTGTTACTTATACTTAGAAATGATGGTAGATAGTCAAAACTTTTTTGCCGATTTTCAGTGATAAATATAATGAGGGGGAAAAGTCTGGCTTTAAAAGTTTCAATGTCTCATATATATTTGAATAAAAGTGGGCTGAAATGAGTTTTAGCCAACTGCTTGGCGACATTTTCGGATGGGCGAAATATGGCAATCCCGATATTTTGAAGCCATGGAGCGGCATTGGATTCTTGCACATGTGTTATTGATATATTGTAATCTAGCAAATTTATTGGCTGATTGAGGAAGAGCTAGCGGTTCATTTGAAATTAACTGTTAATTTAAACAGTTAAGTTAGTTGTCGTTAGTCTTCTAAGATGGTGGTTGCGTTTGAGTTTTTGATAACGGGGCAGTTGATTTTAAATACGCTGCTTGAAGTTAAATGTTGTTTGTGTCTTCTAGAGTGTTGTTTGTGGCAAAATGACTGACATGATTGAATTGAGGTTGTTGTTTACGATGGATTTTATTGGAAACAGGTGTGTTATAGATTTTTGTATGGAGAATTGCCGTTTACGCTTACGACTTCATAAACAAATCAGCGGAAGGTTTGTTATTGACCGCTACAGTCAGTATATTTGTGGCAAAGCCGGCGGTTGGGCATTTCAGTGGTGTTTTTGGAATGGTGCGAAGCGAGCTGAGGAAGGGTATTTGAGCAAAGCAAAGATCCCATGTGTGCCTACGAGTTTCAAAACAACCAGCGGAAAGTTTGTTTTACCAACTTAATTATTCTCCCTAGGTTGCCATGTTGTTTACATTTGCGGAGAGTCTCGGGGAGGTTGAATTGCCCTGGGTAGGTTGCAATTCCAGAGATGAGCCTGAGACTCCGCAGAAACAGGCCAAAATTTAGGTGAAAATGGGCTAAAGCACATTTTCACATAAAAGTTTTAGTACACTCAAACTGAACTTATATAAATTAAAACAAATATCATGATAATCATCATTATAACATTTTATGTAAATTAAAAATCGATCAATAGATCTCATTTATTTTTTCTACTTACGTCTCTCCATGAACAAGCTGGAGCAAAAGCATTTGTTCCACATACAAATATTCTGTTTCCTTGCATTAAAAGAACACGAATAAAGTTATGACAGTCTTCCTGCGTGGAAAAAGCAATTATAAAAATCTAGCATCAGCAAAGAAATTTAAAATTTTAAACAAGAATACAGTTTTTGAAAATATAAGCACAACAAAATACGATACAATGACAAGTCATCAGAAAATTGATAAAATATTTTTAATTTTTTAAAAATAAATTATTCAAAATAAAATCTTTTAGAATTCATATTGAAACCCATACAAATATAATCTCTATTGTGCTGAATGAAGGAACCAAGATTCTCTTAAGTATTGTTCATTATTTCTTTTGTGAATCAGATTTGGTAGGCTGCATTATTAATTCAAATGATGCCACAATAATTACAAGATAAAAAGAACTTTTGTATACTATGTTTTTAAATTTTATGTTGAATCATATAAACTTAACAATTCTATGTATTAATAAATACTTTAAAAAAATTTGTTTGATGAATCATCCCATCAACTTGAAAGAAAATGAAGTTAATTGGAAGTTAACTTGCGTTTAACTTTTCGTTCCCGTCCCGGCCGATAGATGGCTGCACCAGTCTACAAAACAAATTCAACTGAAAAAGAATTCAATTCTGCTTAAAGATGGCTAAAAGTATTAAAATAATGCATTGCCATCGTGTTCTGAGCTATTCTTAAAGTTTCAAATGTCTAGCTAGACGGGAAGTTAGTTAAAAATCGATTGCAAGATTTGAACTGGACAAACACACAAACAAACAAGAAAGCGAGTTAATAAAAACATGTAAAAAATACGTGCTTATATTCTACCATCAAAATAAAATAAAATAAATGAAAAATAGGAGTTCATGCAATTGCAAGTCTGGTATGATCCATTTTCTCCCATCCAATAAAAACAAAAATACATTATATAAAAACTATAGACCCTATTTGAAATCAGCAGTATTTGAAGTTGCGGCGTTTGGTGACCGCGTCAACAGATGGCGTTACACCTCCAGTCGAGCGAGTACAAGAGAAAGCGTTTGCTCGCGGTTGCTTTAGCATAATGACTTAAACCACGCACTTACCCGGTGACAGCACGTTGTTGCCTTCGGCTTGATAATTCATATTTATGATCCCATGCTAAGTGAATCATAGTATCGAAATATTTCTGTATATTTGTTCAGCGTAGTCCGTGTAAGTGTGTTTGTAAATAAATATGTTTATAGCCAGTCTTGTAGATGTTATTAAATAATGTTTACGATTAATCTGCTTAACGGGAGACCCAGTGCAAGACATTCTTATAGTGTAGTGACATCCACAAAGTTTTGTATATTTGTTCTTAAGAGAAAGTTCATTAGAAAGGTAATAAGTGTTTTCTGAATAAATGTTTAAATTTCCAATACCTAATAAATGAATAAACTATATTAACGATTAAAAGACTTTTATATTTGTTTAGTAAATTAAATTATGAGAGACAATTAATGATACTAAAATCAGTTTTAAAAGGAAATAGGAGAACCAGACCATAGTCAAAACGATTTAACATAGCAGGCACACTCAACAGTTGGATGTGAAATAAAATACACATTTCAACAACATAAACGAAGAAATACTTACTTCCGTCTGTCCTTTCTGCATGCATATGTTGATGGTGCTTTGAGGGGCAGGCCAGTGAGTTTGTTCAAGAACTCTGAGACCTTCTAAACTCAGTCTAAACAGATAATCTCTGAAGGAGGAAAGTACTTCATGTTAGAAACAACATATGGTACTATTACCATTTTCTCGGACTATAAGACGCACCTTTTTACATAAAAAAATCGACTTAAAATGGAGGTAGGTCTTATGGTCCGTAGGTAACATTAAAATAAAATGAATGTTTTATTATAAATATATATATATATATATATATATGTGTGTGTGTGTGTGTGTGTGTGTGATATGGGGAGAACGGCCGCCGGTCATTGCACTGAAGATGTCGCAACCCCATACCACGGTGAAGAAACTTTGGTTACGCTGGACTATTAGAACGAAACTCCGGACTATTAGACAAAACACCAGATTACGTGGACGGCATTTTATTTAATCGCTGGCGACTCCGCCGGGATGAATGCGGCAAGGGGAAGTACAGGAGTGCGTCCTAAATTTGGACGCCAGAACTTATATAAACTTCAATCCATCACGAAACAAAAGGGCGTGTCTTAATAGTTGATTGGTTTAAAGTTGTTGTTGATATGCAGATCTGATTTAAATTTGTAGGGACGCCGCGCCGCATCTCTTTTCGTTAAAAAGACAGCCATCTTTAATGATATTGCCTGGGGTGACCAAAGATTGTAACAATGGAATTTTTACATAAGTTTTACTGGGACGACCATATTGGAATTTGGAATTATTTTTCGGAATTTAACACGGATGCCCAAAGGGAATTAAATAACTTAAGAGATTAAAAAGGGGTATGTAATTTTGAATACTAAATTGAAGAATTAATACTTTTTAAATGTTAAGAGTGTTGAATTAAGAAATTACTAGATTTTTAATATTATATATATATATATATATATATATATATATATATATATATATATATATATATATATCTTTATTTATTACATATTATATATATATATATATATATATATATATATATATATATATATATATATATATATATATATATATATATATATATATATATATATATATATATTATTTATTATATTTATTATTCATATATATTTTTTATCTTTATTAAGTAAGAAATTGAAAATATCTTTATATATCTAACAAAACACAAAATATTCTTATCTAAAAATTTTGCCATAAATTTCGGGTGCGTCTTATCGTCGAAAAATACGGTAATATATATTTTTCTGTGGATTTACTTGTACAGAACATTTTCTGTAGTATACGTTTATAGACATATTTACACAAAAATAATCATATAATTAAATAATTCCGTACAGTATTCAGTAATGCTAATATACTTTAAATTCCTATTTAACAGAGAAGGGGTATTAATATATAGATCTCTATATAGAGAGTAAAAAACGAATTATAATTTAGTATAAAAGCAGAAGTGTAATAAATGGTTATATAAAAGAATTTAAAATTTTTTAATTACTTTAAAAACAGTAAAAGTAAGATGAAAATATATACGAAAAAAAAAGTTCTTCTGACCTTGCACCAACAATGAGCTGATAATGTGGAATGTCAAAAAGAAGTTCTGCAAAATCAATCACATTTGGACCGGAGAAAACATCTAGTTTATCCTCTAGATCTAAAAAGATAATTTATGGATAAATAAATAAACAAACTAAAGGAATTAAAATTATACTAGAGCACACAAAACTCTTCAAAGAAACAAAAAAATATTTAAACGAGTAAGTAATATAATCATATTAAAGGAAATACAGCGAAACTTCTCTATGGCAGCCAGTCATGGTTCCGAAAAAAAAAGTGGCCGTTTTGAGGGGTGGCCGGTTAGAGAAGTTTCACTGTATTCGGGAAAATTTTCACCTGGACTACAGGAACTGTGAAGAAAGTTGGTCATTCATCGCCAACTTGCTTATATTTTACTCTCTGTTTCTTGTACAAGTATTACCACTATAAAAATCATATTTTGCACAGCAATATTTCTACACTTTAAAATAGAAAACACCTCGGAAAAAGTATCACACGGCTTATCATGATCTGAGCACACTTATTTTCACCGAATGTACCCGAAGAAAAGATCTATTATAGTCATCATTTGAAATAATAATAAAAGAAAATTAAATTCAAATGTCAGGTTTAGAGAAAAATCGTCCCAAATAGTTTATTCATCAAACTAAGACGAAAGATTTGTTCATTTCAAATTTCAAAGCTGACAAGTTTTAAAAATTAATTAATAAAATTCTTTTTCTAGTTCAGACATGTTACTTTTCGAAATAATAAATTTCGGTTATCACATTATCAATATCAAAAACAAATTGATATATTCAATAAAAATTGTTAAAATTAATCATCATTTTGGTGCACTATCGCAGACGGCTTGAAAAAATCATGACCTTGAAGATGACCTAGTAGCATAGCATTTATATATATATATATATATATATATATATATATATATATATATATATATATATATATATATATATATATACAGTGAAACATCTCTACAGCGGCCAGTAATGGTTTCGAAAAAACGGGGCCGTTTTGAAGGGTGACCGTAAGAAAGGGGTTTCTTCCATAATATTGGCTGTATGGAGTCTTTAATCGGTTCTGAACAACACAGGGCCGGTTAGGGAAGTTTCATTGTGTGTGTGTGTATTTATATACGAGGGAGAGTCCGAAAATAAGTTTTCCCTGGCGACTATGACTGTGACAGCGAGGTGTGTATGAAAGACAAAAAATATAATGAGACACTAAAGATAAGACGTAACTTTATTTTTCCACATAAGTACCAAGTACGTTGAGACATTTGTCATACCGCTTTATAAGCTTCAAAGAGCCCTCCAGAAAAAAATCAGGGCTCTGCATACGGAAGAAGCGTTTAACGGCTTGTGTGACTTCAGCACTGATTTCAAAGCCGGAAACAAATGGAAGTCACTGGTTGCGAGATCAGGACTGCATGGCGGAATGTCAAGGCGCTCCCAATCAAGAGTTGTAATATGGTTTTGAGTTGCTTGAGTTGTATGGTTGTGTTGAAGTCGCCAAGTTGGGGTCTCGCATTGTCATCCAACAACAGAACGCCAGATGTGAGAAGGCCAGGCCCGCTTTTTCCGAATAGCCTCCTTCAATTTCGACAGCGTGTGACCGTACCGCGTAACATTGATGGTTCCAACCTCCAAAAAGTCCAGCAACAAAACTGCTTCAAAGAAGAATCTCGGCGGAAGGCGCTTTGGAAGCAATGCTGAAGTCACACAAGCCGTTAAACGCTTCTTCCGTATGCAGAGCCCTGATTTTTTCCTGGAGGGCTCTTTGAAGCTTATAAAGCGGTATGACAAATATCTTAACGTACTTGGTACTTATGTGGAAAAATAAAGTTACGTCTTACCTTTAGTGTCTCATTATATTTTTTATCTTTCATACACACCTATGTCCACAGTTGCCAGGGGAAACTTATTTTCGAACTCCCCCTCGTATATATATATATATATATATATATATATATATATATATATATATATATATATATATATATATATATATAAGAACACACAGAACTCCCAGGATTTATACCCCAATCTTTAATCCCCTAAATCTTACGTAATTTCCACTCTCAATCCTTCTACATTGTACCCATATCAAAGTAAGCAGTTCCCGAAAGAGTTCATTTAACAAGAAATATTTTTACAACTACTAAATATCGGGAGAAAAAAAGTGTGGTGAAAACGCCGAAGTTCCCGCAAGGAATATTTTCTTAACGTTACCGGCAAAGCCTTAACGTATCAGCAAATACCTACAAGAACTGTTAGGTTATGACTAAAAAAAAAAAATTAACATACTTTTCTTTCAAAGGAAGAAAGAGAAAAGATAAGTAGTGACGCCGAGGCCAAGTACACCGTATAACCTCGGAAAGTCATTACAGCTAGATGAGGGTAATTGAGGCAGAAGCCCAGAGAATTCCTGCAGTCTATTACAAATGTTGTTCCTGCAGAATAACGTTTTCATTTTAAGTCTCTTTTAATTCAATACCAGGAGCAAATCATTTTCAAAGTATTGTTCCATAAAAAAGAAGTCAGAAAAAGGTCGAAATAAAAACAGGTCTAGGAAAAAAAAAAACTGGCTCGCTCCAAAACGGAAATGAAAAGATTCGCAATTACAAAAACTACTGTCAAAAGTAACTCTAAGAGTGTTATGAAAGAACAAATCAAAGAACTTGGAACCCTGACATCCCAATTAATGCTTTCTGTCACCGTGCAAAATTCTGCTATGCACTGGGGTGAAAAAGAGACAGTGTTAAATCATTTTTGGAGAAAAAAACGAGAGAGGGGTAAAGAAATGAATAGTCCAAAAATAAACAAACACACGTGTGGTAAAAATATATATAGTTACAGACAGAATCTGGAAAGTTAAAGTGCTGTAATGAATTACAAAAATGGAGGTGTAGCTCTCATTTAAAAAAAATAATAAAAATTAGAATAGTGTAACTAGCCTAATTTATCAGGCCTAGTTTTAATTACAAAGAAATTCATGTTGTGCTGTAATACATTGCAAAAATAGCGCTGAAGTTTTAACTTTTTTAAATTAAAATTATGCCTAGTTTTAATTTTTTAAACTAGCCTATTTTAATCAACGCGAATTTACTAAGCCTAGTTTTAATTATTAAAAAAAGTTAAGAAAAAAAAACTATTTTAAGTGCTACTTTTACAATTCATTACATCATTTATGTATGAAGTTGGCTTTACTTTTTATGTATGAAGACAAACTATGTAGCCTACCGGTATTTTTCCAGCCGATGGTAAACATATATAGAAGTAATAATTTATATGCAAGATCACACATGCATCTGGGTTTCAACCTGCACGAACTATCATATCAAAAATGCTCCAAGCAGAGAACAGAAAGCATATCTATCTCCATAACACGTTTTTCTTAGAATCCCATTTCACCTCAACTTTGACAACTGGAAACTTCAATTGGTCCAAACATCCTGTCATATGGTATTAAGAATAGCAAACATATTTTATAAAAGAGAAATTCAACTCTCGAATAATGAGAGAAAAAAAATCTCAAATATTTCGCTCCAATTCATGAAAATTTCTTTATGAGAATGTGAGGGAAGATCACAAATAAGTTAGGAGCATCTATTTCTATCCTCGGGGGAGAGTAGAGTCGAATAACCAAGTTATGACAAGATTATTAATGCATGCACACTGCTCTTGAAAACTAACATTTTCGGGGTAAAAAAAGGCCTGCGAACACATAACGGCGATGAATTATTTTTGAGAAAAAGAGAGCTAGCTAGGTTTGAGAAAGAGTGAATTTAAACTGTTTGTATATAAACAAACAGAGAGAAGAGGTTGACAAAAATACATCAAAATTTTCGAGTCGAAGGCAGACATTAATGAAGCGACTCACTGAAATTGCACGTTCCTCCTGTTCACGCCATGGAATTTTTTTTTTTTTTTTTTTTAAATAGAGAATGCGTGTGTCAGCTAATTTTATTTATTTATTTATTTATTTCAAAACACACACGATATGTTCGTGAAAGTTACGTTTCATGCAAATGCGATACAATATGTTTCACGCACTTCCTCTTTCTTCATCAGGTGTATATTTTGCTGGAACTTGGGAAAGTTTTTCGCAAGCGCTAAAAATATTAGAATCAACTCATTATAAAAATGAATTGCATAAGGCAGGCCTGCACAACATACGGCCTGCCTCACTCACTCTGTGCCCCCGAAGCCTTTGGTGAAGACGCATAATATTATAAATAGAAAAAATGCGGTGTATCAGTTTTAGATTTATAATATTACAATATATCTCTATCTCTCTCTCTCTCTCTCTCTCTCTATATATATATATATATATATATATATATATATATATATATATATATATATATATATATATATATATATATATATATATACACATAAATACATACACACACATATATATATGTGTGGGTGGGTGGGTGGGGTAGTGTCTAAAGAGTGAACGCGTAGTAAAGTATCTTTACTTCGTGTTTCACAAATCAAGAAGTTTATAGAGAATAATGAACAAGAACAAAACATCAGTAAATAAATAAATAATAAAAAAACCTAAGTAATTTCGATATTTAGAGTAACACTTGATGACGAAAAGAGATAAAAAATTTTAAAAAAAGCTTAATTCATTCATATTGCATTATCACTAGAAACTTCTATTTCACTCACTGTGCGACAACTGATGACAACACATAAGTGAATGAAATACATTTTTACCATGTTTTTATTAACTTGCTTTCTTGTTTGTGTGTTTGTTTGCGTGTGTGTTTGTCCAGTACAAATCTTGCAATCGATTTTTAACTAACTTCCCAACTAGCTAGACATTTGAAAGTTTTAGAATAGCTCAGAACACGATGGCAATGCATTTTTTAAATACTTTTAGCCATCTTTAAGCAGAATTAAATTTATTTTCAGTTAATTTTGTTTTGTAGACTGGTGCAGCCATCTATTGGCCGGAACGGGAACGAAAAGTTAAACGCAAGTTAACTCCCAATTAACTTCATTTTCTTTCAAGTTGATGGGATAATTCATCAAAAAAATTTAGAAAAGTATTTATTAATACATAGAATTGTCAAGTTTATATGATTCAACAGAAAATTTGAAAACATGGTATATAAAAAGTTCTTTTTATGTTCTAATTATTACTCTTTAACTTATCAACAGTGTTATGCTTAAGTGGTCCCACTATTTATCCCTCTCTTTTCTAAATCGATCTATCAGTAAATCAAGCGATAGATAAGTGATTGCAATATATTTTTACTCTCTTCCTCATCAGCAGTTATGCTTTAATGGTGCCAATAATTTATTCATCTGTCTATCAATCAACCAATATGTCCGTCTGCCCCCCCCCCACACACACATATGAGCCTGTGTGTGTGCTTGTGTATATTTAAATGAAGACAAAATACTGGATATATCTACAAGGATTATTTCTTCACAGGTAGAAAAAGTATACACACGTATAAGTATACATAAATGAAAGTTGCGCGATCTGAATTTACAAGTTTTAAAATTGCACAGATAGAGCAAATAACCAAGCCTGTTATGTGTGGTTCAGCTTAGTAGTTACAGCCATGTTGTTGTTGCTAATGCCCCCTGGCCGGGAGTTCCAGACCAGGTCCATAAAGGCTTTGAGGGTTAAGGAGTGCGGGTCCGATTTACAATAGTATCACAAGAGTCGGTATCCGACTTGGCTAGGTGCCACCACCATTTTGACCGAACATACCCAGGGGCGACATCTGGGAAATCGTACCTTCTCCCACCCTCTCTGGCCTCATAAAAGGACTTTCCGGTCTACGGAATTAACATGCCCCTATCCGGCCTAGACACGAAGGTATTGAGTGGCGCTTGTTGGGATTCGAATCGAGCACTCTTGGCGCTGAAACCGATGTGCTACCACTAGGCTACCTCAGGCCCTAGTTACAGCCACAAAAAAAAAAAAAAAAAAAAAAAAAAAAAAAAAAAAAAAAAAAAAAAAAAAAAAAAAAAAAAAGATTTTCGAAAAATATTGTCAGTGCTGGAAGCAATAATTCAACAAAAATATTTCATTTCCGTAAGTATCAAACATTCATCCTTTCACTAGCAGGGGCACTTTTACTTGCAGCATACTCTCAAAAATATCTAAATACTTTTAAGCTTGTTTTTTTTTTCTTTAAAGCACGGAACAAAATACACATTATCATATTTCTACTTTTGCAAACTTCGTTTAAAATTTGAAGCATGAACAAGATATGAAAAATGCTGCGACAAACGTACATATGCATATATTTCACGATAAAAAAATAAAAAAAATCATTAGGACCAACACGGGGTAAAAACGTGATATTTTTGAATCTTGAAAAAAAGTTCGACAGTCGTTGGTCTCGTGTAGCAGTAATTCAATATCTCCATCCCAAAGACGCGAGAAAAACGAAAATTACTTTTTATCTCGGGACTGAGTAAAAGATAAGGAGCTTAAGTTTGGAAGTAGATAAGCGGCTTAAGTCTTCAAAGTGTTCCGTTTCACGTGAAGACAATACTTTCGGTACAGTTTTTCCCTTCCCCGTGCTTAATGGAAGCGCAAAAATATCAAATATTTATTCTGACCCGGCAGTCAAGTAGATAAAATAAAAACAATTGAACGCACACACACACATACACAGAGAGAAGAGGAGGGGAGAAAAAAGCAGATGAGGGATTACTTTTGTTGACAGTCGCGGAGAAGCGATGGAGAGTATAATAATAATCATTATTTACTTTCCACTTTTACTTTTACTACGTCAGAATTTATTAAGTTCTGGAAATGTGCTTTCTTTGGGTGTCTTCAAAGAAAAGGGGTGGAGGAGTGTGTTGAAAAGGGAAAATAAAAGGTCAAAAACATGTCTGAATTTCTTAAGAAACCATATTACTGTCTAATGCTTTCTGGTGTGCCTACTATCTCATTCTTGCCCCACTCAATAAATCCTACCAGAAATATGTTCTCAACTTCAGAGGTGGAAAGTCAATGCATTTCTACATTTTTCCCTTTTTCGAGTTTTGCCTTAAAAGAAACTTTTTCTTTTATGAAAACCTTTAAAAAGGAGGAATGCGTAAAGTTGTTGCACTATAATTGGACAGAACTTTTTCCACAAATGACTTGGAATGTGGGTCTGGGGATATTTAAAAAAATATATATATAATTTAAAAATATTTTCGAATATGCTTGTTGACGCATACATTAAAACTTTGTTAATTAATGTAACCTTAACTCCGTTTTGACGGTTAATCTTGTCAGTTGCAACTGATTTCATGAGTTGGTTGCAAGTTCTCGATGTAATCGCACGTTAGTTCGGATGTCTTCATGTCGGAAGCATCAAATCAAATAAATTCCGGTGTTGTAAAATCCGCTAATTCTTTTATAATTTAAATTCCGAATCGAACTTACAGTCCATTCAAAGGATCATAACAATGCTAAATTGTTGCTACGTGAATTTTTGCCTCTAGTTTGACTCACAGTTTATAATCGCTCTTTCTAACGGTAGGGCTATAGTATAAAGATGGTATGCTAAGACCGGGGATTGAACCTAGGCCTCCGAACTTGAAGCCGGGGAGCTCTCAATTAAACTACCCCGGCAGTGTGAAGAATTCTCATTATTTTATTAAATAATTAGATACATTCTTTACATGGTGAAATACTACATAGTTACTGTTTTTTCTACTAGTGAAAATTTTTAACAGGTGTTTTTCTTGTCCATTAACGGGTTACATGGTTAATTGATTTTGAACCTGCTATTGTTGTTGTTTCCAGTCCAAAGGACCTAGGTCCTCAAATCCCAGGTCCTTGGCGAAGGGTAGTAAGCAGCTTCACTTTTTGGCGCGGTACCACTAGGGCTGAAGTTTGACTTGACCTCTACGAACATCGGTCCCGTAATTTTGAACCGAGTCGAGTGACGAGACCGGAACACTTGACCCCGCACATCCAGAGGTAAATTTGAGAACTTGGATGACATTGTAGCCACGACCTATTTTACGTGCCCGACTAGCATTAGTGAACTCGATGGTGGATTTGCAGCGACGAGCATCGAACCAGGGACGTTCAGATCACTGGCCCGTTGCTCTTGCCAAATGGACGACCGCACCCCTAGATTTGGAACCTAGTTCTATAAATTAGCGTCTCAGCTATACGCGGTACGGTGGGCAACGATACGACAGCTATGTTAATACGCATCTCATGGTACGTTTATATAGGAATCACGGTCTGTTTCCTTCCTCATAAATCGATTCAGTTCTAAACAATTGGAGAAAACACGACAGAGGCAGCGTATTATTAACCACTCCTATGCCTTCACATTCATATGGATTTTTTATTTTTAGAAAGCATAAGTGGCCAGGCCAAGAACGGAACCCGATATTTCCTACTTTTGGAAGAAACGTGCTTAACATTACACCACTAAGCCATGTCATGATCTTAAATAATAAGCCACGCTCACACCTTATATGAAGAGTCTCCTCCTTTAAATATAGGATATAAAGCAAAAATCCTTGCACCTTGACACGAAATAACCGCAGTCACGGTTTTAAGAGCACGTTCTCTGCGGTCCCATTCTCGTAGTTCGAGGGTCATTGTAATCGGTACTCATTTCACAGGAGGATACTGACAACTAAACCTTAACTATGCGATATAAACGAAAGTTCATTTAATTCAAAGAAAACGTAGACGTTTCCGAAAGGCCCGCTTGAATCCTGGATCCAAGACCTCCTTCGTGAGAACAAACACACAAGCATGCCCTGTGATGACCACGCCATAAAATACAAAACATCTGTAACGACACTCCCTGCCTCCCAAAAATAAAAAATGGTGTTAAGAATCACACTACACAGAATGCTGGGAAGGGTGACGAGTAGCAACTTCTTTCCGAGCCGTGTTACTCAATCACTCTGGGGGGAGAGAAAAAAATGTAACTTCTCGGATAATTACTTTTAACTGCGAGCGCGTACTATTCCAGAAGGAATAACGTTCAGCGAAATATGAAGATGGGGAAGATAATAAATTATCCTTTTATTATATGTGCGCCACACCGTGGATACGGCGTGGCAGAGATAAATATAATTCTGGGAGGCCGCAACACCAACAAAAACTGGTTAACGATATTTTACCGCGAGAAGAGCAGAGAAGCAAAAGAGTTTTAAAACTGTTCATACAACGGATTTTCCTAAATTGATGGGGAATAGGAATTCCTCTTCGAGAATTGACGGGGAATGGCTATTCCTCTTTTTCAATTAATGGAGAATGGGAAATTCTTCTTGAATTCGTCCCATTCATCTTCATTCATAAGGAAGAGGAATGGGAATTCCTCTTCATTAATTGATGAAGATTAAGAAGATTATAAACTATCCTTTTATTGTATCTGAACCACACCATGTATACGGGGTAGCAGAGATAATTCCAGGATGCTCCCAGCATCAACAAAAACTGGTTAACGGTATTTTACCGAGAGAAGCGGGGAGAATGAAAAGAGCTTTTTAAAGCTGTTAATACAACGGATTTTCCTAAATTGACGGGGAATCGGAATTCCTCTTTATGAATTAATGGAGAATGGGAAATTCCTCTTGAATTCATTCCATTCATCTTCATTCATAAGGAAGAGGAATGGGAATTCCTCTTCATTAATTGATGAAGATGATGAAGATTATAAACTATCCTTTTATTGTATGTGAACCACACCATGGAAACGGGGTAGCAGCGATAATTCCAAGATGCTCTCAGCATCAACAAAAACTGGTTAACGGTATTTTACCGAGAGAAGAGGGGAGATTGAAAAGAGCTTTTTAAAGCTGTTAATACAACGGATTTTCCTAAATTGACGGGGAAACGGAATTCCTCTTCAAGAAGTGATGAGGAATGGCAATTCCTCTTCTTGAATTAATGGAGAATGGGAAATTCATCTTCAAGTCATCCCATTCATCTTCATTCACAAGGAAGAGGAATTTGAATTCCTCTTCACTGATTGATGAAGATGAGGAAGATTAAAAGCTATCCTTTTATTGAATGTGAATCACACCGTAGATACGGGGTAGCAGAGATAATTCAAGGATGTTCCCAGCACCAACAAAAGCATCAATAGAAGTCACTCATATTTGTCAGAAAGTGCTTTCAAATATAAGATTATACAGCTAAAATAGTTAGATATTGTTTTCGCGAGAAAAAAAAATTAACTTTACAGCGTAGAGAAAAAATTTAACAGACTTTTATGATGATTTTATACGTTACCAAAAAACTCTGAATTTTGTATGTCTGTATTTCAATGAAGAGAATAAAGGTGTACAACAGCTCTACTCATTAACTCACGAATAAAGTGCTCATGAAGGCTGAACAAGGCAAGTTTAATTGAAATCGAACCACGTGTTTTATTATACACCATAGTGGAAGTGGCATGCGAGATACCTGAATAAAATGAGCGTGGACTGTAATGGGAAAACAATAAGAAAAGTTTATTGAAGAAAGAGATTGCGATATGACGCGCTGCAAATGCCTTAGCGCCTGGTAAACAATTACATAAATGCGCTAAGACGCGCTGCAAGTGCCTTGGTGGCTTATCGACAACTGAATAGTACATGGAGTAGGGCGATGGATGACGCCCTTATTGTGGGGGTGGTCAGGACGAGCCATGAAAGAAGACAGGTGGCGCGAATACCATAGAGTTTTTATTCAAAAGTAATTCTAGACGAAAGATGGGATATTAATTTAAAATTTCATTGCTGTTTTAAGTAGATTGAGGGAGGAATATTTTGTTTGAGGCAAAAATTGTTTGTGTTAGGCAAAAAACAAAGATACCCGGTAATGAGGTTCTGAGTGGTTCCAACTCGAAGATAATGAAATGGAGTAATTTGAAAGATGATAAATGCATCAAAAACATTATCCTGTAAAACATGAGTGACTCCAATTTCAGGGTTATAGATAACATGAATAGAAATATCTGTTCAAAGTCCCCAAAATAAACCTTCATATCGTATAAATACTGAAAAAAAAATGTCCGAATTCTTCATAATCTGTGAATAGCGAGTGACCCAGGGGTCTAGCAGACTTAATTTCACTCTTCCCATTTTTTTAAATGCAAAAATTGCTTAAGTATTTGTTGAACAACGAGGCAAACAAAACAATTCATTTGACATTTTCCGTTAAAATACAATTTATTTAACATAAATTAATTTATAAAACGATATATTTAACATACTCAATTTAAAATATATTTAACTTTTGGGCAACCATTATGGTTTGCTCAAAGGTAAAATATATATATTTAAAAGGAAAGTATTGTAAAGGGTAAAATCGAGGGTTTGAAATTGAAAGTAAAACTAAAGAGATATTAAAAAGAAGAATTATTCAGCTTACTAACCCCAACCTTCATATAATAATTACAAGATAAAAGAACTTTTTATCTATGTATTAATAAATCCTTTTAAAAATATTTTTGATGAATTATCCCATCAACTTGAAAGAAAATGATCAAATGCGTAATCAATCGTTTAGCTCGAGAATTGGAAGTTAACTTGAGTTGAACATTTCGTTTCCGTCCCGGTCGATAGATGGCTGCACCATTCTACAAAACAAAATTAACTGAATATAAATTCAATTCTGCTTAAAGATGGCTAAAAGTATTAAAATAATGCATTGTCATCGTGTTCTGAGCTATTCTAAAAGTTTGAAATGTCTAGCTAGTCGAAAAGTTAGTTAAAAATCGATTGCAAGATTTGTACTGGACAAACACACAAACAAGAAAGCGAGTTAATAAAAACATGGTAAAAAGGTACATATAATGCATAAATATAATTTAGTATAATGCATAAATAGTCTATAGCTCTAAATAATACATCAGTATCACGGGTCCCGTTCATTTCTTTTTTTTTTTAATATTATACAGGTTTGCTTTATAATAAATTAAATATTTAATATATCTTAAAATAAATTTAGATATATTATATTAAGGGTCTTCAATATAATTTTATTAAAGGAAGAAATTTTTGCAGGGTAACATAGATTTATGTACAACGACACATTATTTAATAATTATGTTTCTTGCACCAGCATCTCATATGAGAAACAATATCAAAAAATTATTATAAAAGTATCATGTACTATTTTCTCATCGCCATCACATTTGCGTAAAGGCCGTCTTCAGACGCGATAAGGGCCTGTTCACATAGAATACGTCAGCGTCAGCGTTAAAGATTCCGTTGACGCTGATTGGTTAAATGGATCAATGATTAATATGATTGGTTAAACATTTTTTTTTTTAAATTTGACGCTGGCGGATTCTATGTCCTACTTCAGGGCCCTAATTTTCCCAAGGTAGATGTCCTAACATGAAGATATGTTGATTTTCAACTGTGAAAATCTAAGTAGCTTTAAATCGATGTAAACAACCAGTAGAATACCTAAAGAAGCGACTAAATATATGGCACATTTTTTTCCCTTTTGTCTTCCTTAGAGATTAACACCTTCTAAAACTCACGTCTAAGTAATAACCGCGAAAACGTACCCAATGTTAACAGACAAAATAATAACCCATTTAAAACAACTCGCGCCAGAAGCGTCAAAGATTCTATTAAATGCTGCCATTTACGCCGTGCGACTAGTATCCCTTGCATTCTGTGGATCCTTGTTAAGTAGCGTGCAGGAGGAAAAAAGAAAATACACCGAGAAAGGGGCTAATTATTTTCTAGCCTTTGCCCAGGAGAAAACGCAATAATAATACCAGCTTCAAAATAAATTGTGCCCTTTTCCCTTGACAGGGGAAGAAACCGACCGCCGTAATTTTTGGCGCTGGGCTTCATTATCAAGAAATAAACGAGAGACGCTTCAAACTGTGAAGTTCAACAGTAATTAAGATCGACATGATTTAGGCGCCTCCAACAATTTCGGGATTTTTTTTTTCTTTATTATTATTATTATTATTATTGGAATTCTTTTTTTAATCGCGCAGAGCGAGAACGGGAGAAGAAGAAGAAAAAAAGGAATGAATAAGGAACTAAATAAAACAGAAATGCAGAAAAATAAATGAAAGTAACAAAAAGGAAATATTTGGCTTCCTCTCGCATAAAGTTGCCCCGGAGATTTAGACAAACGGAACAGACATGATGACAGGATACGAGGATACTTTAAAACAAAAATTACTGAGGAATAACAACATTTTTAAAGTCCAAAGAGAGCGAAATTTATATCGAATAATATCGCATCTCTCCCTCTCTCTATTTTTAAACGACTTCAGCGTTTAACGGGTATACAGAAATAAGTAGTACTCTGTTAGGGCTCAGCTTTCGAACTTTTCTTTAAACCTGGAACTTCACATTTTTTCTTGCCCGATACTGTACTTTTTAATATCCTTTCTTCAGACAGAATCATATTTTTTTCCTATAATTATAAATATCGTATTTTTCGGACCATTAGACACCCCTTTTTACATAAAATAAATCGACTTAAAATTGGGATGCGTCTTATGGTCCGAAGGTAACATTAAAATAAAATGAATATTTTATTATAGATATATATTATATATATTTTTGCTATACACCTAAAACAGCTAGTAATATATATATATATATATATATATATATATATATATATATATATATACAGTGGCTCCCAAAAGTGTTCGTACACTTACGATTTTCAATGAAATAGGGGTCTATCCATTGATTAAAATGAATATTTCAGAATGGGTATTTAATAATAAGATCTATAATCTATTCTTATCAAAACTACATGTAATATTTTGAAAACATAGTAAAACTTTATTTTTAAGAAACCTATAATCCAAAAGTAACAAAAACTTTATCTCACAAAAGTCATCGTACACTTGTAAAAAATCTCTACATATTAGTAAATATTCTAATTTTTCGTTAAATTAATATTTAGTAGGATATCCTTTAGCATTCACAACAGCTTTTAAACGTCTGGGAATAGATTGCTTAAGTTCTTTTGTAATTTTTGCATCAATGTTCATCCATTCTTCCATCATAATTGTTTTTAGTTCGCTTTTCGTGTGAATGTCGTGTTTTCGTACTCGAACCTCCAGTTCTCTCCAAATATGCTCTAATGGGTTTAAATCTGGTGATTGAGGTGGTGTTTTCAAAACTTGTGGACAATTATAGAGACACCAGATGCGAACGTTGAGAGCCGTGTGCTTAGGATCGTTATCTTGATAAAAAACAAAGTTGTTTCCAATACCCAAATTTTGAGCTGATAATTTTAAATTGTCTCTTAAAATATTTATAAAAACAGCATGATTCATTATGCCATCAATAAATACCAAATTTCCTAGTCCTGATGCTGACATGCACCCCCACACAAGGACACCTCCACCGGCATGCTTAACTGTTCCTACTAAGTTCTTGGGATTAAGTTCCTCATTTTTTTCTTCTCCATAAAATTATACGCCCATCAGCACCAAAAATGTTCTTCGGCAAATAAGACATTATTCCAATAGGTTTGGGGCTTATTTATCATTGATAGTGCGAAGGGGAGCCTAAACTTTCTGTTTTTCTCACTCACAAAAAATTTCTATGGGCAGAACGCCCATGTAATCCAGCTGTTCTGAGAACTCGTCAAAAAATTTCAGGTGAAATTGAAGTAGAAAATGTTTCATTGAATTCTGCAGAAACTTTTACAGCACTCAAACTTGAATTTTTCACAAATTTTCTAATTATAAATCTCTGATCACTTTTTGTTAACTTTGCCGGACGGCCATTTCTTACCTTGTTTTCGATCCGATTTTCTTCTTTAAAGCATTTTTTCACATACTGCACAGTAGAATGGGATAAATTAAGTAATTTAGCAATATTCCGAACTGATTTACCACTACTATGATGAAAAATAATCAATTTTCGAATGTTGTTTGTTGTTTCTTTACGACTACGAGCCATTTTTAAATAATAAATAGAATATTAAGGAGTAGGCAAGCAAAAATTAAAGCCAAGCGATATTTTAAATGCCACCACAATTCAAAAATAAAAATAAAGCGCCAGATGATAATTTTAATTATGAATTTATCCGAAAATATTTCAGTGTACGATAACTTTTGTGAGATAAAGTTTTTGTTACTTTTTGATTACTGGTTTCTTAAAAATAAAGTTTTACCATGTTTTCAAAATATTTCATGTAGTTTTGTTAAGAATATATTATAGATCTTATTATTAAATACCCATTCTGAAATATTCATTTTAATTAATGGATAGACCCCTATTTCATTGAAATTCGTAAGTGTACGAACACTTTTGGGAGCCACTGTATATATATATATATATATATATATATATATATATATATATATATATAACTAGTTGTTTTATCCACATCGCGATAGGTAAATCTTCATCTTCTTCTTCAACATTCGTTGTATCTTCAACACACTTAAAATGTTAAAAAAAAAAAAAAATTCAGTTGTCGACTAAAAAAAAGATTTGATATAGCCAATTCTTGAGATTTTGGAAGTTCGCTATAAAAAGGATAAATTAGCATTAAATTCAATAGGAAAACGGCGGGACTAAAAAAATGTTCGTTCGTTATATACCGGGTTCGCTATAACGGGGTTCGACTGTATTGCAAAAATGGAAGTATAACTAGAAGGATACGAAAGCATGTTTAAGATACAAATATGGGATACCCAAAACAGGTAAATTCGCTACCCCAGAAACATTACACCCCCGAAACAGCATTTCATTTTTACTGTGTATTACACCAACATTAATCGTAAAATCTAACAGTACTTTTTAACGAACACCACCCACAGAATATTATTCCAAAATTCCCGTACTAGATGACACGTTTACTCGAAGGAGGGATACAATTCTAAAACAATGGACGGCAACGGGAAAAAAGAACGACAGACACGAGCCTACGGTGCGAACGCGGAGGTCAGCTGGATGGACTTACAAAAAAACGTGATACCTGGCAGCACGTGACAAAGATAACACCGGAGAGCCACAATGAGCTAACTACCGATGAATACTAATCACGCCTGATTAAGTTTTTAACCCGATACCGGTCCCTACGGGTCGAAATTCACTTCACGTTTAAACTTCTGCCTGAAAAAATTGACCTCAACGAAATTTTATTTGTTCCCATTAATAGAGCGCAACGTAAAGAAAACATTCTTGGAATTACGACGGCTGAAATATTACAGTAGGGTTTAACTTTCGTAACGCCCAAACCTTGGTGGAAAGGCGTGGGTACGTTGCTGCTAAGAGATTCATTAACAGCAACCAGATGAAGAAACTACACAGATGTTCTTTGTTCTTTCGGAGAAGAAGGGAAGCATCAGATGATATGGGCTGGAAATTAAATAATGCTAAGTGCGAGTACGCCATTTGTGCGACAAGGAATATAATCTGCGTTACGATATATCTCTATACGTGCTAGAAGTGAGACCCGGGCCCGACTCGGATTCCGGCTCTGTATTTAAGAATAGACTTCAGGGCCATTAAGCAGCAGAGTTCTTTATATAGATTGTGCTCAAGCACTCGAAAATATAAACGTAACTGAAACTTTACGTAAAAAACTATCATGTTATTGAAAATTTTACTTAATATTGACTTAAAAATTTTATTTAACATTGCTTTTCAAATACACAAACTCCTAAGGACGCAAATTAGGGTGAGCCAAAAGTTCTTAAAAACTTTTAAAAATTCATAATAAAGGAAGAAATCATCATAAAGAAGTGCGGTTTGCAAGAAAGGGCTCACAAGGAAGTCGGATTTTTTTAGCAGCCGAAAAAAGTTTAAAAAAAAGTTAGAAATTTAGAAAAGTTTAAAAAAAAATCGCCGGTAGATGGCGCTGCCATGCGAGGGATTCAGCAGAATTATGCAAAACAATCTTGCAATAAAAGACCGTGATACACAAGGATTTGGAGGATCGGAAACGAGGTGAAAGACCCTCGATGGCGGAGGGCCACATTAGTGCGGTGGAAACCGTTATGAATGATATGGCGGCGGAATCGTCTACGGGGAGTAGCAGTGCTCGCAAAGTTGGACCAGTGACTCTACCAGTGACTTTTTTAAATTTTATTTTGCTGCTAAAAAAAATCCGACTTCCTAGTGAGTCCTTTCTTGCAAACTGCACTTCTTTATCATAATTTCTTCCTTTTTGTGAATTTTTAAAGTTTTTACGAACTTTTGGCTCACATGGTACATTATCAGGGCCGGGTGCATTTGGGCTCTCTCAAAATTAAAAACTTTTTGGGCTGTTTCCTGACTCAACGCTTGAAAAAGAGAACAAACTCGCCTCTACTTAGTAAGCGGATGACATTTACACTATCGCAGCATTATCACAATTTAAGCACACATTCTCGTGCGATAAAATTTAAAAGTATTCCGCATAAAATACAAAAGGCATTGCTCTGCTCATGAATGGTGGCAGCACACCGCGTGCACTACAGAGGTAGCCTTTCGGTAGCGCAGCCTTTTGGTACTGAGGGTGTTCGGATCGAATCCCGACAAGCGCCGTTAAATACCTTCGTATCTAGACCGGATATGGGCACTTTAAATCCGTAGACCGGAAAGTCCTTCTATGAGGTCAGTGGGTGGGAAGGTTCCGTTCCCCCTAGATGTCACCCCTGGGGGTGCTCAATCAAAATTGTGGTGGAACCTAGCCAAGTCGGACTTCGACCCTTGTGGTGTCGAACACCACATTAGGAGCACCAACACGGAGACAGCAAAAATACATGAAAAACTTACAAAATAAAAAATAAAAAATTATAAAAATTCGTTCCTAACACCGATACTGTTAAAATCAAATGCTGTTTTGGGCATATTGCAAAAGTGGAAGTATAACTGATCATATGTTTAATATACAAAAGTGGGATATGCAAAAATGGGAGAACCCGGCACCCCCCAAAAAAACATTACACCCTGAAACAGGTAGCTTTTTAAACCAGAAACAGCATTTTGTTTTTACAGCGTTTGCCAAGAGACGTGGAGAAAAGTTTTCATTTAGTTCTGACAAACTTGCTTTGGGGTTATTCCTTTCAACGCAATAACTCAAAATGTTCTGAAATATTACGGTAACGACGCCAAGCAATGGTTACGATTAAAGGGCAACATTGAATAGCAGTCCCAGGTGTGGCCGAGTGCTAAATCAACTATAGGTATGGGAATCATCTAAAAGCAGATGAGTGACCACAGCAGTTTCGGGAGACCTATTAATGGCTACGAGCGATCCATCCACTGACCTCATCCATCATAAAAAGTGAACTGAATACCAGTCACTGGCGCAATGCTTGAACGAACATCTCTGAGGGGGGAGGAGGAAACTAAAGGTTTTTAATACAAGCGTTTAGTTACTTCCAAAAACGAAGAGAAATAATTAACAAATTAATTACTGGAAAATGGCAACCACACAGGAAGCATATCCTATAAAAAAAATTGGAGTGTAAATGGAAAATTGTGTAAGCTGTTCGAATTTGATAGATGACGCAAAGATTCAGTGTGAAGGGGAAAAAATGGGAATTGGTATGGAATAAATACAAGAGTTGCGAAAGAGCAAGACGAAAATTGAGCGATTGTTTCTAATTTTTTCTGCAAAGACGCAAATATTTTAGCTCATTTGTAGTGAAAGCGACAAAAACGGTTACCAATCAATGATAATTGTAATGGAACTAAAGCACAATACATCTGCAGATAAATATTTAGGCACACTACGTAATACAAGGTGTAAATTAAAAAAAGGGTAAGATAAAAAAAAGTGATGTTTTATCGCTAGAAATTTGAACTCACAATAACATAAAATCCGCTAATTTACTGAAATGATGGTTGACCAATAAATAAATGTATTCTAGTCTCTATCACTTGGAAGAAAAATGTTTCACGCATGTTTTAATGAAAGATTTTATGTAGAACTACAATATTTTGGGCGTTGTGAATGATAAACTTAAAAAAAAAGAAAGAAAAAAAGAAATTAATAGAGGATGCCACATCAATTACCACGGTTTCCCTCTGAAACTCATAAATTTTGGTGATAAAACTTTGGTAAGATTTCCTCTGATTGAGATTGATTTAGTGCTCCGCCTGATTATAAAAACGCTCTTCCGCCAATGTTAGAAGTGGATTATTTAAAATTTGTCATCTCTAACCTCTATTTCTGCTACCTATTGGTTGATTATCTTTCTTCACGACTGAACCATAATCCTCGAGCAAGAGTGTTTCGCTAAACATTCTAAAAACAAACACTCTTTTGCGAACACGGCAAAACTGTTTACCTGCCCATAAGATTTTAACATTTAGCATTTTGCAAATACTGCTGATTTCCGTAATTCTGTAATTTACAAATACGTTTGAATTTTGCTAGGTCACACTTCACTCAGTACGAATGCTTGAGGTAAGATGAAGGTCAGTACTTATAATTCTGAAGGCCGTTGAAGGGGATGAGCTAAACTTTCTGGACAAACTTCCAGAGTTATGATTACATACTCTGATAACGAGAGAATGAGGGTTTGAAGAGAGCATACGAAGATAATGAAAGATAAGGGGTGGTCTACTGCGGTTTAAGCGGTTATCTTGCGGTTTATTGCACGGATTACTTCGAAGTATAGTGAGTATTCCACACTCCTCACGATCTGATTCAGACAAAACAACCAGATGTGATAATTTAGAAAAGTGAAACTTCAACACGATTCACAAAATGTGAAATTACAGATCGAAATCAAGCCTACATCCATATTAAAGTTCGCTTAGGACATAGTTATTATTACCAACACGAAAATTGTGATGAACAATGGAACTATAGTTAACAGCTATTTATATACACAACAGCGTGTAAAAATAGAAACTAGTCACAAAATAGTATGTATTGATGAACCTTCTTTCGATAAGGGGCATTATGAGTGATTGATTGACTAAGAACCAGTAAATGTATTTAAGATTTGAAATTAGCTGCCGTTTCTATACTATAGCGATCGAAGAAGCTGTTATTCACAATTTTAAAGGCTTGTATTGTTACTTTTGATTTATATTATCTTTTAAAACTTTTTGGAACTTTTATTTCTGTTTCCAGCCATCGAAACCAGCCTGGGAATATCCAGACTAATGAGAAAACATTTCAAATAACCGAACTAAATAGCCGAATTCCACCCGCCCGCTATCTTAATTGACATCAGAGAGGTAAACGCGATACAAATTAATCACGTGTGAAAATAACGCCAACTCAACAACCTAACATCTGAGCGTAACGTCTTAACGAGGATATAATCTCAGCAAAGTCATGCAAAGAGACTGCATGTGACCCGAATGTTATAGTTCACTTTAGACATAACGAGGCGTACGAAAATTCCGTCCCTCCGCCAAAACCGGAATTTAATTACACATCTCCGTCCATTAACGAGAGAATGTCGCGGACTGGCAATCAAGGTGGGAGAGAGAGAGAGAGTTTGCACAGCAATGCCAGGAATAGAGTTGCCCACCAGTCGAGGCAGCCCATTTCCTGGACAGACATGATATGATTGGCAAAACTGTTACGGAGTTCGACCCTCCAGCAACGGACGGTAAGTGGAAGTGGATGGGAATCATCACGTGCAGGGAAGTTCGAGAGGGAGATGAGTATTTTTCGTTAATTCCAAAATGTAAAACTCGTTTAAGCCTTTAAAATTGAGTTGCATAGCACCTGAAATCGTCCACATTTAGTAACAAACTTTGCTTAAGACTGGTGTGCACTAACCCTATTGGATTCGCTCACCTCAATGTTAACCTATGGAGAAAATGTGTCAAAGGTTTACTGACTTAGATTGATATATATATATATATATATATATATATATATATATATATATTAATTGTACTCTGTAATACAGAAAGAAATTTTACACCTTGGGGCATTTTTCATTTAAAAAAATTAAAGTAATATTTTTAAAATTTAAATTATTCGGAGAAAAAAAAATCTGGTATAGTGTGCTTGAAACGCTTATCCATTCCTTTGGTGGATGAACTTTATAAAATGAATTCTGTTGCAAGGTGCAGAAGAGTTAAAGCTATCTGAAAATACCATTTTTATGGATTTTCAGCATTTATGTAGCTGACAATAATCGACACATTTTCTCCATAGATTAACATTGGGGTGAGCGAATTCAATAGGGTTAGTACACAGCAGCCTTAATTGCACACACGCATTCACTAATTGCGAGTACTGTAAGGTGCTCGTGGTAAGTAAATTCATAAAATCTTAAATCCACAATTTTTTCAGTGGTTTCGAGCCAAGGTGAAACACTTCGCCAGAGAGTTTAAAGCTTTACATGCGATTGTCGCTGATCTAAGTGCATCTAATGCTCTGTGCACCTGAAGAAGAGTTGCACCTGTTAGTCTCATGTCAGCCGCTACTGTTAAAAATCATTCTGTAAGTAAACGTTACAAAATGGTGCGACGCGTCACCAGACCTAAACACTATCTTCGAATTCAACGTTAAATTGAAATATTTCCTCAAAAACAACCCAACAATAAGATATCAGCTATATTTCACATATGAAGTTACTTTTTATTTATATAAACTCAGTTTTACTTTTGAACATCACCTCTTGGAAAACGTAAAGAAAAAACAAAACCCCATTCGCATCATCGTCTATTTTTAAATGTATAACTTCTGAGTTTAAAAAAAATTATGCAAAAAGCTTAATTATTCATTTAGAAGACATTTTGTTTTATTTCTCTTCTCAAACTGCCATCAGTAGATATAATAAAAAATTTTAAGACAATTACTTCAGAAAAGAGATTATTTCTCTTCTCAAACTGCCATCAGTAGATATAACAAAAAATTTTAAGACAATTACTTCAGAAAAGAATGAAATACTTATGTTACTTATATAAACTAATGGGTAATTCCTTTACTTATTTATGTTTTACACTTTCAGTAATTTGTATTACCCTAAATTATAGTTTATTATACGGAGAAGGCAATCTTCTTCATTCAAATTAAACACACTACGGTACAAATCATTTACACTTCACGAATACAATATTCTGTGAGATTATGTCAAAAACCTAGAAATTTTTTTAAAAATTCCTTTAATCATTTTCAAATTTTTTTGTAATGTGATCCAATACGTAAGATAGAATGGTTTATTCCTCTACCGAACTCAGTAATAGCAGTTGTCAAAAATATTCTGCCACAACAGAATTTCCATCCTTAGGGCTACAGCCATGCAATTCTACCGCAATTACCTCATTCTTAGAGTTGCCCCTCCCCAAACGGCGATAATTCGATACGTAAAAACGCTGTCGAAATTACAGTTTGACCTCTAGACTCTTAATGAAGATGCATCTCGGTGGACAGGGAAGATAACCCGAATCGAAGAAGTTTATATCCCTTATCCTTGGGCTCTTGGCCTCACACGTCGTAGCGATTAGAGTAATCTCACTGAGCAAGTGTTCTTTTACAGCTTGCACGCAACGCTGTGAGCTGGCGCACTAGCTTGTAGAAAACACGGTAACACTAGCTCTCTCTTTCTGTAAAATAAAGATACAGCTTTCGCTACATTACAATTAACGCCCAGGATTCAAAATTGGTAAAACCTGGAGGACAATTATTAAAATACCGGAGAATAGTACAAATTGCAAATTTAAATTTAAAATTTTAAAAATAACACTAAGGTCTTTAAACAGGGGTATGATTAGATGGAAGACGTTAACTGACAAAAAATGATAAACTGGAGCGGAAAACTTCCAAAATATCTAAACTAATTGTAAGGATGGTATCTGGTGAGATTCATCTGGAGAGACAATCGCATGTGATGCGCCGGCTTGTCGAAGGGTTCGAGTTGTTGGCACGAGACCAGTTGCCACAACCTATTAATTATAGTGCATTAACGAGAAGCTCTAATATTTAGGTTATTTGTTTGTTTTTTTACAAGCACGTCATGCGTACTAATAAAAGACGGCTGATTTCAATTTCAGATCAAGTGTATACTCTACCAATTCAGCCGGGCATTTGATCTTTGATCTTAGATGCTAAATCTTTGATTTAATCTTCAATCTTTTTGTCTAAATGGACCTCTCAGAAATATCTTCCGTCGATTCCAGAGTTATGACATAATTGTTTATTACCTTACAAGAACAGTAATATGAAAACTCGAGGAATTTCTGAATTTCTGATCAAAGCGTGTGACTAAGTGTAAAATTGAAAATTGAAACGCACACTAATTATTTTTCTCAGTTTAATAGTATGAGGTACGTTAAATAGATGCTGGTTTTAAAGTTGTTGAGAACCGAATTTATTGATAAGCCCTAATCAGGGCCGAATTTAGACTTGCTGAGGCCCTAAGCTATACAAACCCCAGAGGTCCCCTGCTGTTTTAAATTACATCAGTTGGTGTCGGAAAAAATTTAAATATGTACGCCTTTTTAATGTATGAAAATGTATTTCTTTTAATTTTTATTAAAAGATAAAAAAGGATGTGTTTACAAAGTCACAGAAATAATTATATAATTAAAGGGTTTTAAAAACGACAAATAAGGCTCATAGAACAGAAAGTTTTAAATTAAAATATTAAAATAAAAGTTAAGATTAAATTAATATAACAATATAATTGGTAGTATATAAAAACTTAATCTTTTATTCAGGTGAAAATTAAGTCTCAATGAATTTGACAATGTGCTTAAATTATTTTAATGTTGTATTTTGCATATTTAAAATTATTTAGAAATTATCGTGATATGTCTGACTTCATTTGAGGGATTTTTCTACGAGATATTTTTATATCAATTTATATATATTTTTTGCTTTTTTTTACTTGAGGCCCCGGCAGATTGCGAGGCCCTAAGCTGTAGCTTTTTTAGCTTATAAGTAAATCCGGACCTGGCCCTAATGTAACAATGCGCAGACTACGAACTCAGGAGTGGATTTATGAATACATCCCACATAGATATGTATACACCAGGAAAAAAAATGTCAGTTTGGCATTTGCATATTTTTTAGCATGTTTAAAGTGTTATTTAAAGGATACGACTCGGTTGGTACTTTTAAGATTAAAATAGTGTCTTATAATTATAATGCTGAATACACTTATTTTAACCCCAAATGAAAACATTAAAACTCCAGTTATTTATAGGATAGATATCCGTAAAAATAATTTCGTCAAAACTTCGTCTATGGTGATAAAATTCGGCTAAACATGCGTTGATAAAACCGACATAAAAAACCACTTAAATACATTAAAGACATAACATTTACAGTTCTATGACTCCAATATCATGGCCAGAGCAGTAGCTCTGAAGAATAATTCGTCAAAAGAAATAATCCCATTTTCCATACATCTCAAGAAAAAGGTTTAAAAAAGCTGATAATTTATTTTTAACGGGCTTCATGATTGAATACTCGGTTATATTTCCTTGCGCGTAATATCGGCTTAAGTTTCACATTCGAGGGGAGTGAAGTATCCGAGCAACTAAAATGAATTCCGCCATCAACTCACGTCATTAATTCTAGAAAAAAAATTTTTTCCATCTCTCCCACCTCTCACTCATAGCACTTTTAAACAACTGAGGCTATAAAAAAAGGGAATAAAAAACACACCATTCCCGATAGCAGAAGAGGATCTTTAATTATGTACTAGCATCCAACCTCCAGGGCGACTTCAATCAAGGGAAGAGAAGTTTTTCTTAGCTTTTTTTTATTATTCGCGCAGTATTTATTTATTTATTTTTTATTTTTTGCTCCTGCTGTTTGTATTCGACATTGGCACTGTGAGAAAAATTCGCTGCCGCACCCAGAGAATAATCGAATCGATGCCCGCCATGAAATGCAAATTATATCAAGCGAAACAGTAATCGATGACGAGATCTGAGTCACCCTTCACACAGAGTGCTTTCGGAAAATATATTTTTTACCTTCTCAGAGAGGTCTCATTGGATTCCTGAGGGGCAAACAAACTAACGAAAAATGTGTATACTGACAGCGCTCAGAGATAAGAAACCAGCCTCCATTATTTTACAATGGCAGGAACAGAGCACTGGTAGGGCAGGGTTGAATGTAATATATTATATCTTCGCCACACATTTAATTTAACCAATCTGATAGAGTATGTAATTCGATCAAGGGAGTTTTTATCTTTTGATATCTGCTCAGTGGATTAACTTAACATTTCTGGACGTTCTGAGATACTGCGGGTACAAACAACTTGCTTTATTTACAATTAGGATGTAAACTTTATGTGGTATCGGGATGCAAACGTGTGAACAAATGTCAATAAAATTCAGTTTCTCACCAATTAATTATTTTTACCTATAATTAATAATTGCTGTTGTTGTTGTGACCGATGCCCCTTGACCGACAGTATATTGTCAGTTGAAGTCAATAAAGGCTATTGGGCAAAGTGGTACGGCTCTGGTTTTTAATAGCACCACAAGGGTCGGAGTACCACTTGGCTAAAGGACCGGTCCCATAATATGAACCGAGTCAAGTGCTGAGACCGAAACACTTGACAACGCACCTCCAGAGGTAAATTTGAGAACTTCAAAGACATTGCAGCCACAACGTATTTTACGTGCCCCGGCCACCATTGGTGTTCAAGGCAGTGAATTTATCAGCGACCGGAATCGAACCAGCGACGTTCATATCACTGGCTCGCTGCCTTTGTCAACCGGGCCACTGCACCCACATGATAATAAAAAGTATCTAATGGTAATTTGTATTTTTTAGGTTTTAAGTACCTCATGTATTCAATGTAATCTTTGTATTCAATGTAGGTATCATATCGAGGGATGTATCAGCTTGTTGAATCGGAGTGATATCAGAGGGTGGTTGTGCGGTCCAATCATCCGGTTGCTAAAGCTCCCGCCCTCCTCCCCCGAAAATTGTCAAATAGTTATCAGATAGTTAGTACACTTAGAAAGTTCAACTGTTTAGCTACAATTTTGCCATGTGAACGTTTTACAATGTTTTTGGTGTAATCAGTACTTATACAGGGGCGTATAGTACATATATACTATATACACTATATACACTATAATCGGGTAGGGGGCGCATCGTACATAATACTTGGGTTGAATAATTTATTTAAGGGGGAGGGGGATTTCCGTTTTCCACCATATTATCTTGCTGAATTTATTGCTAGATTAATCAATTAAGATAAAAACAAAGTTCTTATACAGCACACAAACAAACAGATAAGCAGGTATCGACTTCAAAACACTGACTTTCCGGATTAGAATTTTTATCTCCTTGTAGATACGACACGCGGTGTTGCAAGAAATAACAAACAATAGTGCAAAGGTAATCACACCAAACGGAGACTGGAACATAGAAAAGAGATTCATTTCTTTATAAAATGCTGGTAATATAAAATTATATTCTGATACAATTTCGAATGGGATATTAAAAAGCATGCAAACGAACAATTCATGTAACAAAATCTAATAAGACCACGATGATACACTAGCTATTAATTTTTATGCAATTTGTAGCCTATACTTGGTGTCTTACAATTAGCTTCTGAGACATTTTAATAATTTTTTTCACCAATGCGAATTAGGTATGTGTACATTTATTTTTTAAAGCATTCTTTTAATGACGGTTCCAAATTAAATTGCTTCAAATACACAGCTTTTTTATCATATTTATTTCGGGCGATGCATACATAGTAAAAATAATTACATTATCACAACATACTTAGATAGCAGAACCACTTTGAGCGGCTAATACATTGTATAGCTACACGGGTACGTACAACCCCCCCCCCCCAAAAAAAAGGAAAAAAAAAACAGAAATAACGACACTTTTCAAGGGATGGGTTTTGGATCTACGTCTCTTAACCTAGATGCCGGTCACTATCAATGGAACTATCCCTCCGATATGAAAAAGTAATGACTTTACACATTCCTGTTTTCTTTTTGTTGTCAACGACACAGGATGTCAGCTTTAATCAATTTCTTCCGTGATAATTGTATTATACGCTTCATTACTGTTCACCATCGTTCATCTCGGGTGCCACTATAACGTTTGTTTGCAAGAACTAGGATTCAAACCGGGGTCACCTAATCGCGAGGTCGATATTTTATCTACTACACCGGCGATTGGAGGATGGACTAAGGTCATCGCCATGATTCCTACTCTTCTCTACTTCTCGTGTTGGCACTTCCACCCTTCAGAGTTTCGGTGTTGTGGATTGTTAATACCCCTGGGCGCCATTTAGGACTGGGGCCTTTTAAATTTAGAGCAAGCCGTTTTCACAAAACTTATTCTATAACCTGTACTATTTGTAACTTAATAAGGGTGTTATGCGGCCTCATGGAACAGACAATTCTTTCTACCAAGGGAAAGATCCTAAGAATTATACTAGACGGAAAGCATGCAATTAGAAAGAAACTAATAATTCTTTATGCATAAAGGAACCTCTATTTTTTTTTCTGTACCTGGAACAAGTAGCATCATCTTAAACATAAATTAATTAGATCCTTACATGATTAGATCCTCACAATCAATTAATTACATCCTTACACGAACCTGTCTAAGCGAATGCCAATGATCAAGCACTTTTTATAACAGTGAGCTTCCACATGTTTTATACAGTTTGCCAAAACATTTACTTGGCACGTCTTATAATAATAAAGCAATAGGCGGATGAATAAAGGGTTGAAACAAGATTACCAGCAATAAAATAAGATTTATGGGAAGCCCAATTGTAGGAAAACGAGGTGACTCAGATCTTGATATCGATTTCAAGATTGCTTATCGATATAATTTACATTTCACGGCAAGCATGAATTGATATGTGGATAGGTGAGGCAGACTTCATATTCTACCGGAAAATAAACAAAAAATAGGGCATGATTTCAGCACCTTTCTGACTACTTAATAATATACCTAAAGAATACGCCATTTTGGGTCCTACTTTCACGCATAAAGATAATGTGAGGTAGGTAAAATTTTAGTTTGTCTGGTTGAAATTTCAACAGTCAAAATGTTGGTTTGTATGCTCACAATACATTTAATTCTAAAGAAAATTTAATGATTTTTTAAAAATAACTTATGCCCTCAATATCGCAAATTCATTTTAAAGACGAAATTCCTAAGTCAAAAATTAGGAATTCAGTCATTAAAATAAATTTCAGATGTTTAGAGCATAAGATATTAAAAAACTTTTACGGATGTCATGTAAAAAATAATTAAATTATTACATAATAAAAATTAGAACAAGAGGTTCTGTTAGAATCAATTTTTCGTTTTAAAACTGAAAAAAAATACACATACGAGTACGTTATACCTGTACATTGTTACATCACTTTAAACCATTACCCAAAAATTTTAAGTAAGTTACTGAATCCGGCTATACTCTCAGGGAAAAATGCGACACAGGCCGAGCTGTGTGACAAACGCACAGCGCTGGAGGCAGCAACGCAAGCACAGAAACAAAATGGCAATGCTTGCGGGCGACTCCGCATCCTTGCAACGCGGTTCTTGACTCTAATTTCACCAGAGGTAGGATGCTAATACATAATTAACTTATTTTGATATCATACTCCGTCATCAGGAATGAAATTTCGCTTTTTTTTCTTACTGGATTTTTTATGATAACGGTATTACGATGAAATTATACAGGTAATGACATTAGAGTAAGAAGACCTACAATTTGCTCTGCTGAGCAATCTCTCCACGGTGCGAAAGGCTATGATTCTATCTTTGATCTCGCAGGCGAGGCTCTTTTTGAATATTTAAATGATACATTGTTTTTTATTGCAGTTAATTAGATCGCATAATTGACGCACCTGTGGTCTCTTAGTATTTCATTGAAAACAGCTAACTGCTTTAACTCGTGGTGAAAAAAGAAAGTAGTCCGTAACTCAACAGCAATAGATATGAATTATAAAATGGTCAATAACAAATGGGACACGACTTTCCGGCGTTTGAGAAATGGTTTTAACGAAAATCTACCATAGCAAGCTATGAATAAAAGATTACTGATAAAGTCCCCCCCCCCCCAAAAAAAAAAAACAACTTTCTTTCTACATATTAAACGTTCCTTAGAGTATTTTGCTAGCTGTTAAGAATGGCCTATTACACACATGCACATGCAAAGCAAAGAAATTCTTAATACAGTTTTTAAATTTGTTGCTGTGGCTTTGTAAAAGTAAATGAATGACTTTTCTGGAAGTATAAAATCAGATCACTTGTGTTCTCACGGTTGACATAATAACTCTTATATTCTCAGGGCTTTGCCGGACGATGGCCGAATGGCTAGGGCACTAGCATTCGGTACAGGAGTCTGTGGATTCGACTCTTGGCATGGACGTTTGTAAACGTTCGGAATCGGCTTTAAGCAATAAGTCCCGGTCTAATTAGCCCTCGTGTATCAAAAAATGACCGTAGCGCTCCAAACCAAAACAAACCTGGGTTATTAGAAAAATCCCGAATTTACAGATTATATAAATAAGTAACAAATATTTCTTCAATGGTGAAACGAATTAAAACGTCTCTCCACATAAGTGCGGAATGAATTTTGTAGCAGAATTAAACTGAATTCAATTGAGTACTTTTACTAAATTCTTCTTCTTCTTCACAAGCACAACAGCCCCCCTACAGGCCCTGGCTGCCTCAACCACGCACTCCCAGCGTCTTCTAACTGAGACGACTCCCTTCCAATTTTTAACTTTCAAAGTCTTTTTTAACGTCATTTAACCATCTAGTCGGTGGTCTACCTCTAGCTCAAGATCTTAGTGGGATTATCTTCCGAGCTTCTCCAAACATGGCCAAGCAATCTTAACCTATTACTACTGATGACTTGTGTTATCTATATGTGATTGCCCATAAAGCCTATATACAGTTCAAAATTATATCTGGTTTTCTAACGCCCTTCTTCCTTCACTGGGCCAAAGATAGCCCTGAGGATTTTTCTCTCTAACATGTCCAGTGTTATTTAAGTATCTAAGGCGATACTTAGAAACTTCGCAGACTAGCGCTGCGTGTCTATGCTCAAGGTCCATGTTTCACTTGCGTAAAGTAAGACAGGTAGTATTAGTGTCTTATAAATTCTTAATTTAGTTTTGCGACTGATAAGATTAGATCTCAATTGTCTTCTCAGTCCAAAGAAACATTTATTAGCCATTTTGATTCTGTTATCAATTTCTGCTCTTAGTTTATTTTTGTCATTAATTATAGACTTTTACTAAATTAAGTGCAAGAAATCTTAGATTTACTTAGTTCCTGAAATGTTACAGTTTAGATGATCCTGGTATAAACACTACCACAATTCATTTTTAATGCGCAAAAATTCTGAGATGCTTTCAGTCGCAATGTTTAAAAAAACGTTTGTCCTATTATCGCTCAAGTTTAAGAAACAAATTTCTCAAGTTCAGAAATTGAAAAAGAGGTTTTCCTCACGGCACTCCTTTTCGCGGCGTCTTTGGCACACTTATCTTTTTAAGTGCTTCCAAGAAAAACAAACTCATTCCCTACAAGCAAAGCTCCCCCACTGATTAGAAGTATTTTTAATACACTCAAATCACCGCGTTATCGCGTATAGGCACACAGGGTTAAAATCTGTTTCGAAAGGCCACAAAAAGATCTGATCACACACAAAGGTTTTTTGTTTCAAATTTAAAGTCATCCATTTGCATAAAAAGTCGCACGAAGTATAGAAAATGAATGGAACATAAGCCGTGAAAGCATAATATTGCATAATTTTGAGTATCAAACTGCCGTTTCATTGTTAAATTTTAATTAAACCCCTTTTCCGTTTAAAACTAAGCTGATGTAAGAAATGAAACATAACACCATAGAAATAGAATAAATTTGTATGTAAAAAGTATTTGCATATTATAGGCGAAATAGCCCGGCCTCACCAGGAAGTTCTGCTACAGGAGAGATCAAACTAAAGGTAACAAAATTAATTTTAACGAATCTCATAATGAAATCTATTTTAATTTACTTAAATCACACCTTTCTAAGAAATTAATGATTGATTATAAATTCTAGAGTTTCAATGATTATAGAAGCTAACAATTATAAAGGATAATTTTTCAGCGACTAATGTTTACAATATATATTCGTTTTAAAACGATCAGAGGAATAATGGCTGCTTTTATGATTTAACTACCACAAATAGTTAAGATGAAAGATTGTCTTTAGTTTCCGAAAAATGGACAAAAGCCCTTGGGAAATGGTTGCTGACTTTTTAAATATTCATAAATATAAATGACCTTCTAATGCACATAAAAATACACTTTAAAAAGGTTTTATATGATAAACTGCTAATTTTGAGTTTGCGTGCAGCATTACTTTTAAAATATCGGTAGGAAACTGATAAAACTACACTCATATGTATATTTCATGGTGCTCTACATCAGGGGTCGGCAACGCGGTGCCCGCGAAACAATTTTAGGGTGCCCGCCGTTCATATTTCGAAAAATTTTAGATATTTGAACAACAAACGCTCGTACTTGTAATGAATAATTGTAGAAAAAAATAAAAATCGCAAAACCGTAAAAATCAAAAACTGAGCAGCCTGATCTCTCGACAGCGTCGTTCTTCCTTTGCTTCTATGATAAGTACGATAAATGCATTAAAATATAAATTGTCGCTCTGGAAATCGCATATTGAGAAAGATAATTTATCACATTTCCCAATTTTAAAATTAGAAAATTATTGCGATGGAAATGCTACCACCTATTAGTTTGTCAAACATTTTGATTCCTTATTGGAAGAATTTAATACCAAGAATTTATGCTTGTGAATCTTTGATTTCTAATATGAAATAAAGAAAATCAAAGTACCGATCAAGCCCCACTGACACTTACTTGGACCAACGCCTGAGAACTGGTAATCCAACTTATGTGCCACATTACAACGAGTTGGCCGCAGATTTACAATGTCAAATATTGCATTATCAATTTTAAGATTATTTTGTTTAAATTAAAAAATTTGAATTTATGTATTAAAAATTTATGTCGCATTAATATTTTCATGTTTAAATATTACCCCCCCCCCCCTCCTCCTCTTCACCCAGTGGTACCCGCCGAACTCCCGCATTTCTGAAATATGCCCTCCTAGTTAAAAAGGTTGCCGACCCCTGAACTACATTTTAAAACCAGAAAAATGTGCAATTCTGGAATACTTTTTGCATGTGGAAAAATTATGCAAATAATTGTGATAATTTTTTTTAAGTTTTCCAATTTTATGCTCAATTTTTAATTTAAATAATATTTATTACAATTTATTTGGTTTTACATTAAATAGTAATATAGGCAGGTAAATATATTAAAAGAGTATTCTGACCATTGATTATTTTCTGTGAGCATATACCCCAATTTTATGATTTTTAAATCACCAGTTAAACATATAACATTCTAAACTGCTAATTTGAAAATTATTTATATTTATAATTTCCATTTTTAAATATAACCACATTTAAAGGTGTGTACTTTATATGTATAGAGAAAGTTTATTTTTCCTATATTATTTGAGTTTTTATGGTAAAGAATTAGACCATATTTATACTATCGTCGAGCTTCAAGGTATTGTGCCCCCTTAAAAGTCTGCTGACACGACGCATCGGGCCCTGAGCGTTCTAGTGGTTAGAGCGTCGGTATTCGGTACTGTGGGAGCTCGGTCCAAGTACCGACAAAACCCCTTAATTGCTGTCGTGGCAACACCGGGTAAGGGCACGTTAAACCTGCAGGCCGGAAAGTCCCTCCTTGGATTCTGTAAGGGTGGGAGGAGGGCACGAGTCTCCCAGATGTCGCCCCTGGGTGTGCTCAGTCTAAACTGCGGTAGCAAAAGGGCAGAAGTCGGACTCTGAACTTTTTAGTGCCCAATAGCAAGTGCTAAAACCGGAGCCGCACCCATCTAGCTCTACAAGGGGCATGCGAAAGAGAGAGACAAGACGTATTTTCCACCCTGCTGTAAACGACCGAAACTCTCTAGCGTAAGTTGTACCTTCCTCCTAGACATTAAATTCAGACAAGCTGGAGAGAGAAAATTTCGCTCCAAGTTCTTTCAATCTCGGTACTCCACTAAGAATCTACGCCTGGCATATCAGGCGAAAATTAGCCGTCCAGAATGTTTCAGAGATATCCACCAACTAAAACAAAAACAGAAAGCTAAGCAAGAAAATAAGGTCTTACATTGACTGACAAAAAAGATAAGCGATATCATGATCCCATAAAACTCCGCAGGGTCACCCCAGTTCAGAATGATAGCGCGGAAAAAAACAGAAGAAAGAAAAAAAAGGTTCCATTTTAACACGCCCGATGAAAGGAAACGAGCGACAGAAGACTGAAAAATGACCATTCGTCAGTTTTTCTCTTTATACTACCAGTTTTAGGCGCTTTTTCACTGGATTAGAGAACTGAGATGTCTGATATAACCTATCTGAGGAAGAGTGAATGACACTGAACAGACTCCCCCTTCTCACTCACGACTTTCTCTCCGCCTCCCTCTAACTTTTTCATCTTTCCCTTTTTTGAAAATGGCGTAAATAATGACGACGGAAAAAGCATAGTCTTCATTTTTTTCCCCTAGCATTTAATACGAAATCGGACTTGAAATCAAAGAGGGCAAGTGTTATATACAGTTCACGTTTTTCTTCTTGAATATCTATCAGCGCTGGATCGCTAATGGGGTATAAAATTTAGACTCCCGATTACACTAATAGCTATGTAAATAAATAATAAAGAAGAATTTGCATATGACGAAGTAGTTTCCCTATCCTTCATTATGCTGTACAGATGACGAATCATCACTAGCGAATTCAACGATATATTTTTGAATATTTTATTTTTTATTTTTAAATAATACCATTAGCTACGTAATCCTCGTCGAAACTTACCCGGGTTCAATGGTTTGGAGTGCAACAGTTAGAATTTGGGGATTGATGCTGAATAGCCACAAATTGCTATAGTGCATGGTTTGAAATACACTCTGTTACAAAAAAATATATATATGCACCCAGAAGAAATCGAGCTACTATCACGAAACTTGGCACGAATGTAGTCTGGTAAGAGATATGCAAATGATTAAAATTTCGACGCCAATGAGACAAGGGTAAGCGCGCTATGCGCATATGAGGTGCGCAGTTGGGAGAGTTTAAAAGCATGATCGCTCGTGCCATATGGTTATTCAAACAAATCTGTCGACTTGGCTGGACGGTATTGTGACTAGAGATGCCTCTGAGACGTAACCGGTGACTGTACGAACAATTGTCGGACTTTGAGAGGGGGCATATAGTAGGCCTCAGAGAAGCAGGTTAGTCGAACAGGCGTATCAGCCGCCACCTCGGTCGGAGCGATATAGTAGTTGCTCGGTGTTGGCAACAATGGATCACGGAAGGGATAGTCTACCGCCGCGGAGGGTCAGGGTGTCCCAGGAACACAAATGCGCGCGAGGATCACGCAATCATAAGAGCGTCCATGTCCGCACCAACAACGTCGCTAGAATCGGTTCGACGCCATTTACTACCATCCAGACATCCGGTGGTATCAAGGGAAACCATTCGGAGACGACTGGCCGTAGCAGGTATAAGGAGCCGACGTCCATTAAGACACCTACCACTGACCCCACCTCATAGGCAGTGTCGATTGCATTTTTGCTGACCTCGGGCAAGCTGGAGTGTGACCGACTGGTGACATGTGATCTTCAGAGATGAATCCTGATTCAGTCTAAATGCTGATGACCAGCGCATACGCATGTGGAGGCAGCCAGGCCACCGGTCCGATCCGGCATTTGTTGTCGAGAGGCATACGGCGATTACACAAGTTCTGACAGTGTGGGGAGCGATTTGTTGGGACACACGATCACCGCTAGTTGTCTTTCAACGCACTTTGACGGCATGCAGTTACGTGGACGAGATTTTAACGCCAGTTGTACTGCCTATGCTATCAAGTCGCCTAGGTGTCATTTATCAGGAAGACAACGATCGTCCACATACTGCTCGATTCTCCCAACAATGTCTTAAAGGATATGACGTACTCCCATGGCCTGCCAGGTCACCAGACCTCTGGCCAATAGAGCACGTCTGGGACGTGCTTGGATCGCAACTGCAGCCGTCCCGGAATACTGGTGAATTAACTGCCCAGTTGCAAAGATTAAGGCATGATCTTCCGCAGGAGGTCATAGGTGACCTCATTGATTCGATGCCACGCCGTGTTCCGGCTTGTATAACTGCCAGAAGTGGATTTACTACTTACTGATTCGTAATCATTTGCTTATCTCCTCATACACTATATACATGTTAAGTTTCGTGATAGTAGCTCGCTTCCTTCTGGGTGCATATATTTTTTTGTGACAGAGTGTATATTGCTGTAAACAATTTCTCTCAGTTCGATTTCATATTTTTAACTGCGACGTTCAGTTATTTACACACTGACAACCCTCGTTATTACGTCACGCTCGGGAACACTGAAAAGCAATATTTTAAGCAGGGAGACGTCTAAACTGACATAATACATTTTTGGGACATAAAAGTAACGTAATAGCCAGCGTGACGAGACCGCTGTTGCATATCTCTCACAAAGAGATAAAAGTAGTAGTAGAGATAAAGTACCTGATAGTTATATTTACTTCTATTACTACAGAGGTAGCCTAGAGGTAGCACGTCGAATTTCGGTACTGAGGGTGCTCGGATCGAATCCCAACAAGCAACATTAAATACTTTCGTGCCTACGCCGGCTTTGGGCGCGTTAAATCCGTAGACCTGAAAGTCCGTCTATGAAGTCAGTGGTTGGGGAATATTCGATCCCCCAGATGCCAACCCTGGCAGTACTCGGTCAAAATTGAGGTGGCACCTGGCTAAATCGGACTCGACACTTGTGGTGTCATTATAAACCGGAGACACACACATCAGCCCATACGGACATGGTCAGACTTCCGGCCAGGCAACATAAGCAAAAACAGTAACAACGTATCCGTCTTCTTATAAGAGGTCTTACTATACCAAGACTGCGTTGATGGGATGCGATGCTTTTGTAAATGGGTAATATATTGAATGCTTTATATGCTGGAATTTTATGGACACAAATATTTCTCCTTTAAAATTGACTCTTGGATCAATAATTTTGCAAGCGTAACCAAATTTATTTAAACCAAAAACGTTTTAAATTGCATTTTAATACAGCATAGATATACATCACTGCGGGTGTAACAAGATATAAGAACATATTCGGTAAATAACGGGAATTCTACTAAATACTTATCCAGTTTCTTTTATTTTTAAATTAAGTGCGAACCGTTTGTCTTTCACAACCATCATATTGCTATTCTTCGTGGAATAAGATCTTTGCAAAAATTCCAAAGTGACCTGATAATTTTTCCTAGAAGCTCGGAGACCTATTTGAAAATTATTACGTCTGCTGCTTTTATTACTAAAATACAGCAGACAATACACCCAGAGTAATAAGCATAGCAAAATGTTACCGCATGTTCCTGCGGTCGCATTATTTGATAACTTTTCTTTAAAATGACGTGATGTTGGATCATTGCACCCCCCGCTGCAGAGAAAGGAAATTTACATACCGTCGTATCTGATGAGTCGATGGTCATCTTTGTCGGCAGACACGTAGCACGCGAGCCAAAAGAGAATATATAAAATTCCTTGCATGGTCGACCCGGTCACCTATCTCCAGCTTCAACGAATTGTTCGTCTGGTCACCTAAGCAGACTCATTGCGCACAGCCGATTGAATCAGAGAAATCATTCGTCCTGAAAGATAAGAGAGGCATTATTACCACAAAGTCCCAAGATAGGAACAGCGCTTAAAGAAAATGTTAGAAAGTTTCGCGCATTCACATGCGAAGGAATATTTTTTAGGGGAAAAAACAAAAACCAAAAAACTTGAAACTGTCCAAAACAGGCAAAGATTATGTGAAAGTTGTACAACCGTCCAACATCAGTCGTTATGGGAGACTGAATTTGCAGAAAATTGGACAGGAAGCCATTACGGGGTATGGACCCCTTATCATCTGAATTCCGTATTACTTTCTTTGTTTGGGTGACTCCAGGTAAAATTAAAATATCGATATCCTGTGGGATTGAGAAAAAAAAGTCCAAGAGCTATATCTGTCTAGTTTTTACCTTGAAGTTGCGGTTTAAACTCCCTCCAGAACACCAGAATTCACGGTTTGTTAGAGTCAAATTTAGGAAGGACGTTAATCATTGGTTTATAGATTCTTCATTATTCTTACAGAGATCTATTACAGTTTTTCATGGAAAACAATACAATAAAAAAATAGAGATAGCCGGCAGAACTATAAAGAGACTTCGGGATGTACCTTAAAACTGGAATTATCCCGTTTACACCAGGATGTATGGTAAACAGTTATTTGTTTTTGTTTTTTAAATTTATATTTTGCACGTTTAGCAGTTATTTTTTTATATCAAAGTCGTTTAAAAAGAAAAATCACCATACATTTAAAATTACTTGAACAATTTGAAATTTTGTTTCAAATTTTTTTTAGAATTTTTTTAAAAATATTATTTTCAAATCATGTTCAGGGTACAACTACTAAATAAATGGCTCTATTTCCTCAATTTTTTTCCCCTGTTAAGTAAAGAAAGGGTTACAAGATAATCTATCTACAGGATTCTTATAAATTTTAATTATAATAATTTCAATCACTGTGAAGGGCAGAAAATTTTTTTAACTTCCAGGAAAATGTTTTAATACATTTTACTCTAATTAAAAATCTCAAAAACAGTTTAACAAAAATGAGAACAAAGAGTCGCTAGTCAGTTAAAGCAGATTATAGATATATCGTGAGGTATTTTCATAAATCTCCTGTTAAAGATGGCAAATAATGAGAAATCCCATTCCAAGATAAAACAGACTTACAGTACTGAAGTACGGCAGGGTAAGCACAGTACGTCATAAAAAGGTCATAGAAGGCATCGTAACCATCGTAGAAACGCGGTAGGTGTTCCTAGATTCTATAAAATTATCTATTGTGTTCTAACACAGAATGTAAAAATAAGTTCAGGACCTCCCTTAAATCGCAAGCGATTAATCGCCAGACTAAAATTTTCCACATTAACTATAAGCAGTTGTCTAACAATCAATGAAGCATGCAGCATAATTGCAGGCAACAGAGCAGAAATGCTTCAACAAACTAAACACTAAGATAGCTTAAAAAAAAAACTATGACTGCAACAAATATTAGTTTAGTTAATCAGTTTGATACACTATAATTTAAAGGAGTTAAAAATAAAGATGCTACAAAAGCTACAAGAGATGAAAATTTTCTCATTTCCTATTATTATTATAGTTAAAATGAACAAAAAAATGTAGTTTTAGCTATTAACTATTTTAACAAGTTGTATGATTGAGTTATGGGTTTAAAGTAATTTTATTGCCTATTTAATTTTGTGAAATTTTGAGATAACATATACTGAGAGACAGTAAAAATTCAATAGGTTGCATTAAGATTATTTACAGAACGTAATTTTTTAGCTCTAGTTGATATTTGTGACATTAAAACTAATACCATTTTAAACGGATGCTAGCAATACTATTTATTCCACGAATCTACAGTAATTAATTATACATCATGCAAAAATTTCAGAATTATTATTTTTCTTATGCTCCCTATATCATTTCTGGAGATGATTGGCGCAGTAATGTTTATTCCATATATATATATACTGACAGACAGATTATTCAAGGGATGTTCCGTGGTCCAAAACGTGTCATCTGCGCATTTTACATAAATGGGATACGGCTCATTACGTATCTTTCGGAGAGAGCGCTAAAACAAAAATAGTCCCCGGCTGTTATGCCTACTCAACATAAAAATAAGACAAAGGTCAAATAAAGGAAGGACAATTAATCAATCCCAATCTCATTATCATAACATTAGAGAGTAGCCAGTAATTAGGGAGGAAATGACTGATGACAGAGATTGATCAATGCGCTTAGCCGCAGAATAAGGGTCATTTGTCAGGTGACTTTCAATCAGGTGAAAATAGTCAAATCCCCCTTTTCCTCTACCATCCCTTAAAAGGAAAAAAAAATCTATATATTTTAATTTACTAGAGTTACCCAAAACGATATTCGATACAGGATACGTGTTCTCGGGTAAATTAGAAAATTCCTACAGTACGCGTAAATTTATCATCCAAAGAAAAGTTAATAGCTTTCAGTTTATGTCCTTCGAGTCTGATTAATAATTCTTCCAAAGACACACTATGTAAATAACATGTAGGATGTTAATAGTTCTTAATCCCCTCTAATACCTTGTATTAAGCAAATATGGGTATAAACCATGAATAACTTAACCGATTTACGAGCTGTAAAAATAATTAATGAATAAAACATATTTTTTTTATAAAAGTGTTGATTACTTCCAAATTCTGTAAAATTATTAATCGCCAAAGTTTTCTATTAGTCATCAAATTTTTTTAATAATACACAAATCAAGAATAATCTGCCATTTGCGACGTAATCTCGATAAATGAAACACGCCATTTATTTAATTCCAGCATTTATGTTTAAGAATTTAGTACATTTCTACCGTAAAATTGATTATAAAGGAGAGCGGATAACACTATGGCATCCTCTGACATATTACGAGATAAATGATAGAAATGAATTTTTCAAACGCTATTTTTCATCAAATTGTTGACGTTCTATTAAACTACTACCGTAAGCCGACCGATCAGCTACACTTTCTGCTATAATGTGTCTAAAGAAGCTCGACAAAATATCTTAATTCGGACTTTTTAAGCAAGTTTCTCGTAAGAAATCATTTCTGCCATGAAGTCTCATGGAGAAAATGGGACTTTAGACCGGTCTTGTTTTATTTAATACAATTTTACAGAATTTGTTTCTCACGCACATACACACGCTAATTGAAGATGAAGAACAAAAGGAATAAGAGAAAAGTAACTATTCACAAAGTACACATAGGTGATATACCTTACTAGATTAGGATAAAGAGTGCTACACTGTAAAAATGAAATGTTGCTTCAGGTTAAGAAAGCAAAGTGTTTCAGGATGTAAGGTTTCTGGGTAGCGAATTGACCTGTTTTGGGTATCCCACTTTAGTATCTTAAACATACTTCCGTACCATTCTAGTTATGAATCCATTTTTGTAGTATACCTAAAACAGCATTTCATTTTTTACAGTGTACTAATCTACCATACACTTTATCAAATGGAGTCATTCGAAATATAGAGCCTTTCCCGACGAACTTTCAAACGAAAATTTGTATCATGTTTGCGTAACATGCAAGGAAAATCCAAATACAAAATACCGTGAATATTCACTCATAATAAAGGAATTGAAGAGGCGGATTTCGAAACTGTCTTTAGCCACTAGAAGTGATTTTTCGTAAATAAATAAATAAATAAAAAGAGTTTGCAGATAACCATCTATTTCTAAAAATTAAATTTCTGAAGGAAATAGAATTTTGATTTATAATTTAGCTACACCTACAAACAGAAGTGTCACCTAAATCAGAATTCAGTGCTAACTATTTTATTTATTTTTTATTTATTTTTTGTTTGTTTGTTAGCCTCAGTTACTATAGGAATCCGACATAGGTCCCCCCCCCCCCCTATGTCGGGAAAAAAAAAATAAAAAAAAATGAAGCTTAATTGGTTGAAGACGACTTTAACCAATGCTTAGAGAATTGAACGAAAAGTCGTCTTCATTCAGGTAAGAAACAAAAAATTATTAAAACATCTGGGCTTTGATCTGCGTTCAATTTTCTTTTGAATAATAAATATACTCCTATTTATTATAAAAATTTTCTTCCACGCTGTCCTGAACTGAATATACGTCTTTGCGAACATAAAATTCAGAATAGGAGTAAAATCCTTTCAATTACGGAGGCTAGCAAATTATAAAGCTCTGACAAGGAAATTAAAACATAGTCACATAGTAAGGAATTACTCCAGGAACCAACTATCTTAGCAGAAAGAAATCATTATACAGTCAATGCGCTAACTGCTAGTTAAAGTCGTCCGTATAGAGGTGAAAACAACAACAAAAATTACCGTAAAATCCGGGTTTTGACCGGCCTTCAACTTTTTTTAGAATGATAATTGTACTATTCAATGACATCGGAATCTCAGTTCCGCTAGGACCTCCTTACACGCTACAAGTATTTCATTGTTCACGGCATCCGAAAATTACAAGTAAACAGGAATCTGGGAAAGGTAACGTTGGATAGGCCATGTCATACAAGTTCTCCGGGAAGGAAACTATAGCTTTGATAGATTTATGAGCTAAAAATGAGTAAGCTGAACTATACATAAAGAAAAATGCTCTAGTGGAAAAAAAGAGCCCACCGTGAATACTAGATTATGAAACAAGACCGAGTTCCTGATTTAGAGTCATTTAAGAAAAATAATTCTAATGGATGGAGAATATAGAAAGAGTGAATTCACTTTCTGAAATTAACCAGCATGTTACAAGTGTCCGGTCGAATTTAGCCAGTTTTGAATAAAACAGGCTGACGTTAGACACAGAGATAAGATGCAAATTTAAAACTAAGGGAAAAAATGAAAATTTCAGACCACCAAAAAAAAAAGAGTTTTCAATCATATAAGTACGTACACACGTACGCACACAAACAAAATAAAAATTTAGTTCACGTCGAGTTGGGGAGAAAATGTACGTAATTGTTAGTGCATTGCATCAATTATGAGTCCAGAAGCTTACATTAAGATAAAAAAAAATTAATGATAGTTATTAAGCCTAATCTTTGCGACGATCAGTTGTTCTTGGACAAAATGGCCTGCTTATATATATATATCAACACACTTACTTCCTCTCACATACACGCAAACGCATGCATGCACACTGGTTCTTTCACAAACCGCAAAGCACAGCTGTCATACAAATAAATGTTAGATTATCCGGTACATCAGGGACTGCAGTAACAGAACATTTGCAGTACTACCTCATCTACAATTTAGAAAGTAATCCATGTTTTACGACATCACGGAAAAGATAGAAAAAATAAAATAAATAAATGACTGAATTGAAGTAAATCGTTAATAGGTCGGTTTGCAAGAACTACGGCCATCTAAAAATAAAACACTCCTAGGAAAAACCAAAAAATTAAATGACAGAGAAATATTATATATATATATATATATATATATATATATATATATATATATATATATATATATATATATATATATATATATATATATATATATGTGTGTGTGTGTGTGTGTGTGTGTGTGTGTGTGTGTGTGTGAAGGCCTTATTTGAATAGTGGTCCAACTCCATTCTTGTTCATTTTGAGATACAGAGCCTTAAAGTCTAATGAGTGCTGAGAAATGACTGCTGAAGTCTTATTCGTTACGCCCTCTGTTGGCAGGAGAAATAAGCTGGAGGTTCACGAGTTTACAAATAAGATAGAAATGACTTGTATGAACATGAAAGTAAGGCTAACTCCATTTTTTTAAAAAGTGGAGTTGGACCACTATTCAAATAAGGCCTTTATATATATATATATATATATATATATATATATATATATATATATATATATATATATATATATATATATATATATATATATATATATATGTGTGTGTGTGTGTGTGTGTGTGTGTCTGTGTGTGTTTGTTTGTGTTTTCTGTTCATTATGTTAGTTTAGTCGTAATTTTTTTTTTTCAAAATCACATTGGCTAGCCCGGGAATCGAACACAGAACTTGCTGTTTTGCAGTGAGATGTGCTGATCTTAACCCAGTACCCATAAGCTAGGACTCACAACTGTAAACGTCATAAAGCAAATTAAATATATAATTAGATTACATTAGAGGGTTTGCAATGGAAGAGACTTGCCTAAATTCCAATCATTTACAATATCTAAAGAGGACATGATGAAAGGCTTGATTTTACCAAGAGGGGGCTAGCTTATAAATCGCTATCACGCAGCTGAATCCATTTGTACTTTATGCAAGATTGAATGGGTTGCGGCAAATACTAATTACTCGAAATGCTCTTTCATGGGCTTTGTTGTCAGCTATAAAATGGCTTTTTACAAATGAATGAAAAAAGATTGATGGATGTATATATTTACGCTCCGTCTAAAGCTGGAACACAAAAGATTAGCAACAAAAGATTACAAATGAAATATATATGACAGGAACGACGTAAGCGGCGTCTAATACAATAAAGGGTACACATCAATCACTCTGCATCACACCATATAACGCGCAAGTGGAAAACCCATCTAGGAATACTACATTTGCTGATTACAAAATTGCGTTGTTGGACCGAAACCGGCAAATAAAGGTGTTCGATTCAACAGTTTTGCTCCCAGAAAACACTTTTCTAAGGTAATGTTGTTTGACATCTGAATGGATATCGCATGAATTGATGATAAATGTTCAGAAATTATTAGTTTGTCAGATCTCCTGAGGAGAAAATACCGAGAAAACGTTTAACAATGAATGGGAAATAAATAATGCGTACACGATAAAAAATGAAATGTCTGACAATATTCAATACTTACGTTCATATAAAATGTGAAATGAAAGGATAGAATATATATCTATGATTAATTTATGTCAATGGTTTCGAAAGCTCGAAGATTCAGTCGTCTGTAAACACTAATTTAAACCGAATCCTCTATTTTTAGCTGATGGTACGTCAATAAAGCTAATGTACTGTGATAAAATAAGTAACTTTTTATCTTATAAAAACAATAATTTTTACGATAAAAGAACAACATTTTTCATTATCCAATCTTAAGTATTTCTCAATGGTAAGGGCAAAGATAAAAGACATATTAAAACACGATTTTTTAAAAATTGAGACATGTTGCTTTGGGCCACAATGCCAGATTAAATGTATTGGCCATTTTATTCTCATGTAATGCTCCACATACATTCGTCTTATTAAAGCTCTTTTTTTTTAGTAGCAAGAGGGACGGAGACACAGACAGAGAGGGGATGGGGGGAGGGTGTGTTAAAGACGATAATTCGTAATAAATAAATAAATAAACGCATATCAATGATGCCCGGTATAAAGGTCTGAAGTCAAAATCAGTGATTTAAATATACCAAGTTACTGGCTTTTATACCAATAGCGGAAATATAATTTCGACTTGAGTCTTTTGCACAAAGAAATGTACTTTTGTACACAAAATTGATAGACTTAAGCCTTTTATACACGTCAAAAGATTTTTTTTTTTAATCAATACTAACAAATATTTAAATATCACTTTTTTTGACTTTATACCGGGCGCCATAGATATTATATGGCAATCTTTCATTCTTTAAATTCCCGACAAATATTTCTGACAATCGGATAATCGGGGACACTGTCAACTTCAAAAGTAATTCATAAAGAACATCACTTGATGGTTCTGTAACTTGATCCCGCTCGGAAACTGGTCCGTGATGCTGCTTATCAATAGGTAGGATTAAACCTTTATCTGACCACCCGACCAAAAGAGAGATACGCGGTCTGACGTTACGGGACCGCGGATTTTACACGACAGCACCAACCTACTGTGATTTTCGTTTCCGAATGAAGTTCAGGAAAATGAGCGGAAAAGAAAACCCACACTGTTCCAACAAATTAAACGCCCTACACGTTGAGTATCGTGCCAATTTCACGTGACCTCCCATTGAGGTAGCGTGGGCAAACGTTCACTGCATTGAATATACATATTAAGGCGTACGGTATTTTTAGAACAACGAAAATAGTGGTTAGGAGGAAGACATAATAATAAACAAAAACATATACTTTTATTTTGAATTAGTTAAATGATACTAAACTCTTTAAATGTGACTCGCGACCCCATGTGATAATTTTGGGGTCATGAAAACTTTGTCAACTGTTCAAGAAGGGACTCCCTTCAACACGAAATATCTCTTCGTTGGATTCTTCAATACTGGTTAGCAAAAGTAATTACGAAAACCATTTGGACTTCAAATATTTAATTAATATCAAAAATCACGTTATGGATACATAACAGAGAAATAAAACGATCTTTTCTCGTTTTAATTTCCTTGATTTATTAACAGTTAATGTTTTATTTGTAGTTTTTCTTAATCTACGTTTTATTTGCATAATTATTACCGTGTTCTTATTAACTTGCTTTCTTGTTTGTGTGTTTGTCTAGTACAAATCTTGCAATCGATTTTTAACTAACTTCCCGACGAGCTAGACATTTGAAACGTTTAGAATAGCTCAGAACACGATGACAATGCATTTTTTTAATACTTTTAGCCATCTTTAAGCAGAATTAAGTTAATTTTCAGTTACTTTCAGTCAATTTTGCTTTGTAGACTGGTGCAGCCATCTATCGGCCGGAACGGGAACGAAAAGTTAAATGCAAGTTAACTTTCAATTAACTTCATTTTCTTCCAAGTTGATGGGATAATTCATAGAAATATTTTTAAGAAGTATTTATTAATACATGGAATTGTCAAGTTTATATGATTCAACAGAAAATTTTAAAACATGGTATATAAAAAGTTCTTTTTTTATCTTGTAATTATTTTATGTATTTACCAGTTTTCATACTTTCTCAGTCGAAAAGGGGTCTCGGATAGACAAAATCTAAGAAGTCCTGTAGTAAACAAAAGAACTCATAAGACATTTTCATGAAAAACCTCTAAACGGGGAAGTCGAACACGATCCACTGATAGCCCACACGGTTTATTCGAGATGAGCCGGACTGAGTCTTTAGGTTTAAGAACGGATCTTTACTGTCATGTAGAGATGGAATTTATGGAATAGATTAGAGATGATTTTAGGATAGAACTTTAACTGTTAATCTGAACTTCAACATAATGATGGGATCGGGGCCCGCATGAGTGCAATGTTCATAAAATATTACGGATTCAAAAACAACACATCAAAAGATGTAGCGTTTTGCAAAGAAAAGCACTAAAATATTTACGATTATTTTCAATAGTGACTGAAAAACATTTCATTGTTTTTCAAATGCATGATCAGTGCTGCTCTTCGTGAAAGGCGAGCTTGGGCTCACCGAAACTATGAATAATTACAAGATAAAAAGAACTTTTTATATACCATGTTTTTAAATTTTCTGTTGAATCATATAAACTTGACAATTCTATGTATTAATAGATACTTTAAAAAATTTTTTTTTGATGAATTATCCCTTCATCTTGAAAGAAAATGGAGTTAATTGGAAGTTAACTTGCGTTTAACTTTTCGTTCCCGTCCCGGCCGATAGATGGCTGCACCAGTCCACGAAACAAAATTAACTGAAAATAAATTCAATTCTGCTTAAAGATGGCGTAAAATTATTAAAATAAAGCATTGTCATCGTGTTCTGAGCTATTCTAAAACTTTCAAATGTTTAACTAGACGGGAAGTTAGTTAAAAATCGATTGCAATATTTGTACTGGACAAACACACACACACACAAACAAGAAAGCGAGTTAATAAAAACATGGTAAAAAATAAAACTGGTTTTGAAAGGGCTTGGTTTATGGATATCCAGGTTCAGACCTCGAAAACTGATCTCGAACTCATCTCTAATGCTTACTCCACACCAATCTAATGCTTACTCCACACCAACGGCGACAGCAACGAAAGACAGACACATTTTGCCACCTGTCTCTGTGGCTGTCATAAAAGCCTTCACACCGCTAGGAGACGGGGAGAAGAGGCAATTTATTTGCGCATGCGCATAATCTTCTCTTTCTTTTCTGATTGGCTGTCGAGCATGGCGGCAGAGACATAAGTTGAACTTTTTCCAACTTGAAACCGCAGAGACCAGAGACGGAGACGAACCGGGGGACTGAAAATTTGTTTGTAATACGCATGCGCAACAACAAAGATACATGATTTTCGTCTCCGTCGGTGTTGGTGTGGAGTAAGCATAAGGGTTTGTTCGCCTTGCTTTTGACGCGTAGCGTAGCGTTCCTCTGTTGGCACCGATATTGTTGACATAACCTATGATTGGTTTGACGTATCAGGTGTCACTGCGTTGAGCACTGTGACTGGTTAAATTTTTATCGCTGACGCTCTGCTCTGTTCCGCTCCGAAAGCAATGTGAACAAAGCCTAAGGGCCTGTTCACATAGAATCCGTCAGCGTCAGCATTAAAGATTCCGTTGGCGCTGATTGGTTCAATGGGCCAATGATTGGAATATGATTGGTTAAAATTTTTTACGCTGACAGATTCTATGTGAACAAGCCCTTAGATACGCACCGTGTCAACACTTCATAAGCGGTAAGTACTTTTAACCTATACGGTGTACATTTTAACCTATGTGTGTCGCGGGCTATTTTTGGCGACCACTAAAATTCACATATTTGACACTGTAATGAGAACTTCATACATATATATATATATATTCATTCACAATTATCCGTAATTTCCATTCATTTTCATAATTTTAGAAAACATCAATTTCAATAACGAAGTAATTAACTGTTTAAGAATACGTCGCTCATAAATAGCAAATTGGCTCAGCATGAGGTCGTGGAGATGCAGCATCCTCCATACTCTCCGAACTTAGCAACGGCAGACTTTTTATTCTTACCAAAACTGAAAGATTTGCTGAAGGGAACAAGATTTGAGGATGTCGAAGCCATCAAGAAAACGGTGACGTCCACATTAAAGAGCCTTCCGAAAGTTATACGGCCGGGCACAAAAGTGTATTACAGTAGATAGGAGTTACTTCGAAACATATTAAATACGTATGTATTTCATGTAATATTTTCTGGAGTGATTAGATCAGTCTTGGAAATTTATGACCGCACCTTGTATTTCACTTTTTTTTTTTCAGTTACTTAAGCTTGTCACAGCATTATTTGCTTTATTTCGGAGATACGTACTGCGTTACTTTCTCGACCTTTTTTTTTTTTTTTTTTTTTGGGGGGGGGGCGGGGGGAGTGACACATAGCTTAATGAAGTTCAGAACACGCATGCATTTAAATAAGTTTCCGTTCGCCAACCGTGTAAAGTTATTAGCAAGTCCAAAGCCGGGTTATTAGAAAATCTAAACTTCTGCGTAACCAGAATGCTTCGTTTTCCACACCACTCAATAAATATAGAGAATCAATCAAAAAGTATTAATGTCAACTAGAGCAAAAACAATTGGGCTTACCCTTGATTATTTTTTTTCTTCGATAGATGAATCAACTGGACGTTTTATGAAAATAGTTCGTTATATTACGTTACTAGTTCGAATAAGGCTAAATTTAGATATATAGAGAACAGTTCATCATTTCCATAAAACCTAAAGGGGATAATGCATGGGATAACGCATACCAAAACCAGTAGCTTGTAAATCTGTGAACAAAATATCAAAACCTATTAAAGTAATCCTCAATACATCATTGGCTAACGACCACGACATGGTCTTTATATGAAATAGCCCGCAGGAGGACATATAAAGAGTAATGGATGAACATAAATCTCTATGTACTTGCTCTACATAATTTATGCAGATGAAAGCTAGCAATTAGACATTCCCCTCTTTTTAATCAGAGGGTTAAGTCTTTCCAAAGCATGGCCTCGTCCACATCAGATAGCAGCATCTGCGAAAGCATACCCGGAAACAGAGCTCATATGAATAATCTGAATGATCTTACAGCTCTGCAACTCACGCTACATCCAAGAAATGCTTAAAATTATCAAATTATAGTCACAAAATGTGGTTACATTAATTGGCCACAATAGCTTTACAATTATACGGCCACAATAGCTTTACAATTATACGAACTAAATTCTAAATTCATAGTAAGTGAAATGAATGGCATTTCAGTCATTAATATGCCATGAGAATCGTAAATTATAGTTTAAAAATAGTTATCAGACATTAGATTATTGTGCGCGTGACAGACTTTAAAGTAGTTAACCAGAATTTTTTTTTAACCCGCTTCAATGATTTGGTTAACTTTCAAAACACCGAATTTTATCAGCCATCAATCGACGAATGGTTTTAACCTGGAGGGAGAGGAATTCCAAACGAGGAATTTCTCCCGAATTTTATTGGTGCCTGACAAAGTGCAATCGCCCAGCCCACTTGGAAAAGAATCATCGTCCACCACGAATTGTGGTGAAAAAATTTAGAGCTCAAGAAAATGAAAAATTGCATACATCCCACCGTGATCTGCGGTCCAGTCGCAAAAATATACATCCCTAGCGTAAAGGTAGCCTTGAATCTAGGTTTCGCCCCTTTTTACGGGCTCTTCAGCATGGCAAAACAAGGGCGAAACCGAGGCCCATGGCTACCTGTACGCTGGAAATGTATATTTTTGTGACTGGATCGCCCATCAGGATAAGCTCTGTGCATTTTGTGGGCGTTTTTAGTTTATACACAGGTGCAATGCTGCTCGGAATTAATTAGCCATGAGAAAATTATGAGCAAATTGATTAAACATGAGAAAGTAAAGAACCATGAAAATGGTTCTTTACTTTGGTGTCTGACAGTAGACATAAGACTACAAAGGAACCTGTACTTAACACGTAGAGATCTACGAAATATTTTTGATAATCTCATTAAGAGTAAAAGTCATAAAAATCAAATAATAAATTATTCAAATTTAAATGCATCTCCTTTACAATGAGATAATACTGGAAAAGAGTAATTATTTAGAATCCAAACGCCAACAAAGAAAATCTAGCAGAGGGAAGAGGTAAAATAACGATAACATTATCCCACTTTTGAGAGTAAAATTACATAAAAATTAGATAACAACCTTATCACTATTAAATGTCTCTCCTTGACAATGCACTAATGCTGGAAAAGAGTAATTATTTAGAATCCAAACGCCAACAAAGAAAATCAAGCAGGAGGGAGGAGGTAAAATTACGATAACATTATCCCACTTTTGAGAGTAAAATTACATAAAAATTAGATAACAACCTTATCACTATTAAATGTCTCTCCTTGACAATGCACTAATGCTGTAAAAGAGTAATTATTTAGAATCCAAACGCCAACAGAGAAAAGCTGGCGGGGGAAAACGGTAAAACAACAATCTTTTTCATAACTTTTAATGTGGACAAAATTCGTATTAAATCAACCGCTTGTATGTATTCCACTTTTTCGGAACCATTTCGCATTATCTTTGGCTTTATATTAGGAAGAACGGTAAGAGCTGCAAAACAAATAAACCTTTTCGATTCAGAAATATGTCAGCACCAGCGACTTGCGTGAAAACGAAATTGAAAAAACACACGCTGGGGGGGAGGGGAAAAAGCGCGGAAATTTAATAACTCACATAGCTATGCATCAAAATCTCACGAGGCAAGCGCAGAGAAATGGTGGCCATTTTTCATTTGCTTTCGTATCAGGCATGCTCATTTCTGTTTAAAAAAAAATTATTATTACAGATATACATAAACGAACAGCGTCAGCCAGATTTCCCATCGAGGGAATCGTTCTATTGTGTTCTACAAGTTTCATATTATGTTCAGACATATATTAGCAGTCAGATATCTAAGAACAGCAGTACAAAATGCAACAAAACCAAAGGCAGAAATAGTTTATTTCGAAGATGAAAAAAAAATCATCAAACTCAGTACAAATGGGGACAAGAGACTTCTTAATGACCACAGTATAATAAAAAGGATAGCTATATGTTTCGAACGAATTAAGGCTACTGTATACTAACCCTATTGGATTCATCTCAATGTAAACCTATGGAGAAAATATGTCCAAGGATTGCCCACTTGGATTTAAATATACTTTTTAAAAAAATATTGAACTACGTAATAGAGAAAGAAATTTTACACCTTGGGACATTTTTCGTTTTTTAAAAGAAATGCAAATATTTTAAAATTCAAATTATTCGGGGAAAAAAATCTCGTATAGTGTGTTTTAAACGCTCCTAAATTCCCCTGGAGGACGGAATTTATAATGAATCCTATTGCAAGGAGCAGAGAAATTCAGGCTATCTGAAAATACCGTTTTTATTGGATTATCAGTATTTATGTAGCTGTAAATAGCAGATACATTTTTTCCATAGGTTAACACTGAGGTGAGAGCATCCAGTAGTGTTACTATACAGCAGCCTTAATAGTTCATATTGCTAATTAATAACAGTGAGGCCGAGGAGCATTAGGTGTAATCGTCACTATGAACAATTCACAAATTTCCGTAGCATAGCACGCCTTATCAATACCACTTAATGCTCAACGGCATGACGATGAACTATTAATTAGTTCGAAACATGTAGCCATCCTTTTTATTATAGTGTGGTTCTATAGATGTCTTTTGCTCCTATTTGTCTTTCCACAAGTTTCCTGTAAGTGAATACAAATTGTGTGTGCGTTTAAAATGTTGATAGCTTGAGAGCGCTACAGTCAACTTTTGCTACCCAAGGCTTATTTGATCGGAACCTACAGTTGAAAATAGATTATGAACGGTTACAGACACCCATACCAACAGTGAGGCTCAATCCCAAAGGTTCTGGACCATTGGAGGAGAGGGTGATTCGCTTTCCCGTACTTCCTAGGACTCATTTGTCACAAAAGGCTAGATGTGTCCATGACTTGACTGATCAAAATGTTAAGGCAGTAAAATTTCTAAGTAAATTAATCAGAGCGATAATTATACATCCATGTAAGTATCCAGTCAGCAGTTAGAATGCTTTTTATATGCTGCTGTACGCTGCGAATGAAATGTTGATATACATGTGTGTTTGCATAACAAAGAAATAGATAAATGTTTAACGGTCTTTTTAGGTTCCTCAGCGTAGCAAATGAGTAGTTAAAAAATGAATTACACATCTATGCAAGTAAAAAGCATCTCGCTATAGGTGATAAGTAGGGCTGGGGCAGCCTAAAGGTTTCGTGTCGGGATTCGGTTCTGGCAGATCTCGGATCGAATCGCGACAAGCGCTACTGAATATCCTCGTGTCTTCGGCGGGTACAGACACGTTAAATCTTCAGGGCGGAAATTTCCCGTTCGGTTTGTAGGGTTGAGAGGAGGTTACGAGCCCCCTCCACTCCACCCCCAAGATGTAGCTCCCAGGGGTGCTAGGTCTAAGTTGTGATGGTACCAAAGGAGTAATGTTGGCTCACCTGAATGGTGATCCCAGTGAAGAAGAAACCAACAAATCATTGTTGTCTATGAGTAAATATTTTCAAACAAGTGCCAAATGTTGAAAAACAAACAAACAAACAAACGAAACACACACACACGCGCGAGCACACACAAAAAAAAACGAAATCGAAAGCGAAAAAAAAAAAAATCGGGCGTGTGATGACAGAAGTGAAAGAAAAACTTTAAAATATCCCCTATAAATTAATAATGAAAATTCTTGCAGTGAATTTTAAAAGCCGATATGGCTTTATTGATCAGGAGCCAAGCAACGAATCGCACACTGTGCAGGCAACGGCGACAAAAAGGCTTGCAATGTCTTTTGAAGTTCATGAATGAGATTTTAATTATTAATTATGGTGTATCCTGTACGTTTTTTCATACCTCTGATATAGGGGGAGGGAGGGGGAGTTTATAGAGCTAGTGTTCATGACTCTATTGTTCGGGTTGCAGGTGTCTTTATTTTCAAGCCTGTTTGAGATTCAATAGAAGACTTATAAGAACACAAGCAATACAATCTTTAATTATCTATAATGTTCAAATAGAAATAAAAGTATTTTAGCTTTGTTTTTCCTTTCACAAAGATCCTTTATAACCTTGGTTTGAACTTGCCGAAAGAATCCTGGAATCACCCGCACCAAACTGCTACAGCGGTCCAAAAATTTACATCCACTCCGCTCGGCAGCCAGAAAAATTACCCACACTCAAACTTTATTTATGAAGAAGCTAAAGGCCATTTTCTCCGCAACGCATAATTTAATAACCAGCTTAATAACTTATCTGTTTATTCACGACGATTAAAATTCATGTTTCCGATAGAAGCCACGATACCGAATTAGATATGCAATTCCCTCACTTCTTTCGCCACGGGGAAAAAACGAAATTGGTAAATTTACTTTAAAATAGAAAAAGTGTTCGCGCACAATAGATATTCCCCGAAAAGCTCAATACATCTGCGGCATCATTACTTATAATGAACGTAATGCTTTCAATTCAAAAATATCTTTTCGATTCCATTTCTAGAAACTGTTTCCACATTAACTTTTTGTCTCGAGAGATTTATTAATAACGCGAAACTGCAAAATAAAATAAACAGATGTAATACGGAAAACCCTTCAACACCGACCTACTGGAGAAAAAAAGAAACAGAAAACCGTATATCATGGAAAATGAAAGAGGAATTTTAATAACCTATGTTGCTATGTGCATCAAGTTCAGAGTAACTCGGCGTTTTTCCCGTGGGCACACAATCATTTTTTAGAGGATGCTATTTGCCAAGTGAGTGCCAAGTCGGAGGCAGGAAAAGTAATACTTCTTTCATTCTGGAAAACTCGGGGAAAATGCTTTTCTCTAGATAATCTAAAATTCCGTGAAATATAAGATAATTGTAATATTTATAAGGAGCTTACATGTTAAATTGTTTTTTTTTTTTCATCTTTTGAAAAATGGTCACTAAAACTCCAAGACTTTTAATTACCCACGTTTGAAAAACGGTTTTAAGCAAACGAGATGATGTAATCTTCATTTCTGAGAAGACAACCGTGATTTAATTAAATTAGAAGCTATTACAGGAAGGCCTCGTTACAGCTGTTTTCGGGGAAGAATGTTTTCACATGATGACATCACGGTGTATTCATAAAATGAACTTCAGAGGAGGGAAAAAGAATGCAATGTAATGGTTTTTAAATTATTATTCTAGTAAAATAAATAGAAAGATTTCACAATGATTTATTTTGTGTTACGTAAAAAAATATATGAAATGTAAAAATAATGCTGAACACGAATACCGAAGAAAAACACGTAGTTTGAGGAACAAAATATTATTTTAGCTTTAAATTAAGACATTAATATGCAAATATCATTGGTGGTCAATTTTCATAGAGATGTTGAAGGAAAGTTCAATACCTAAACAACATATGCTAAAGTCTTTTTTTTTTATTTAATGCAAAATATTATTTTAAGAAATGCTTCTAAAGTATCTGTTGAAAGTAGTAACTAACACATGCTTCTTGATATGATACCGCAACTTTTCTGAAGCTTAAAAAATTTATTCTGAAGCTTAAGAAAAAATAAATACTTTTCAACTATTAATTAAATTTTTAAGAGCAAAACTTGAAAAATTTACATTGCAACTTCAAATGTCACTTTAAAAACTATTTTCTTTTTTGTATATTTAAATACATTAACGATGAGAAAAGTTACACCGATCACTTTCTTATTTTTCCTCATAAATGAGAATTTAAAAAAAAAATTGTTTTTTCTTTTTTTCTCGTGAAAACTGCGAAAATGGCCAAAAGTGCCTTGAAAGATTGCTGAACTAGAGACATTTGGCAAACTTTATAGGACTTTGTGCTAGCGTCAACAATTCATAATCTCCAAACACCTGAAAATTTAAGACAGAAATAGCTGTTGCAGGTAAGTTAATTTAAAGTACATTAAACATTAGCAAGGCAATAGTCCGAAACTATGACTTTACTAAACGACTGATTTATTTCTGGTGCTCTACGATGATGCTTTTGCAGTACAGTGATTAAACAGACCGAAAATAATAATCTAGACCCCTTTCAAACACAACCAATACTCACGGAAGTCATAGGACTCGAACCAGCAAAACGAGCAGAATTGTATTTGAAGAGTAGAGTTCCTGGGTCTATTGACTTTAACTCCTGTCGCAAGATGCTTATAATCAATGTAAATGTGCGCAGTAGAAAAATTATTAAGATAAATTAAGTATAAAGTTACAACTTACGTTAAAATAAAAATTAAGTTTAAATCCTTCCGAATGGAAGGGTAAGAAAAATTTGAGCATATAAAAAAAAATATTAAGATTTAAAAAGTAGAATTAAATATTAAAATAATTTAAAGAAAATAATTAGAAATTAATTAACAAGGTAAGGAAAAGGTGGCCCTCAGCAAAAAAGATGGAAAGTTTGCACAAAAAAGAAAAAAAAAAAGGTCCCTGTGCAGGGTCATACAATTCGTAACGAGATGATTGCAGATTTCCGCGGGGGAAAACTAAAAATATCAAGATGGGGCTCGAACCAGCAGTTTCTGGACACGAACACCTGAAACTTTGTCCATCGTCCCTCTGTGGCTGTGTTGAGAAAAAAGGGACGTTGTTGACTCCTATTAAGCATCGATACTTAATAAAAGTCAACGTTTAGATATTTAAAAAATAAAAGCATCACCAAAACGCTGACTAAAGTGAAATAAACAAAAAGGAAAAATACTCAACGAAGTTTACTGAACCTTAACTATGTATTCTATTTTCCTCTTCATCTGAATCATGGAGCTACAGATCTGAATATACCCCACAAAAGTTCCCCAAAACCCCTTTCGCCTCAAGCATTCACACAATCCAGAAATAAGACATTTCATCACATTCCAAAACACTGCACACCCCTTCAGCGGCGCGAGCATATTTTTGTCACTTATACCAAAACTCATGAAAAGAGCCTTTTACAACCGGTTTTTTTCCTATTCATTCCAGCAGTTGAGCACCAGCTGGTCTACCACAACGGGGTGTTTTGAGAGCTGGTGCCTTCCAGCGTACCAGCACTTGATGTACAACTTCATTTATTCGTTGATGAAATTTTTATAAGCATTCCTCGTATTTATAACCGCACCTTAGGGGCGCCCAACGCTACTATTTCCATCATGGCTGTGACCTTTTTCTATCCTCCAGATCGTTAGTTTTTGATTCATGCAGGATCGAGTAACTGTGTTGAATATGTGAATGTAGAAATCATTATTCAAATAAACAAACAATTCCCGCCATAGGCTACCGAAGTGACCTTTACGCGCAGCTGCATTTTAAGTTAGCAATGGCACAGTATTTAGCTCAGTTTACGATATATATATATATATAAACTTCTCTAGCCGGCCACCCCGGAAAACGGCCACTTTTTTTTCGGAACCATGGCTGGCCGCAATAGAGAAGTTTCACTGTGTGTGTGTGTGTGTGTAAGAAACGAAAAAACGCGCCCTCCTAAATTATCTTTAAAGCGTATTCCAAATTATCTTTTTAACAATAATAAACACGGCCTCTAATTCTTCCCTACTAATACAACGCAGCAATGCGTGCGTGATCCCGAGTAAACCACGCGACTATTACATCATACCTCACATGTACATGCCGTATGACTGATTCTAACCAATTAAATAATTCCAAGCCCTAGTGTTAAAATGGGGAAATATTCACTATATACGCTGAACAGAAGATCTTCCAGCGCTTATTCATAGTTAGCCACCAAGTAGAGCTACGGCTCTTGATATATTGCAATGTAAGGCACGTTTCCCTTTCCACTTTTGTAGCCAAGTCTGGCAATCTTGTGTTGTGTTTTCTACAATGTGTCCAAAACTGTTAAATGGATCTCCAGAATAGCTAATCCGTCTTCGTGATGTTGAAACCAAATAAAAGTTCTTAATCTGTTCCACGACTGCAACTCTCCTGTTTATAATTTATTGGTTATTACATAAATATGTATAGAGGGTGGTCATGAAAAAACTTTGGCAATATATGGACCTCTAGTGGCTGTTCCGTTCAACCGATCGAGATGAGATTTCAGATATAGTTATTCAGAGGTATGAGCTCGGGATTCTGTGAACGGCAACCAAGTGGCGCTCACGGTTACGGTTATAGGTACAAAAACTCGAAATTTTCGAATGGCAACGCGCACTTTTTACCGTCGCAAAATCCTCAGCGCATGCGAAAACCCTAAAAGAGCGTTCGAACGGTACGTGAATCACAAAAAACGGACGCGTTATGCACGCACAAAAAACAGCCCTGCGAACGGCCTATGATAGCATCTATGTGGAAAATGTGT
>OU015492.1:20237984-20310484 GCA_907164885.2 Dolomedes plantarius | reverse complement strand
AATGGAGAGCTCTCGTGTAAAATAACTAAGAATCCTCAAAAAACACTCCATACCCGCCCGCTTTTTTGTTCCAATGTAAAACCGGAAAAATTTTCATAAAAGACCGCTGTTTCCGGCGCCAGTGGAGTTTTGCACAAAAGCAGTCCGCCAACCATAAGAACGCTTCTGTCCTTTTCAAAATACGTCCTCCTTCAAATCTTTTCTTAACTAAAAAAAGGAACAGGGGGTCGTCAAATGATCTTTTCAGGGATGTCCTCCCCCTTTCGGGAGTGGGGGTGAGGTATAACATATGCTATGCAGCTGAATGCAGTTGAAGGAGTGCAGACACGAAGTCAGGGACAATTTAGGTTGAGGACGAACACGGGACCATCTGTCAGTAGCAATTCGTTGTTTCTCCAGAGATCGGGGGAGATTAGAACTGCGTCACGGAGTCGAATGTTTTTCGCCTTTGCTACTGTTTCAAAGGGGAGAAAGACAAACGAAAATGGAGAGTAAGACCAGGCGAGGATAAAAAGTATCTTTTTACATTTTATAGGACGAATTGATACCCCTGAAGCAAACTGAATTCTGTTAGGAATCACCAAAAATGGGAAAAAGTATTGAAAGTTAGTCGTTAAAAATTTAAAACAATGAAAACATATACATACATACACTAGCTGAATACCCGTGTTTCGCTACGGACTACATTCAAATTAAATAAAACGGTCAATGTATGCAATTAATGCCAAATATATATATATATATATATATATATATATATATATATATATATATATATATATATATATATATATATATATATATATATATATATATATATATATATATATATATATATAATATCGTAACGGATATTTTTATAGACAAAATAATGTAGAAGAAAATATACAACGGTCAATGTATGCAATTAATTTGTGTGTTTAATATCTATAAAACACACTAATTTGAATTAAATTCTTAAAAAACTTCCATCTCAATTAATCTAGTGGTTAAATTTTATTTTTTACCATATTTTAATATTTTTTTGTTAAATTATTTCGTTGTTATGCACATGACGATAAATTAATTTAAAGTATCACAAAAAAGAAAAGAAACACCGTGATCAGCATTTAATAAATTAAATTCTAAAAATTAATCTTTAAAAATTCCCTAAAAATCAGAAAATGGAGGTAAAGATTCGAAAAGATTTCATTTTAAAGGAATTTTCGTAACCTTTCTCGTGATATAAATTTTATAACCCTCAAATTATTATTTTAGATGCAAACTTAAAAGAATGTTACAAAAACAACTTAAAAAAATCTAAGAAGATTTTTCAAAAATCTTTCTTAGTGCACCCCTACACTATAAGAAGAATCGCCATGCAAAATTTCAGCCCTTTTGGTCTGTGCGTCATATGTCAGTCAGTCAGTTTCGGAACTGTTTTATATATATATAGATTAACGGCATTATTCTAGTCAACAAATTAATAAATAATAAGAAGAACAACATTAAGAATTTTAATCTGGTTTAACAATACTTTTCTGTTTCATATGCTTGTAATACAAAAAACCGAAATAAATTACATTGTGTTGTCTTATAAGTTTGAATAGTTTTCTAATGATACCCGAAAATGGAACATTTTTAAACAAAACAGAAAACGCATAGAAAAGAAGATTGGCAGGGGCAGTCTTGACACGCTGGTTATTAACCCACTAGTATTTTTGTAATTCGAAACGACTGAAGGAATGATTGAAAAGATACCATTTTACTATGAAATCCTAAAAATTTGAATTATTGTGATTCTGTTGATACACAACTCAGTATTCATTCAATTCTCCTTCAGTAAATCTTTTCTAATGTGAAAAAAATCAGCAGCAAACCAGATAAAACCATTTCAACATTACACTTAAATTTCTTTTTCTCTTTAGAGATACAACTAAGATTCAAAATCGAAAGTTAAACTGAGTTATTTACAGCCGCAATTGAATTATCAGTACAATATTTAAAGGGTTAAAGAGAAGAACTTTACGAATAAGCGTAAGGGCTTCTGTTTTTCCCTTTAAAGGGACAAAGAACCTTCAACCTTTTTTTTTTTTAAAAAATTATTTCAATATATTATTCTATACACAAAATGACTATAATTCTGTGTTTGCTGTGCAAAAGGTGTTAAGTCCAAAATGTGCTAAAATGAGTTATGAAACCAGGCATGTTTGAAAAATCAAGAGCTACTACAAGGTACAGAAAGTCCAATTCCACTCCTAAATATTTTTATTTATCATGGAAAATTTGGGATATGTGAAACAAAACACAAAAATGTCAGTGTTAAATGGGGTTATGTCCCAATCAAGGACTTAAAATCTTTAATAAAAAATAAATAAATAAAATTGGAAAAATTTACTTAAAAAAATTAAAAATTAAACTTAAAAAAACTGACTTCAAAAACGCCGTTTTTTTCAGTCCCGTTTTTCTTAAAACCACGATTTTGGATTTGACACTCTTTACACTGCAAACACAGAATTAATATTCTTTCTTACACTAAAGGCACTTAGAATTCACAAATAAGTAATTTGTTGAAGAATTGGACCTGGAAAAATTCTATCATTTTCAAAGAATTCTTCAAAAATGATAGAATTTTTCAAAATGCACCATGCGCATTCATTTCTTTCCGATTTCTTCCAAATTTCTCAGGTTTGCTAATTGACATGTTTGTCACAAAACTGTGCATCATTCTTTGAAACCAAAAATATTTTTTTTTAATTTATAGACCGTGAAATAAAATAAAAATATTTATAAACACAAAAGAATAACAGGCAGATTAAAAAAAAATATTTATGAATTTAGATTCATACAAAAAAAATACACAATTATGTTTATAAATATTCGCTAAACTTATATTAAGAAATTTAAGGTTTTAAAGTGCTTCGAAATGCACGTAGATCATTTTAAAAAATGCCAGAATTTCTGAAATTCTTTTTCAAAAACAAGCATTATTCTGCCTAAAAATCCTTATTTTGATTTCTAAGGATCTTCAATGTAATAAAAAAGAATATTAATCATTCTCCTTCTCTATACAGATCCAAAATTTGAGAATTAAAAAAATTAGGGGTTTAAGGTCCCTTGTCCCCTTAATTAGGAATCTTAGTAGCATAGAGAAACTTTTTTTTTCCCACCAGCATATACTTTAAATAACCTACAGAAAACTGAAGTTTTCAATCTTATGCCTACGATTTTTAGGGTTTTCATTAGACATTTGTAGAACCAACTGGTAGGCAAATAAACGCTATAAAGTTGGCCGGGGTCGGGTTTCATAAGGCCATCACTTAGTACAAATGTATAGCAAATTCTAATACGTTTCATTCCCCTCTAGAATTTTTTTCTATTACACCTTTCACCTCTGAAACTATTTTCACATCTCGTCGTCAAAGGCCTAACTATATTGACTCGTATTATTTCACACACACGACAAAAGAAAAATGAATAAAAAATAAGATGAAAGAAACTTCCCCCTTTTCTTTCTTTGTGTGATATCATATATCAGATAAAGGATGCTTTCATTTGTGTCTCTGTAATTATAAAGCGCCATTAATGGGAATAAAAGTAAAATCTCTGCCGCTCCCAAAAATTCTTGACTTTCTTCATACATGATCTAATAATGGGTGAAAAGCTCATTATGATGGACACAATTAGCCTCCTTTACGAAGGACAACTATTGAGCTGCCTGTTCCTATCGTATCCTAGAGGTAGCAAAGCTCAGATATTCAGAAGTTTTTTTAAAATAAAAATAAAGATGACGAAACATAAATTGTAAGCTAAATGATTGCGGAGTTCGAGTATTCGAATTCGTCTTAGAACTGTAGGGCATGCATTCAACACAAAGCTCATGCAATGTACAGTTAACTAATCATGGACTAAGTCTGCAAAAAGCAATCAGTGTAAAATATCACTTTTCTTTAAAAAATTCATTCACAAAGTTATGTGTGACCCCACTTTTTAATCTTTGATAATTCCAAAACACTCGAGAATTAATTAATATATATATATATATATATACATACATACATAAACACACACACACACCTAATTAATATCACTAATATCACTGGCTTAAAGAAGGTCAAAGCAAGCGGAGGAATTTTATAACGGAAGAATTTTTTTTTCTCTCCATAAATCGATTGGTCACCGGATAGCATGCATGCATTACCTTCGGATAGCTAGTAACCACCTGTTGTAGTTAAACGTTGCTCACAGCTGTTGCCGCTGCATACAGCTGCAATTCGACCGCGGTTGTTAAAAAGGAAAGAAGCAGGAAATGGACAGGTTCAATGGCAAAGTGAGCTGAAAATCGCTGTATCTCAGAATAATAATAGAATACGTTTTAAGATTCACCATTTGGCATCCGTTTCCGTAGTCCTTACACGTGCCCGCGGTATGTATATGAGTACGTGAACAGTTCAAATCTCTAGTAGTATCCGAGAAACGTATGCAGATTAAAGTATATAAAAATGCGTACAGGCAGGTTTATATATGATGCGGAAATGGTCTCAGGACATTCCAGCAGAGCTCTTTACTTAAAATAAAACTTTAAATGTCAGTAGAGTTAATCTGAAGCACGAAAACTATGATGTCAAGCTTCCCTTTTTCAGGGCAATGCAAGTATAAAACAAAGATATATTTTTATATAAGAGATTTTTATATGAAGTAAGCAATTAACTATTAGAATATTGACATGTTTATAATTTATAAATTAATTATATTAAAATTTTGTTAGGTAAAATATATTATGATCGATTAAAGTTCGAAAACGAAATGTTATCTCTTAAGGTTTCTAAATAAACAAACGACAAATTGTACAGTTACTCGCATTTAAAAGTTCTGTATCTAAGTTCCCTTTCACAAAAAAAAAAAAAATAAATAAAACATTGAAGTCTCGGCAGAAACATTGGTCAGTCATAAAAATAAACGAATTTTAATAAAAGAAAGCAACTCATACACATCAAACGTCGCACAATGTACTCATCCATTACTTGCGAATACTCGTCTAGCTAAGTATAAAGTCAAAAAGGTAATCGATTACATTCTATTATGTTAACCTGAGTGGTCCCCCCCACCCCGTCATGTTTACTAACGTAGTCTTTATTATTTTTTAAACTATGTATAAACAAACTTTCACTTTCTCTCTTTTTCACGCAAACATGCACACATACAAATAATATTTATTTATGCGCACATCGACATATAAATATATGTATGTCAGTATATATGCGTGCATGCATTGAGACTAACAAGATAAAAATTGTCCGGCATCAGTGCTCTTGAATTTTACAAGGTTATCATGTACAAATTACTCACGACAATAAAAGCATATTATTTATAGCATATTAAGCATATCATACTTCGTGATAATAGGCGTGCGAGGAAAAAAAAAAGAAATAAAAAACGCTTTTCAATGACAGAAACACATTTATTTTCAAATAGTCACTATTAAATAAGAATGAGTAACGCATGGACAAATTAAATAATCTAATTGTTTTTCTGAGACTGATGCTTGTTTTAGAAGTGGGTTCAGGCTCGGATTTGAGGTTTAAGGTGGAACGGTGGACGTTAAAATTTAAAAAAAAAATTTTTTCATAAAGATATGAAATTTTTTACATACATACATTTCACCATAAGTGTTCAGAATAACTTAAAAGAATTTTGCAGTCTTATTATAATTTTAAGACTTCTGAAAAAAATTAAAATTTATAAACACAAGTTTAAAATGCTCCTTGCGACTTAATTTTTGAGGAATTTTCTCGATTTTGCATTTTAATCACTTAAAACTGTATTACAAACACATCTGGGTATCAATTATTTAATCCCTTGAAGAGTTAATTTTTGAGAGATTTTTTTTTTTTAATTCCATCCCGATTTTCATCAAAATTTTGACTTTTAATAAGTTATAAATCAAATTTAATTACCTTAATTCAGTCGAATTGTAAAATGCATCCCCAGTTTCTTTGTAAACAGTTGCAGAATTCTTCCATACAATTTTCATGAACTTTGAACAAAAATAAAGTCGCATGGAGCATTTGGGGAAAAAAAAAAAAAAAAAAAAACTTGAAAAATCTGTTTTGAGAAAAACAGATTTAAAGTTTATTACCGCACTTACATTCATTACCTACTTCGTAGACGCTTCATAAATGATTTTTTACTTGAAAAGCACTATTTTGGTACTGTTATCCTACTGTTATCAGATATATATATATATTTATATATATAAATCAAATTTAATTACTTTAATTATTATAATTAAGGTATACAATAACATAATCAATATTACAATAAAAAAGATTTGCTCAAATAAGCGTCCACGGTCCCCTTAAGACCAAATGATTTTGACATTGAATGCGCCTGAGCCTCAAACTGCACGATGCTCAGTCTCCGGCAGTTTGAGTATTTGAAAAACAAAGAAAACTTTTAAATTAATATCAAAGAAACTCTTAACGCTTTTTTAAATGAAAGGCTACGTTTTATAATTTATTTTGAATGTTTGACACTAATCAATTTACTAACAGAATAATTCATTATCTAGAAGCCTGAGCGGGTTTGAAGTCTAATCGAAAATAATAGAGCTCGAGCCGAGTGTGTCTTTCCTCAAATGCTTCTATACTGTATAAACGAAATGCTGTTTCAGGCTTAAAAAAACTATTTGAAAGTTTCAATGTGAAATGTTTCTGAGTAGAGGGTTTAATCCCACTTTTGTATCTTAAACAAATTTTCTTATCCTTCTAGTTATACTTTCATTTTTGCAATATGCCCAAAACAGCATTTTATTTTTATAGTGTAGACCAGTCCTGCACACCCTGAAATATGATGAGGGCCATATTACCTTATGGAAAGCTGCTGCAGGTCGCAAAATAGGGTGGCGAAAATGGGAAGGCGAATAATGTTTCTAACAATAAATAAATTACGGATTATTTTAAAAATGAAATAAATATTTTTACTCATTGCTTATATATTCCTTTTATCATATTATAAATCTAAAAATAATATACCTTATTTTTTAGATTCAAAATATTATGCACCTTCCCAAAATGCGGGATACGGAGTGAGTGCTGGCGGGCCGCATATGGCCCGCAAGCCGTATCTCGAGCAAGCCTTGTGTGGACACATGTAGCCAAAGCATTAATTATGCAAAAATTTCCTTGCATCGCAATCTTACGTATACAACAAGATGGGGAAACCTTAACATAGAGAAAGGCAACGGAAAATTAATATTTACATTCACTTATTTTCTCCACTGAATAATTCCTTTCAATTCCCAATGAATAATAAAACTTGGCACAGAAGAAACTCCGATTACAAGAAATGTTTTGCAAGTACTATTATGAGTTTTCACTTACCCGTAAATCACAGAGGGGGGGGGGATGGAGAGAGAGATTCCAAAAATCCTTAAGATCTCAAAAACGGGCGGCCTCTCGTCATTACCCTTTTTTAATCACCCGGCAAAGACCTGCAACTGAAAAAAAAAACCACATTTCAGTTCAACGACACGCAGTCTCCACTTTGGCATTAAATAGCAAGATACAAATAACCCGCTGTACCACTACCCATCTCAACTTAAAGAGAAAACGTTCGAGCAGATCAAGCAAAGACAAATTTGGACGCTTCAGGCACTTTGCATAAAATTATCGCTTCTTTTATTTTCAGAGATCCGCTTCGGCATTTTAATCAGTAGCGGGAGAGAAAAAAACGCTAGCGCATTTGTGAAGGTTATGAGGGAAAGAAGTTAAGTGGGCAATATTCACTACTGGACCAAAGGAAAATCGAATATATTTGTTTTAGAAGAGTGAAAGAAAGAAAGCTATATTGGTTAAAAGAAGGTAATATTTTCTTAGACCTTCTTGACTTTCAAGATCAAATCATTAAGAAGCCTTTCGTTTATAGTTTCGTTTAATTAGAATATTAGCACCGTCAAGGAAAGGACACAAATATTTAACTGCTTTATTTTCAGATCTTTTCGTTAACTGGATTTCAATACAGAATTTTTAATATTTAAGAACTATGTTCTATAATATATATATATATATATATATATATATATATATATATATATATATATATATATATATATATATATATATATATATATATATATATATAGAGAGAGAGAGAGAGAGAGAGATATTTATTCACAAAATAATGCTTCCCGGTCGTGAGACCATACGCCCGTGAAACTGAAGACCGGTCACTACGCAGCAAAACCTGTATACGCAGCCGAGTGTTGATTTCTCATGTTCGGTGAACAGTGTTATTACTGAGGGCCTGGGTGCCGGACGAACAGTACAGATCTGTCGGCCGGATGAGGCAACCCGGGGCCATATATATATATATATATATATATATATATATATATATATATATACACACACACACACACACACACACAATGTAAGTATAAATAATATATGTTACGAAATTCTGGAAAGATAACAATCTATTTTAAATGTAATATAACTGTGGCAATAATGATATTAGCTGATGAAACGAAACTACAATTAAAGGCCACTACAAATTGAATCCGTGATGATTTAATTTGCAAAAGCCTTAAAAGAAAAAAGTTTCATCAACGTATGATTTAAATACTGGACTGAAAAGCCACGAGAGTAACCTCGACATGCAACTGGGCGGGAAAGACTACAAATTCTCGACAACGAGGCAAAATTGGGAAGACAAGGGATCAAACCCACGGGGGGGGATTAAAAAAAAACTCACGCCCTACTCAAGAGCAAGACAGAATTACAAACGGAGTAAAGAATAAGGCAGAACGGAGAAAATAACAGAAAAAATTAGAAGAAAGGCCCCTTTCATGGTAAAAATTAAATAAAAAAAGACTATTAACTAATCCTGTAATACTACTATAAAAAAAAATAAATAATAATAAAAAAAAAAAACATGAAGTAATCGTAAAGACATGATGCATCTGTAGGCAAGAATGTTCCGATACAATATTCAGGTTTGTCAAGATAGGATTTTAGTAATAAGCCAATTACTTAACCCTTATCAAAACAACAAATTACTATCAAGGAATGATATCACGGAAATGGAAATAATCAAATGAAGAGACGGTTTTATCACAAGTACCGAATATTTAAACAGTGATTGATATCAATAAATTTGCCAGAAGATTACGAATAATTTTATGTTTCATTATGCAGAGTGAAAATTAATTCGTATAATTTAATTCCACATTTTCAAACGAATTTCCGTACTTCGTTTGCTTAAATGGAGAATGTTTCAGGCAACGATGAGTTTGGTGCATCAGTTATCCCCATGTTGAACAGAGGGAAGTTTTCCTTTCAGCATTTATTTTGCCATCACAGGTAAGAGAATGCATATTTCTGAACTATTTTTTTTTTAATATTTATTTTTGCAGGAGAGGGTAGACGTTTAAGTAAAGACGTAGATTTTAAAATTTGAGTAAAATTCTTCAGTAGCTAATTTTTTACCTGGTTCGAAATTATCGGGCCACTACCGAGGCAAAATTAATTTTAAAAAAAAATAAAAGTGAAAATAAAACGATATTTGATAATGACGCGCAATACATTTATAAGACCTATTTTCAAACCATAGAAGAGAATTAAAAAACATGCTTTCGTAAATCTTTTATTAAAAAATACTGAGAGGGACTGTGTAGGGGCTACGTTTATATATACTTTAGATTATACACCTTTATGAGAATTTTATAAATATATACGTAAACGCATATACACATTTCAAAGTGTATACTTTCAAGATGTCTTTCGTTTAATGTTCCGCTTTCGTTTAAATTATTTTTAATGAGTATATTAGCACCCTCAAGGAAAAGACGCAAATATTAAATTAGCCTTATTTTGAGACCCCCTTCGTGAACTGGATTTCAATACAGAATTTTTAATATGTATCAACTATGCCCTACAATCAATCAATCAATAAATAAATACATACACACACACATTAATCCTTAAACAAACGGCAGTTTGGAAGGAGGTACGGTAGGTAAAGGGTCAATAGTCATTTCAGTTTTCCTCCTTTATTTTATCCCTGGTATCTCCTTCACTGATAATAGATTTATGCGCAAGTGTTATCATAAAAATTTTAGGTAGTCTCTTCTAACGAAACTACCGCGGGTTATTAACGTAGGATTACTTATCATTGCTTACCTTTTTTGTATGTATATATGTATCTATATATATGTATGTATGTGTGTGTATATACAGTCGAACCTCCATATATCGAAGTAGCAAATTGCAGGAAAAAAATTCGATATATAGAAATTTCGATAAAAAGAATTGATCTTAGTTTTATCATAATTCTCCTAAAACATTAAAATTAAAGCTAATTTTCGCATACGAAACTCCATTTCTAATTTATATGCGAATCACCTTAAATGAAAGTTAATAACTAAAAAATGAATTAATATGAAAGATTTATTGAGTACTACAGAAATAAAAAAAACAATAATCCAGACAGTGGTTACAATGATCACAGTTACATTTTAAAAAAAAAAAAAAAAAAAAAAACTACGAATATCTTGTTGAACAGCCAGTTTTGCGAAAAGTTCATCAAAGAAATGTTCGCATTTATTCAGCCCACTAAAAACTTCATCAGGGACATTTTCCGCGAATTGAAGTCCACGACGTATTGTTTCAAACGCCAAAAATTGGGAGATTTTATTCTAAAGAGGAATAAAATCTCCCAATATGTCTTGAAAAAAATTTTCGATATATAGAGATTTTTTCGATATATAGAAACAGTTTTTCTATGTAATGAACATGGAGATTTGCTAAGATTTCGATATATAGAAAATTTCGATATGGAGAAGTTCGATATATGGAGGTTCGACTGTATATATATATATGTATATATATATATATATATATATATATATATATATATATATATATATATATATATATATATATATATATATATATATATATATATATATATATATATATATATATATATATATATGTATGTATGTATGTATGTATGTATGTATGTATGTAAAAATTTGACGCATTTTGGTACTTTTTTGTTTAACTGTTTACTGCTTGTCCAAGCGATACAGGCCGGGTTTGGCGCGCTGCCAAAATTATAACTCGCGAGGTATGAAAGGACGGTTTTAGCGTCTAAAATTTTGCTTTCCGGAGGAACGTTATTGAGGCACGTAATCCTACGTTAAAAAGAGGAATGCGGGCAAAAAGAATGACAATAATGATAACTAAGCAATAAAATTAGAAAATTAATAGATATTAATACATATAAAAGAAAAACAGCACAATCACAGCTTTTTCCCCCACCCTCTTAAGTAAGATGCATATATAAATGCTAATACTAAAATCTTAAATACGAAAACGACTAGAAACAATGCAAGCTGAATGACAAAACATTGTATAAAAGGCACATAAAATTTGTCGATTATTTTTAGGTGTTTTTTTAAAAGCATGCATTTTCAACAAATCCGATAAATGATGCGAGGAAGTTCTTCACTCCACCCTCTGTAGCCCAAATAGTTTACGACGAGAAGAACATGGCAAGTGAAAAGGCGTAGGAAGTGTCACGGCACGCCTCCCGTACTATGAATTGTTTCCGTCAAACGGGAGGAAGGAAGAACAAAAAAAAGAACCCAAGAACATTTTAGACTCACTACTTATACAAACATGAGAACTCTGCAGAAGTTTTCACCCCTTTTACACATCCAGACTTCAACTATTTTTTTATAAAGCAAAAATTCGGCTGGTCTTAAAAACACATTCATTTCCATAAACTTTTTCGTCTAATTTCGTCGGAAGAAACCTTACGGGCTTAGGTAAAATGTTACAAAAAAAAAAAAAAAGAGACCTTCGAAATTTAGTGGGTTTCTTTCTACGCATCCATGAATCAGCCACTCTGAAAAAATAAACAATGTAGGCATATAGCGATCGAGATTTCTATAGGCCACTTCTCTCAAGGTTAATGAGTAACAGTATCAATAGCCCCGGTTACTCTGAAATGTTATTATAGCTTTTATAAAGGATTTTGACGAGAGGACATGAAGGCGTAATTTCTTACCACGTTACGAAATCTTGTAAGAAGTGATACGTGAGTCATCGTTTCAAACCAGGCAGATCACTCAAAAACTAAAGTGACAGTAGATAATTACACATTTCAATTTCTTACCTTGTAAGAATCGTGTACAAGACTGCTGAACAGGGGTCTATAATACTCGAGGCTATTGTTCTACCAAATTAACTATCTAAGTGATATGACGAACCTTCCTTTGTTTTATTACAACTCTACGTATGGTCCCTTATTTAACGTCCAAGGTACAGGATGTTAGTCTTGAACAGTACAATTATTCATAATTACCGGTGATTAAATTTTTTCCATAATGAATATTTGTCAAAGTCTCGCCAAAAGCTACACTCATTAAATCCTATACTGGCATCCCACACACAAACACGCACGCACACACAGACACAGACACAGAGACACACACACACACACACACACACATATATATATATATATATATATATATATATATATATATATATATATATATATATATATATATATATATATGTATATATAAATATATCTGTGGCGTTATGGCAGAAGTTGATATGTCATTTTCTCACGTTTTCGGCAAATTAAAAATGAAACTTTTGTTGTGAAAATAAAATCGCTTAATTTAGTTTTTCAATCCAAATATTCTTTAGTTAATACTCATATTCAACTTTAAGCACATGTCTTCAATGAAAATATTTTTTTCAATTAGGGACTAAAATTTTGGGATGGGTTGAGAAAAAAAGAAAACATCAACTTTTGTCAAATTACGAATAACTTAGAATTTTTCATAACTCCTTTACCAGCTTTTGCCACATTAAAGAGACAAAATGTTTAGTGTGTCATATCAACTTAAATTGAATTTTTCGGACATATCATCTGCCATAACTCCACAGATATATGTGTGTATGTGTGTGTGTGTGCAATTTCATAGTCGTTTCATACGTTCCAACTAAGTACCACTTATGAAACTGCTCAGTTGTTGCACGCAACTTTAATATTCTTTATGCACGAGACTTGCATTTACATAATTGTCACACCACACTTAATTCATTATGAACGACAAGAAATTCAACACATTTTATTGGCAAATGAGTGGACGAGAAGAATCGTGGATACTTCGAGAATAAACTGACGTTGTCAGTTATTTTAAAATGGAGGTTCAAGAGAAGCAAAATAAATTTTTTTTCCAACACTTTACGTTAAAAATATAACTCCCCAGGAGATTAAGAAAGAGATTAGATTTCAAAGACAGTCAAAGCTTGATCTCAGGAATAAGTAAAATAATCAAAACAAACGTTTACTCATTAGATATTTCCGTTTTGTTAAGTGTACTGAGATAAGAAAATGCTGTTTGCTTGAGAAAATGCAGGACTAAGATATTATTCATCGTTTAGCAGATAATTAAAAATATCGCTGCAGTCACTTACAGAGTGCAGTACAAATTTAAAACCATGGACTGAGAAAAAAACGCTTACTCATGAGCTATTAAATAATACGATTCTGAACAGTTAGAAGAAAAAAAATGGAGAATTTCTTTTTAAAATCGTGATTCATGAATTACCAAAACAACTGTTAGAAATAACAGAATCACTTGGCAAGAATTATAGCAAAAGGTTCCGATCTTTTAATTAGGCTCCTATACAGAAATACTCGGACAATATCCGAAAGAGGCAACAGTCAATCAGGTTTAAGGCTGCTGTGTACTAACCCTATTGAATTCACTCACCTCAGTGATAACCTATGGAGAAAATGTGTCCGAGAATTGTCGACTTGGATTGTAAGATTTTTTAAAGATTGTACTCCGTAATAGAAAGAGAAATTTTACCCCCTTTGTGCATTTTTCGTTTTTTAAAAATGCAAATAATGAATTTAAAATTTAAATCATTCAGAGCAAAAAAATCTGGTAAAGTTTTGTTCTAAACGCTCCTCCATTTCTTTGGTGGACGAAATTTATAAAATGAATCCTGCTGCAAGGAAAATACCTTTTTTTTTTTTTTTTTTTTTTTTTTGGGGGGGGGGGGGTTAATCAGCATCTATGTAGCTGTCAACAGTAGACATATTTTCTCCATAGGTTAACACTGATGTGAGTGAATCCATTAGGGTTAGTACACAGCAGACTTAAGTGCATTCCAGAAGATTTCAGTTAGTTTTTATTTGGTAACTGACATTCATGCATTATTTCAACCGTTCATAAAATGTTGTAATGCTCAAGTAAAGTATTAATCTATGTATATAAAACAGTTCCGTAACTGACTGACTTACAACGCACTGACCAAACCACTGGACCTAAAGGGCTGAAATTTTGCATGGCGATTCTTCTTATAATGTAGGGGTGCACTAAGAGAGATTTTTGAAAAATTCTTCTTAGATTTTTTTAAATTAAAATTTTAAGCTGTTTTAGTAGTTTTTTTAAGTTTGCATTTAAAATAATAATTTGAGGCTTATAAAATTTATATCAGGAGAAAGATCATAAAAATTCATTTAAAATGAGATCTTTTTCGAATCTTTACCTTCATTTTCTGATTTTTGGTGATTTTTTAAAGATTAATTTTTAGAATTTAATTTATTAAATGCTGATCACGTGATTTCTATTTCTGGTACTTTAAATTAATTTATCTTCACGTGCATAACGACTAAATAGACAAAAAAAAATATTTTTTTTTCTTGCTAATGCGGCAGACGATTGGACATTATCCAAAAAAAATATTAAAATACAATAAAAGATATGTTCCTCAAACTGTACTATATTAACTGCACTATATTCTTTAGTATGTCCTATTACATTTAATTTGAATATTTTCTTCTACATTATTTTGTCTATAAAAATATCCCTTACGATTTTTATATATATATATATATTTTTTACATCACTTGTATACATTGATCGTCGTAGATATTTTGGCATTAATTGCATACATTGACCATTGTATTTAATTTGAATGTACTCCGTAGCTAAGTGCGGGTTTTCAGCTAGTTAAAATATATATAGCAAAACATAGGAAGAGAGAAAACTCATTTAAGGGGACTCACTACTCTTAAATCTTTAAAACATTCGATTTTTTGAAAAAAAATATATGTTAAAGCCTGATCATTTCTGAACAAAATAAAGCAAACCGAATGAAAATATTCCGCTTAGTTCAGGAGATATTGATATTCTAAATATTTAATTACTGTTAAGTTTATGGTAAGAAAAATTTTAAACTCATTTTTCTCAAAATGTAATTTTGCATCATTCCGCAACGGATATCTCAAAAACTATGAAACATAATTCCATGAAATTTTATCACTGCATAATTATGTTATTTTCTTGCGTCTGAACTAGAATTATTGCAATGACTGCACATTTTGTTATTTTTTCAGGGGTAAATTAATGCAAAAGTTTAAGGAAATTTTAAGTATATTTTGAGCAATTTTAAAAAAATTGAAAAAATATTTTAATGTTGAATGTTTTATGTTCAATTGTATTTTGAATTATTCATTTTAAATATAAAACAGGAATTATACATTTAAGTGTGAAATTAATTTCATAGTTCTGCGCGCAAGCCAGTATACAATAAAAATGCTTAAAAAACAAGGTATATCTAAAGCATTTTTTAAAAAAAATATTTAAAATTATTTTGACAGTTGAAAATTTGTTTACTAAAATAAATATATCAATTTATCATATACATAAAATTTGGAAAAATTGGGAGTAAATTGAAATAGTTACAAAGAGTCAAAAAGTATGAAAATATGCCTTATTTCTTCGACTTAAGTCGACTTCGACTTAAGTCGACTTCGACTTAGAGTCGTGAGTCCTCTTAACGATGGAAACCCATAAAACTTCAGTGTTTTGGTAAACCGATGCTGTGCGGGTAATATAGGGGAGCGTGTTTTGCAGCAACTGGCCTTTCCCGTTTGGAGACAAAATAAACCAAGATACGCATATCAGAACACTGAATCGTAATTTGAAGGACAACGACAGAAATCTTGAAACTGCTGAAAATTTTGAGAGTTTACAGGTATTACCAGGATACTGATCTTGAGAATTCAAAAGTCATAATATTCGACTCCAGCTTCTACACACAATATACAAAAAAATACTTAACGCCTCCGCAATCTCAAACAAATATTAAAATCGGGTTTCTTTTAATTTCTGTAGAATTTTAGTAACATAACTCTCGAACTACATACATTTAAATTAAACCTATTTCTATAATGTTGTATACAACAAATAACTTTCACCGACTCAAGTTTAATTCACGGTGCACACACACACACACCAAGAAAAAAAATTAAATAGTTTGTCCCTTCTGTTATAAAAGATGACTCTAACGCTCCAAATCAACCGAACAACCAACAAAAAACTATATATATATATATTACTCTCCATACAAGAGCATATTGCGTGCAAAATATCTACTTTTCACTACATTAAATGGTATGATAGGCTGAAAACTACTGCAAGAAAAAAAAAAATAATAATTACAGCACGCAAATTATCAATCGGACTGACACGTACCATACATTAAGGTTAATTATCGTTTAGCTCTACACTATACCCCCCCTCCCCCACGAATAACAAACCCATGAGCCTAATTGCTTCACACTTTTAATACATGGCCGTTACAGCCACAAAAAGGAGTATTTTACAGAACCAGCGTGAATAAGAATATCTCACGCTGATTTTTATTTTAAACACCTACGCCACTAGTTGTAATTATTTAACGTTTAGACTGAACAAGATAAAAAGAACTTTTTATATACCACGTTTTTAAATTTTCTGTTGAATCATATAAACTTGACAATTCCATGCATTAATAAATACTTTTTAAAAAAAATTTTGATGAATTATCCCATCAATTTGAAAGAAAATGAAGTTAATTGGAAGTTAACTTGTGTTTAACTTTTCGTTGCCGTCCTGGCCGATAGATGGCTGCACCAGTCTACAAAACAAAATTAACTGAAAATGAATTCAAATCTGCTTAAAGATGGCTAAAAGGTATTAAAATAAAGCATTGTCATCGTGTTCTGAGCTATTCTAAAAGTTTCAAATGTCTAGCTAGTCGAGAAGTTAGTTAAAAATCGATCGCAAGATTTGTAAGGGACAAACACACACACACATACAAACAAACAAACAAGAAAGCGAGTTAATAAAAACATGGTAAAAAATCACCGATGCCATTGAGAAAAAAAGAGAAAAAGAACGTATCTATTACATTTTCATGCCCACTGAAACATTTCTTATGATTATAACTGAGTAAATTTGCCACACATAATTAAAGTACTCATTTTGGCAATTTTAACCATGCATAGTTATTTTTCGTACATACGAAACACTCAATTACAGCCTGTCTACATGCATCATTTAATTCTCAGCCTTTTAAGATCTGAATGGATGACATGGTTGATTCCAAGTTCATGTAACATAATGAGCTACGCATCGCTCACCTCTGTTAAGGTTACTTTTGGAACAGGGACACTTCTTTTATGATTCATTAAGATTCAAGGTCGGAACATTCATAGTGCTAGATAACTAGTTTCATTTAAATGGTACTAATAACACATATAAGAACTTTTGACCCTAGAGACTGCTAACAATATTCCAACTCTTTCCATAGCCCAAAATTGAGCACACGCATTTTTTTAACGATATTTTATTGCCTTTTCCTAAGAGATCTGTGTAACAATCTATGTCTTTCTTTCTTAAGAATGAGCGAATCTCTGTTAAGAAAAATATTATATGACTTTTAGTTCTGAATAGTTTTACTCACATTTATCTGCTAACAACACACGATATATTATTACGTTTAAAATAAAATTAATAAAATCAATACAAAATACACAAAACGTAGGCGATATTAAAAGTTAATTATGTTTAAATTAAGCTAAAAAGAAGTTATGACACAAAATTCAATGAGAGACAACAGATATTTCTGTTCAACCATTGATAAATGGCTCTATGATGGCACATCGCTTTAAAAAAATTGCAAATTATCAAACTTCCCCTTGATTAGGTCGCTTAGTTAAAATTGACTATTAAAATACGATGATCAACCTATTCAAATGATCTCAAACATCGCAATCTCTTCTTTTTCCTCTTTCTTCTACAATACCCCCAATTCTCTCTGGTTTAAACATTGGAAAATTTAAGTTTTTACACTAGCGGTCAAAAATTAAGCTCTTACAAGGATTAAAAATATTAAAAGTACTTATTTAAGGAGTTTTAAGGAACCGTAGAAATTACGTAAGCAATTAGGAGTTTTAATTCCTTCTCGAATTAAAAGAATCTTTAGCATGGTTTTTCACATTTTGTTGCTGTGTCTTAACCCCCCCCCCCCTCCCTCTCGATTGGCACATGCCAGATCAGGTCCAAAGATTTCACATCTTTGCATTGTATTCATTTTAGATTTAAACCAATTTGTTGCCAATGGAAACCGTACTATGGAATTGAAACTGATCTTGAACAAAACTAGCTTTTTGATAACGTACCCGAAGGCAATGATTCCAAAGAAGGGGCTAACGAAAATCTTAAAACCAAAGATGCATAGCAGCAAAATCAGCATGGAAGGGTAATTTTTTGCTAATCATAAAGGATTCGGCAGATATGAATCAAGTTAGTAAATAAAAGAGTCTTAGAGATAAATTTATTATTTCCTAAGAGTAATTTCGTTGGACTCGAGTTGCAAATGGAACGTTCTAACAAGCATGCCCTATTCCATCCTCACGCACGCTCACAACGCGAAGTCTAAAATCTCATTATGAAGGCCTTGTTATCTATTCTATTGGGAGAAAAATTACTTTCAACAAAGATGATCGGTTTTAGCGCTTTGAAAACACAAATGTCTCTTTTCCTTTTCATCAATAGACAGCACTGCGTCTCTGATGTTTCAATTCAATCGAAAACCAAGTTTCCCTTTAAGATTGCCTGCTGAAAAAACTACAAGCTTGCGAAACATTGATTTCAGCCTTCATTTCAAGTAAAAGATTTAATGCAACAGACGAGACGTAAGAACGAACTCAAATAAACGAGCTGCGAACACGCTCATAAAAACAGTACGCGAGCAATTTTCGGACAATGAGATTGGCATGCATTTTCAACGGATTAAGGGCTTTCAGATGCTATACATTTTTCTCTTTAAGATGTTCCATCCTTTACTCTTTGTTATTGTGGGGCAGACGAATGATGAAGTAATTAAGTAAGAAAAGGGGGAGCTATTAATCGTCATTAACCTTTATAATCCACATAAATGAACCACAGAACTGGTTAGTTCAATGACTTGACATTGAACCTTGACACAGGCCGGACGATGCCAATAACTCTGCTGCATGCTTCAAAAAAGTTAAGTAGCAAATGAGGCGAGTCGTCAAAATTCAAATGTCCTTTCTGGCAAATAATATTAGGAAGCTAGAAGGCTTTCTCTCGCATGAATTGTGTAGCCAGCTTTAACGAAGAGCCATTAGTCCGTTTGTCACAATTGCAGATGTTTAACGATGATGAGATTAGCGTCTTTGGGGGATGAAGTTAATTAAAAGCTCGAAACGCAACTGGATAAATGCCTGAGGAGAATTAAACAGTAAGAATTGCGAGCTGTCGAATAAGAAGTTTTCAATAGTTTGAGCTGACTGTTGATTCTTAAATAGAAATAGATTCTTGCAAAAGATATGTGCTTTTGCCTTCGATATCAGGGACCCGGGGTTGCCTCAATGGGATGGCAGATCTGAACTGTCCATATGGCGCCCAGGCCTTCAATAATGAAAAATGTCACCGAACTTGGGAAATCAACCCTCAGCTGCATATACAGTAATTGCTGCGTAGCGACCGGTCGACTGTTTGACAAGGCGTATAAGCGAAAGCTGTGGTCACTGTAATTTTCGAATACTTGCCTCCGATATCACAAATGACATTTTAAAATTATAAGTATCAAAAATATTTATTACACAGCACAAAATCACAGTGATTATAAGTATCGAACAACTTTACAGCACTTCTCTCAGTGACTATTTTATAACATAAGACAATACAAAAACCTTAAGAAATTCATTAGAATTAACTGTAAATTATGGTCCAATTAAATTTCTAACGAAAGTTCAGCCAGTACGCCAAAGGAAGGCCTATTATATGCATAACATACAATCCGATATGAATCTTCCATATAAAGAGTCGTGGGCTTGTGGCGGCCTTGTGGTACACTACGCTGGCTTTCGGTGCTGAAGGTGCTCGGATCGAATCCCGGCGTCGCGCCACTAAAATGCCCCCCGTTTGTGTCGTTCTTTCATAGGGGGTAATGCTGGTCCGCCTATATGGTGCCCCCATAGTAAAATGGCTAACAAAAACTGCAGTGTATTAGGCAAATGGCTTCACAAGTGCCTACGCATTGGTAAATAAATAAATAAATATATATATATAGAGAGAGAGAGTCATCTATGGTTCTCGGGGATTATAATGTGGCAAATTAATTTTAAAAATCCCATTATTAATAAAGATCAGCATACGAAACTTAGAAGTCATGTAAGATTTCATAAAATTGGAAACTGTTGGACCGATATTTAAATTTTAATAGTTTTAAACCTTAAACCAGAGACGTGCGGTGCGGTCTGTGAGACCGCATCCCTGCTGTTCACGTGTCAGAAAGCTAGAATTGAGGTTCATAGAACTTCCTTCGTTTCTTTCTGTCTATTCCACAAATAGACACAAGATGTTTGCATCAGATGATTAGGCGTGGATGTCCCTCTTAGTTTTATGGGGGGAAAAGTGAAAGAAAATTGTTACAAAACTTTCAGACCGCGCACATCAGAAAGTGCGTGATCTTACAAAGAATTAGCGGTTTTTTTTTTCTCGCAGAAAAACAATACGCGTTTTAGATACAGATCTCGACAACTGTTACTAAGAGACTTAGCGAAAGAACTTGAACCGTTAGTTTCATTCCTCAACTCCCACTCTCATTTTGTTATCGTTTAGATCAAAACTTGGATTATTGGGCTATCCCAATGTAGCCCTTTTTGTAACTTCTGCAAGTATTCTACCTTTTCTTATCGATGTCCGCGTTTTCATGTAGAACGATGTTAATTGAACTTAAGAGCTTAGATAAGGGAGAATTCTTTTCCGGACTTTGGGATTATTCTGACATTTTCGAGTTTTTTTAAATGTGCCCATAGAACCGTCAGCGGTCCGAATTTCAAGTACGGAATCGACAAGTAATCTCTGGGACTTCTGGTAGGAAGAATTTCTCAGACAACAACATTTTTTATTTTTTTTAGTTCTATATTTTATAACACCAGAGTAACATAAGGTTAGAGAAAATATACAATGATGAATTAATCTAACAAAATTTGTTAGATAATGAAAATGAATTTATGAAAACAACTATAATACCAACTGAACTACTTCAAGTCAGTATTGAACAGATGATCTATGAATATAGTTCTTACTTTTACAATATAGAGAAATTTTACATTAAATTGTCTATTTGTGTTTTTCCAAATAAATATACGGATCAGAATATATTTTTTAAATGTTAGAAAAGCTTAGCGTCTATTAATTTTTCTTAATTTGATTTTCCATTTATTCTTTATTATAAACCCCGTTCGGTACAAGGAGAGTAAACTACGCCAACATTGTGGAAACACGAGATAATTTTGAAATAATACAGAGCCTAAATCGTTCATTTATAACTGAGCAATATCGTCGTTTTAGCTTGTCACGACAATGATCCGGTCGTAAGCATGGAGTAAATAAATCAGTTGAGATTTAAGATACAGATTTCTTCGCCCAGGTAACAGGAATATTTTGCGCCATCCGCAGAATTTTTCTTTTCCCCCTGTTAGAGCGTGCTGATGCTATAAACTCGATCTCAAGCATCGTAGCAGTTCAGTGATCAAGTGACGACAGACCGGCGCGTGACTTGGACATAACACAACGAGAGATAATAAATGATTCATAAATTTTGAACTTTCAATGGGACATAATAATGTAACTTTCTTATTCAACGTTCGGGGCAAAATTCATGGCCATATTCTTCAATGGGTTGAATGCCTTCTCTAAATGGTGATTCAGAAACAAAATGAAGGTTACCCAACTTGACATGCGGTTATTTTCTGGAAAAAACATTGCTATTAAATGAACATAGACCTTAACCTGTCTCTTTCAATCTCTGTCTCTGTGTGTGTGTGTGTGTGTGTGTGTGTGTGTGTGTGTGTGTGTGTGTGTATATTTGTGACTTGGTACAAGAAGTGCCTAAGTTAGTTTTCTCCAAGAAGACTTTGTTTGCTTATGTCTCTTTAAAAAAACATTATTTATTATTAAAAGTACCCAAGTCATTCCGATGGTTTAAAAGTGTTTTCTAAATCATTGTACAGACTTGGGTATTTCTTACGTTGACGATAAAAAATTTTTAAAGAGACCTGAGCAAACAAAGTCATCTTGGAGAAAACTGACTTAGGCACTTCTTGTACCAAGCCACAGATATGTATGTGTATATATATATATATATATACATACGTGTGTGTGTGTGTGTAAGTAAGTAATGCTGTTCATACATATACACGCAACACTACTTTGAAATATACGAGAGAAATATAATAAAAGAAATATTGTTGTGTTTGTCCTTTAAAAACAATCTAATATTTTAGGTTGATTCCACCATTTTTTCTTGCTCTACCTGAGAAGATATTGTAACTTTGCGTAAACAGCTTCTTGGTACAGATTAATTAATGAAGCATACAACATTTTCTCTGTAGAAAATAACATCAATAGTTCGATTAACGTTGTTGCCTCTAAAAGCTTAGATTGCACCAACAGATAGCAAGAACGCTGCTGGATTCTTGCGTCTTTACGATACACCACGGAGATATTATCTGTTTTGTTATTATTCTGATGATGATTAGGTCATCCCTTGCAACACAGGGGCTAAAATGACCGGCATCTGGAAACATCCATACATACCGCGGGGTTCCGATTTGCTTCCATGCCATTTCATTATCATTCGGCCAATTATTCTGATAAAGTCATAAAGTTCATTATTTGCAATTTATCAGATACGATGTTCCATACCAGGCAATATCGTGATATACGCACATAAATTATTTAAAGTTCCTAATTTCGATGCTTCCCAATTTCACAGCAAGTCATAACAATGACAGTCGAAAATGTAAATGCATAAACTAACACACTTGATAGTAGTTATACTCATTTATTGAAGATCATTGGCTAAAATACCGAAAGCGAACAGAGGATGGACAAGCAAGTATTTAACAGCTAGAGACTCTGCGTAACTCACATTTATATAACAGCCTATGAAACTGCGAAGTTATGGGGTTTTCGAGCTCGATTTGCTCCAAAATCAAGAGACTTAACTGGCTGCACTCAACACACCATAGGTTTCGGAAAAATAGCCCACGAAATAATTTATTACGAATATGAAAATTCTGACTTCGCAGTTAGACTTAAGACTAGGGCTACAATTCCGGAAACAGTTACGATATTTTAAAAGTTACTGGTGATGTTTCTAACATTAAAAAATAAATATATATGCAGATCTGACCTTAATGTTGAAATGCCGCATAGGAATTCTAACTTTTAATTTTTCCATAAAAATATTTATAATTAACAGAAAAAGACAGATACGTGAAAAAACTCAATCTCTTATTTCCCTTATTATTACATTTTTAACTTTAAAATGGGAAAAAATAAAACCCTCGTTACATATGTCCCGACATACAACATCGTAAAACATGAAATTAAAAAAAAAATTCTCTAAACTCTGCTAAAATAAGATTATTAAAAACTAAATAAGTTACTTTTTCAGCAGCATATTTTTTCAAAGACATTCATTTACAAGGTGTTCCATAATTAACCTTCAACTTAATTAAATACTGATCAGTTCAACATAGGATGAATACATACACAGCATGTTAATTCCTATCTGGACGATACAAATTTTTTTATAGAAATTCTCTATTTATAAGGCTGGCATTCTAGAGATTTAAATATTATAAATGAACGATATTTCTCTCTTTCCCTTGCACGCCCACTTTGAATAGACAAACTGTAATACTCATTTTAAAATAATGGTATAATATTTTAAGTTAGGAAAAACTCCTCCAATCTAACTCAGCTTTTAAAAATTAAATTCATACCAGCTGTATCATAAAACGACAAAATAATAATCTGACCGAAAATAACGTCATTTATATTATAATCGCCCCCTCATGGTGTAACAGGAGCTAGCCTTAGAACGCCTAGTTCCACCCCAGCATTGAGCCACCTTGAACTTTCTTGCATCTAAAAAAGGCAAAGGGCTTATGAAAGACGGGAAAAAAAATGTTCGAACAAAATAGTACCAGCCAAAATGAAGACCAACGCCGATTCTGAATTGCTGCTTTCTGCATCAATTTGCTATTAGATTCTAGTAATTTTATGTTTACAGATGGAAAACATGCATGTGATTCAGCAGATCATTATTTTGCACATCATTTTTAAAAATAAAACTCGGGGTATCCAGAAAAAAAAATACCACTCTCAAATAAGTCTTTCAAGCATTATTAAAATTAATACTACTGCTACTACTAGAGTTATTATTATTATTATCTGCTGCAATACAGATGAAATTTACATCAAAATCTTATCCCCTTCGTTATTTACCCTTTTGCAGACCACACAAGCACAATAATTACAAGCATAATACTGAAAAAGAGATCATAATACTAAAAAAGATATTCAAGTGACTGTTTATCTTTAAAATAACAAATTACTTCAGCGAATGAGAGCCTGGAAGCTTTTTTTATATATTAGAAAATGAACTGGCAGATAAAGGAATATTTGAAGCACAAAGAGATATGAAAGATATTACTAAGGCTTAGAAAAATAACTGGCTTCATACATAATCGACAATTTTAATCGTAACTTTCAAAAAGTTGGAATTTTTAATATTGAAGTAGGTTTTAGTAACATCAAAACATGCTGAATGTCAGATAAAATCACTATCAAATCATATTTTAACATTAATAGGTAAAAAAAATAGCCCTAATCAAGAAATTCTTGACTGGTTATAATAAATAGCATCTATTACTCGGGCAAATATTCTATACTATTTAAAATCAGTTGCATATCAAATATGCTAATGAAATATTTATATGAGTGTTTTCTGAATGTCAGATATAATCACAGTCAAATCATATTTTAATATTAATAAATAAAAAATAGCCCTAATGAAGAAATTCTTGCTATAATAAATAGCATCTATTAATCGGTCTATTTAAAATGAGTTACACGTCAGATATGCTAATAGAAAATTTATACGAAATATAGTTTACAAAAGCAGGCAGAAGGTAAGCCATAATTAAAGATTAATGAAATTTCCAGCATAAACCAAATACGAATGTGTATATGATCTCAAAATCTCTATTTCACATAAAATTGGGTAAACAGGTGAAATTATACGGAAAGAACAGCATGACACGACAAACAATAAAATGCACAGGATTTCGATCAAATATGCAATTGTAAAAGGAAATGCGAGAAACAGTTCTACTTTTCCCGAAACCGGTTGTCGTGGGTAACATATCTAAAGTTAAAATTATTTATTTTCGTTCTTATTAAAGGCGAAACTTCGAAATGAGCCATAATTCATAATCCGACCAATTAGACGCTAGATTTTAGTTTTCTTAATACTTCAGTTACTGAACTCAAAGCAAAAGTTTGCCAAGTTTCACGATACGCCTTAAATTCGCAGTCAAGGTAGATATCTACTTAAAAATTGTGAAGCCTCTCTCTAATTATACATCGGTTGTCTACGGTGGAAAAAAAATTATGGCTCCGTCTATAGTAGTTAGATGAGTTGTTTGTTAATTATAAGTAAAATTAGAAAAAATAACAACTAAAAATAAATAATAAAAAAATTAAATTAAAAACTAAAGAAAAAATAAAAAATAAGATAAATTACTCTCAGTAATAAAAATAAAAAAAATAAATTAATAAAGGATTAATAGTCCTAAAACACAGTATCCATAGCAGGTCAGTTTCTGTGTTTCCATAATCTCCATGGTTGCAAGTTTTGTGACGTCAGTCATCTTGCGGTTACTTATTCTTAACTTCCACTCTGTCTAGCGCCAGTCTTCGTGTTCTATGATTAAGTAACTCTAAATTCAATTCTACTGTTTTTCATGGACTGTACGGTGTCTGAGTATGTTTATTGTATAGATCATACTTATCTGAAACAGTCCATTAGGTTTTTAGACAGTATTGACACCGCTGAAGATAAGATATTGTCTAAAACCTCTTTCAATCTTATCTTTTCATGTTTTTGGTTCCTGGCTGTAGTAGCTTTAGTGCTCATACTGGTTTTTCTCTTTCAACTATATAAATATATATATAAATATATATATATATATATATATATATATATATATATATATATATATATATATATATAAATATATATATATATATATAAATATATATATATATATATATATATATATATATATAAATATATATATATATATATAAATATATATATATATATATAAATAAATATATATATATATATATATATATATATATATAAATAAATATATATATATATATATATATATAAATAAATATATATATATATATATATATAAATAAATATATATATATATATATATATATATATAAATAAATATATATATATATATATATATATAAATAAATATATATATATATATATATATATATATATAAATAAATATATATATATATATATATATATATATAAATATATATATATATATATATATATATATATATAAATAAATATATATATATATATATATATATATATATATATATAAATAAATATATATATATATATATATATATATATAAATAAATATATATATTATATATATATATAATAAATAAATATATATATATATATAAATATATATATATATATATATATATATATATATATATATATATATATATATATATATATATATATATATATATATATATATATATATATATACAGGGTGCGGCAGAAAGAACGTTCTGATTTGGAACGTCAATAACAAAAATACAAAGCAAGACAGAGAAAGAAATCTTTTATACCTGGGAAGTACACAGTATATCATTGTCATCCATCAAGTTTTAAAGATTACATCAGTTAAATGGCGACCGTCATTTTCGATGCAGTTTTAAAGTCTCTTTCGGAAATTTTGCATGGATCTGCGGACCATGTCCCGCAGAATCGCCCTGATTTCTGGCGTAATAGCTGCCTTGAGTGCTTGCAAATTTGTTGGTCGGTGTTGGTACACTTTTGATTTGAGATGGTCTCACAGAAAAAAAAAAAAAAAAAGATACTTAATGGAGGACAATGGCATACTGTGTATTTCTCAGGTATAAAAGATTTCTTTCTGTATCTTGCTTTGCATTTTTGCTATTGACGTTCCAAATCAGAACGTTCTTTCTGCCGCACCCTGTATATATGAATTCCAGCTATACAAATACGTCAATCCTATTTTAAATCCTACCCATGTGTATTTAAAGCATGTGTTTTCAAACCTAGTCATGAAAACAGTTACTATTTTTAAAAGTAAAAATCATTATCGTATAGAAATTGGATCTAGTGACGCAAAAAGAGTTGTAGCGCGTAAAGCATTCGAATGGTCAAACGGTCTCATAAATAACTGATATTTAATGAATTACCCACAAGTGGAACCGCAACCTTTACTGCAGAAGGCAGCAAAACAAAAATACGAGAAAAATGAAACCAAATGGTCACCTCATTGATCGCGATTTTCGAGTCGCCTCCAATTTAGCATTAGACCGATTTCACGCTTCACTGTTGCCCCATTCGGGTCATCCTGATTGAAGCCTTTACGAAGATGGCAGCAGCATTTATTTAGAAGGTAACGTTCTATTCATGGTGCATGACGTAGCTGCCTCATTAATATTCATAACAGTTGGTTACATTGGGTCAGTGGCTGGAAAACTAGAAAAACTTTCTAGGAAAGAGTCGAGAGGAGGCTGGGGGTCCTGTATCCAACGGCTGGAAATTTTGTTTCTAATGAGGTTTTTGATGAACATCAAGGGTGGAACTACTTTTATTTCTTGGTATTGGGCCATTATATTAGATATTAAATCGACAAGGGCTTTGGAATAATCAGCGTGAGGATCGCCTAATTATCCCATTCTCCAGCGTGAAGCCGTAATCGTTCCGTTGCGCCTAATAGCCGGCAAAGCTGTAGCTCCCGTTATTTTCAAAGTAAATTTATCGCGTTTTGATCGCTTTGCCTACAATATATTTAATTCAAATTTCTGTGTTTGCGCTTTGTAACGTCAAGCCAGTGATGAAAATGTGTTGAGCAAATATTTTCTCGAGTAATTCTTTTTTTTTTTCATTAATTTAAACAAGAAAACGTGCTACCATATGGTGAGCTGACAGGCGGATGACAGATTTTAGTCGTGTAAAAGTAAAATCAGACTGAAATTTTGTGTTTGACTAACAGCATTTTAATTTTAAAATCCTCCCTCTAAATGTGTGCTACTGAGGAAATGGTAGCCTTCAGAAGAACATCACGTGTTAGATTTCATGAATCACGTTTTATCACGCTTTTGAAACATGCTTAAAATTAGGTTTTCTCAAACATGGATTTTAAAATTGACTAAATGTTACATTAAGTCATTGAATACGTATTTTTATAGAAATTTAAAGTATATATAATCAGAATTTAGTTCCAGCACATCAGATGATATATTCCCATGACATATAGATGACTTTCGTATTTCGGGTAATACATATTACAGGTCACGCTTTATTATCAACATATACATTTTATTATTTTGCGGAAAGTACGTTAAGCTCTATGTTAGTACACCAGAATGTATTCCACTGGGTTTTCACGTTCAGCATATAAGCCACATTCCGTTAAATATGTTATCTTTAAATCGCTATTTACATCGCTTAATACATATTTATCTTAAAATCGCTATTTCGAAAACAAATTCTATTGGACTCTCGACAGTATACAAATATGAAAAATACATTAAATAACATGCTACTCATTAAGTATTATTGCTACTCATTAAATATTATTAACAGTTTTTTAATAAAGGTTACCACATAAACTCCGGGCTAAAAGCTGACTTGACAAGTTCTGTTAGCGATTAAATAAACTAAGGAGCAATTTAAATTCATTGCATGGGTTGACAGTTATTTATGAACCTACTCACGTGGTTTTTCTCAATTTCTTTTGAAAGGGCACTGAATTTCTCGACAGGAAGCGTGAAAAAAAATAATAAAATAAATATATTATGACTCTGTATACAAACATGAATGATATCATGAATGAATCTCACATGACACCATTTCTTAAAGCGACTTTAATACGCAAGCAGATGAAAAAAAAAAAAGTCGATTAGCACATTAGCGAATATGTAAAATTTGTCAGGAATTAGTATAATGAAGAAATATCATGAGAACTATACACTTATCTTCCCGAAAAATAATTTGAAAGATATTAAAAAAATTATTTTTCTTTAAAAAATCCTATTGAATTAAAAAAAATTAAAGTTTTTTTAATAGAAAAATATGTTTCGATAATTTACGGTAAAGACAACCAGAAATCTTGGCAGTAGAAAACATTTCTCCAAGAATAGAATTGGAACCCTGCTGAAAAGACTATTAAAATAAGATCAGATGCAAGAGAATTATATTTTTTCATACAATAAGAAGGAGGGGGGGGGGGCTACACATAAAAAGGTTGAGAATCACTGATTTATAAAATGCACACATATTTGGTGGTAGTGCTTATCACTCAAATGAAGTTCCACAGGAAGTTGTTTTTTACTACTATGCTGTGTTTTATCTACGGACTGTAGGTTCAGGCGGACTATAATGTTACCCTGACTTTGCAGATGGTTTTTGGCATGTTAAGAATGCATACAGATTAGCATGTCACATGAAAGAGGGTCAAATTTTCAGCATAAATAAAATGGTATTAAATTGATAATTAGTTACAAGACACGTTTGAATTTAAAGGTACCGTCTCGGGGAAAATGAAATAATAATATGTATATAAAAAATGTAAAATATTCAAAACACATTTATATGCCTGCGAAACTGATACCAGAAAATGCCAAGGGAAGTCAATGCATTCCATTGGAAATAAATGGAGGGCGATAAACAACAGCTTGGCACAGGAGAAACAGACGGAATTGACTACAACTGTTAAATCTAAAACTTAACAAAAGAGAATGGAATGAGAACAATGAATGATTCAATGACATGTGATCCATGACATCTCCTTAATGAACCACGCCCACTAAATAACATCAGCTTCATTCGACAATAACTGTCTGGATAAATTTGTAACATGAACTCTTTTCACTCTTTTCAAATCTCCTGTAGTCGCTAGGCTTTCGACACTCCTTCTTCGACATCATTATTACCAAACAGATGGCTTCACTGGACTTAGGGATTCATTGGACACATTCATTTAAAGAGAGATTAAAACTTTTTAGCCTTCGGGTGTTAGAAAAATCTCTATCGTGACAAAGAATTTATTATTTTTTTTAAAGGATAAATGTTAACAAATAAAAAAAAAAACTACTTCATGAGTCTGGGGCTTCATTAATTTTTTTTCCATTTTATGCCAAGGTATTCAATTAATTTTTATGTTAGCACAGGAAGGCTAAGCAAATCTTCCATCTCTAGATGTACTACTACTTATTGGAACAGAATATAATAAAATGTTGAATTAACAAGTTGAATGGAAATGTTTCCCCGAAATATTATTAACATCAAGTATTTTGTCTAATATGCTAGCCGAAACTCTGACAAGGATTCATTGAATTTGTTTTACGCACAGGATTGATAGGCATTGATGCATAATTTGTTGCGAGTGAGATTAATCTGATATAAAATGTATTCCCGTTTTTAAATCCCTTCGGAAAGACTGAATGAATCAAATACACACACACACACACACACAAAACAAACCCTCCTCCCATCCAGTGACGTAGCGAGAGGGGGGCAAGGGTGTCTATCATACTACGGGCGCCCCTAACTAATTCTACATATTATATTACTATATGTTTTTCGGGGAGGGGGGCGCAAAAAAGGTATCGTGCCCCCGGCGCCAGTTTTGCTCGCTACGTCACTGCTCCCACCCCTACAAACGTCACGGAGGGGCTTTCCGACCTACATATTGAACATGCTCATACCCGGTGTAGACCCAAGAGCATTTAGTACTGCTTGTCTCGCCTCAAACAGAGCACACTCAGTCCAGAATTCCGATTCGCTAATCACTAGGGTGTTCCGGGCTGTAGACATTATGCTTCACCATCCTATGAGCACTTCATACCCGTAACAATCAGAGTTAAAATTTGTTTAAAATTAATACAGGTGATTACTTACAGTTTAAAAATGCTTGGAAAAAAAAATTACGAATCAATACAACATCAAAACTCCTATCAATCCAGATTAAAGAGTTTACAACAGTTGAAAAAATTAACTACAGTGAAATTTCTCTAGCTGGCCATCCCTCAAAACGGCCACTTTTTTTCGGAACCATGACTGGCTGCCATAGAGATGTTTTACTGTATTTCCTGTAGCTGTAACTGCTGTTATTTTTAAATAAATTTACGGTCTGATAAAAGGATAAACCTTCAAATTAAAACACATCGCTAAGAGGCAAACACAATTTACAAGTCACGCAGAACCTCAAACAAAACCATAATTTGAAAAGAAAAAAATCAAATACAAGTACCAATATTCTTGCATTTAAGTTTAAAAAAAAATTCAATCCCCTTTGCAGACTTGAAAAACAGCATTGAAAAAATAAATAATAAGCCATAACAAAGAAGTTTATATTCGATATTCGGGACTCGGGGTGTAGTTATAAATGACATTCATAGAGCATAAATTTGAAACATAAAACCCTTTATAGCCTCACATATCATCGTTTTTTCACCCCGTCTCTTGCGCAAGACGCATACAGTCCTACCTTCGAGAAAGGACTCGTCCATTAGACGCAAGAATAGTCCAATTTACAAACGGGAGAGGCCCATTGCCCCAGAAGGAGGGACGGAATCCCACAAGAAAATGTCACATGAGTCACGTGCAATTGTGAACCTAGTGAATCGCTGCAATAAGGAAAAGCTAAGTGTAGCGGCATGTATTATTATTTATTTATTTATTTATTTTTTTAATATTCGGTTTAAGGGTGGTGGGGATTTTTTTCTTTTATCATCTCTCCTCGTGTCCATAACAGTAACTTTGAAAGGGAAGTTATGAGAATTTCTCACACCTTCCCCTTTTGGGTAAATTAGCAATTTTTTCTATTTTTTAATGCTCAGGCGCAGTCAATTAGTGTTCAGTATATAGATATTATGAAGAGTTTTCTAAATTATGCTTGCTGTATTCCGTGGAAAGGAGACTTTTCAGTTGGGCAAGAAAATATCTGAAAATTCATAAAAAACCTAGGAAACTTTTATTATCGAAAATATTTTTAAATTATACAGTAATATAACTTAATTATACTTCCTTTTTTACGTCACCTAATTAGACGTGTAAAATTTAAAATTTGATTTAACATGGATGCTCAGGACGTCCAACAAACAACAAATGAAAATTACTAATTAAAAATGAGCAATATATTTAAACGTCATTATAACAGCATTCATTAATTATTTTGAACGTTTTATATAACACGGATGCTCAGGACGTCTAACAAACAGCAACTGAAAATTATTCATTAAGAATGATCAATATACCTATCCGTCATTATAACAGTGTTCATTAATTATTTTGAACGTTTTATTTAACACTGATGCTTGGGACGTCCAACAAACAACAAATGAAAATTATTCGTTAAGAATGAGCAATATATTTAAACGTCAATATAACAGCATTCATTAATTATTTTGAAGGTTTGATTCAACACGGATGCACGGGACGTCCAACAAACAACTGAAAATTATTCATTACGAATGAGCAATATATTTGAACATCATTATAACAACATTCATTAATTATTTTGAACGTTTGATTTAACACGGATTCTCAGGACGCCTAACAAACAGCAACTGAAAAGTATATCTCGATTAACGGATTGAATATTTTACAGTCAACACGGTCAGCATAGAGATGAAACGGCGGTACTTTTGGGCATGCAAGGAATTAACAAGCTTAACAATAAGACAAAGAAGATCGAAAAAATAAAATGACACAGAAGTTACCGTTTGTTACCCGTTAATTGTTCTGCGACAAAAGGCCACCAAGACAATACCCTTCGCGAAGATGTCTCGCTCAAATAATGGATTGTTCTGACTACTGTCACACTCTAAGGTGCGAAAATAAACCTGCTCTCAAAACTAAAAAAATGGGCTCAAAAACTAATTTCCCTCTTTTGAAAAGCTACGAGAGAATGCTAATGTGTTTTATCCAGTTTCTGTCGCAGCGAAACGTGATGAGGCCAAATGTTATAACTTCTGTCAGTTAAGGATGTACCTTTTTTTTTTCAAATATGTATATATAATAAAACTTATTCTGTTTATTCTGGAATTTTATTTTAAAATGGTTAGGAAGCCAACAAGCTTTTATTCTTTGTTCGAGCCATGTAGCACATTTTAACGGAAGTGGAGCAACATTCTAATTCCAGAGAGGGCAACTTGTAAACTGCTACGATTGACTTACATCTGTAAGTCAATCGTAGCAGTAAAGATCGTAAAGGTCTCTTTCGACTTTAATGCTTAGAAAAAACTGTCATTAACTACATGTAAGTTAGTTTATATTTGCCCAATAACAGATCAAGCTTCAATGTCAAATTTTAATTTTAAATTCACAAGTAAATTCTATTTCTTTGAATTCTATTCTTTTTCAATTTCGAATTATATTGTTATTTCATATTTTAAAACGCAATAATTGTTTTGAAAAAATAATTGTATATAGTCTATAATTTCACTAGCTTTTCTTTAATTTATTATTATTATTCTAACATTGCAAATAGAAACCTTGCGTAGAAGCGATTGACCTAAAAAACATCTCAGCGATAAATCTGTCGGCCATTTAATATTTAATAGATGATATTAAAAAGCGGAACGAAAAAGTACTACGTTTTATGTTAAACACATTTCAAATCACAAGGTGATCGAACAATGAAAATATCAAATTGTGTGTTTTTGAATACAAAACTCTGTAAACTGCTTATTACAAAAGGAGTTAAAACAGCTTCAGTTGAATCCTTGCGGTACTTTGCTGTTTGGAAAGATGTGCTTAAGTGCCTACTTCGATGTTAATTACAGAAGTTAGGCAAGGAAATAACGCTAAAAATATCTCACCATAACTGTTTATTAATAAAAGCGCATTAACCCCTACGAAATATAAACATCGATTTTTAAACGACGGTGATGATTTTGGGAGAGAGAAAGAAGAATAAATTATCTCTAACAATGCTTTCTTAATTGTTCTACCGACCGCTTGCGGCTTTGTTTGAAAAGGAGCGGCTTCTTTTAAACAAAGAAGATGTTAGGTTACTTACTGACAATATCAACAAACAGGCAAAAAAAACCTTTAAACCCTAAAACAGGTCGACATTTTTAGATACGCGCATTCAGTAATTAATATTTAACATATGTTTTAAGAAATAAGATATTCTATGAACATTTCTTTTTCTGGATGTGCAGAAGATGAATAAATAGGCATCATTTTTATGATTCGAAATTTAATATGAGATTGGAGCTATATATAAGCCAAATTCAAATTTATTACTGGGATTTGAATATTTTGCAGCTATGAAGGTATTACACAAGTTTATATCTTTCTTTACCCATATGGCCCAGATGACCCTGGTATCCGGTTGTAATTTTACTCTCCCTACGTGAGGGGGCGTTGCAACTGCTATTATGGGTGCATTTTTAGCAAGCAAAACGAAAAGGGGGGGGGGGGTGTTACGATAAATTTTTCAAGTTTGGTATGTTAGCAGCGTTACGTTGGCCGTTTTAACAAGTTTTACCAGATTTTGCTAGCAACAGAATTTTGTGGCAGCTCCAATTATAAAAATGGTGGTCATTGAATGCCCGACTAATTAGAAATCTTTTCTTGTTAATCTTCGCGTTCACAAGAATCCATGTAGTATTTTAAGCCATTTTTAAAAATGAATATTTAGCATATTTTATTGAATTGAGATTCACACTTCGATTTTGGCATAGTTTGAGATTTTCTGGCCTAAACGTTATTCTTCGGTTTTATATATATCACAGCATGGGTAACAACACGCGCTTGTCTTCTACTTATAAATACGATTAACCAAGAGGTGAGTGGTTGTGGTGTACCTAGATGTTTTCCATTGCTCAAACGAAGAAATAGAATAGCTGTCACAGAAATTGGAGTGTTTTCCTTGCTCTGGACGATGTCCGATTAGATTCGAGACCTATCAAGGGGCACGGGAGCGCATTGTCACTCGGACGGTGGATCCATGAGGGATTTCTGACGAACACAGGGAACTAACCACTCTTAGAAAGATGACAGCTGGGAGAACTTACGTTTTCCCATTTATAGGATATAAACAATATGTCATAGGATCATTAACATAAAGTTCGGATACTTTTCGTGTCCTGTTGTGAAGAAATTACCATTTCATCTGTACTTCTTTCATACTAGAACTACCGACAATTGATATATGCCTATTTATGCTAGTGTCCTTTTGACAGGCTGGTATTTCTAGTACAAAACGAATTAAAAGGAAAACATGTCAATTAAAATCTTCACCTTGAAGGAAACTAAAAAATTTTGTTATTTCAACTTTGTCCCTTTTACGAATTACAAAGTTAAAAAGGTAAAATTTCAATCCATTTCCAGGGATGTCAAGAGCCAACGCTAGGCTCGATGAAAAGATTCGCCACGGGTTCTTAGTTCTTATTCTGGGCAATTTTTACCCCTTCTTCCCTTCTCCAAACTCTTCGGATTTGTCCATTTCAAGAAATGCTTTTCATTTATTTATTTTTTAATGCCACTGCATTTGAATATGATGCATAATTAATCGTCCTACATAATATTTTTACATATATTCCGCACACTTTTAACTTTTACTCCCTTATTTAAATATAAGCTGTGCCCACCACAAAATTATCATTCAATGTGCTTGGTGAAAGTACTGGGGAAGAGAAAAAAAAAGAAACAAATCTACTGCTTATAAACAGGTCAGGATGAGAATTCACCACCGTTACGGGACCGTCGAACGACACCTACTTTTTATTTATTTATTTTTTATTTATTTATTCCCGAGACATACTCGGCAGAGCAATGACAGAGAGAGAAAAAAAAAAGAAAAAAAAACCCAATTCGCACAATAGTTAACCCAATCAATACGAATAGCAATAAATAAAACGGTGTCTCTATCTAATTAACGGTCTTTTTCGCCCAAGAATGCTATGATCCAATTATTCCGAAGCAATACACACGAACAGCACCAAATAGGGAATGAGAAACCCAGCTCGAATGGGGTTAACATCGCCAGTGAAAGGGAACAAGTCAAGTTCTTGATAGAGAGAATTACTCCTTTTTTATTCCGTTCTGTGAAAGGACGTAATTCTGGCATGGAAAGAAGAGGGATACGGCACATGTGCAGCGTGGAGAGCCATTTCCTTCCTAAAGGCGTTGCAGAGGTTGAAAACAAACGAATGGAATAGTGCAGATTTTAAGTTATTCTGGTTTTCCACGAGAAACTATGCACAGGGATCTACATATTCACCATATTTTTGGCAAGTTTTCACGACAGGGGAATAGGGGGTGGGTCAAAATCTAATGTGATGACTACCATGGAAAAATGAGACACACTTAATAGATCCCATAATCTATATACATAAAACAGTTCCGTAACTGACTGACAGATAACGCACAGACCAAACCGCTGGACCTAAAGGGCTGATATTTTGCATGGCGATTCTTCTTATAGTGTAAGGGTGCACTAAGAAGGATTTATGAAAAATTCTAGGTTTTTTTAAATTAAAATTTTAAGCTGTTTTTTGTGACATTTTTAAATTAAAATTTTAAGCTGTGTTTAAAGTTTGCATTTAAAATAATAATCCGAGGGTTATAAAATTTATATCACGAGAAAGATAATAAAAATTTCTTTAAAATGAAATCTTTTTCGAATCTTTACCTCCATTTTCTGATTTTTGGTCAATTTTTAAAGATGAATTCTTAGAATTTAATTTATTAAGTGCTGATCCCCCGTGGTTTCTTTTTCTGGTACTTTAAATAAATTTATCGTCACGTGCATAACAACTAAATAGACAAAATTTTTTTTTTCTTGCTAATGCGGCAGACGATTGGACATCATCAAAAAAAATATTAAAATACAATAAAAGATATTATGTTCCTCAAACTGTACTATATTCCTTAGTATGTCCTATTACATTTAATTTGAATATTTTCTTCTACATTATTTTGTCTATAAAAATATCCGTTACGATTTTTTTTATAAATATACTTTTTTTTTTTTTTTGGCATTCACTGAATACATTGACTGTTGCATTTAATTTGAATGCACTCCGTAGCGAAGCCCGGGTATTCAGCTAGTATTGCATAATTGAGGTGGGGAGTTTCAAAATTGCCCTTATCCAAAATTTATAAAAAATTAGTTAGCACTGAATTCTGACTGTAGGTGTAGCTGAATTACGTAGAAATACTCTGTCTCTTTAAGAAATTCTAGAAAAATGACTTATAATGGATAAGGGCAGTTTTTGAAACTCACAGCCTCAAATCTAGCAAATAATTTTTTTTTTTTTGCGTTGCATTTAAAGATCTGGAAAAATCTAATATTTTTGCATAATTTTGTTTAAATATATTGAGGTATTCCTACACCTTTAAAACAAATTTTTCGGTCAAAATATCAATTTTTAATTTTTATTATTATTATTATTATTTTTTTGCAATAACATTAAAGCCACTTTTATCTTTAATCTTTCTAATTATGTTTGAATTTATAAATTTGGTGGATTTTAGCATTAAAATAGTTATTTTTAAAGTAAGAAATGTGTTATACAGTTATTTTTTAAAGATAAATTAATCTTTTTATCGTTTCTCCTAACGCAAAACTTCCTATAACAAGAAGTGACGCTTAAAATGCCTTAAAATTTTGCGTATTTTATCTCTTAAATGTTTATAAAGGGAATAGACTATGCTCATGATTGCAGATTAATTAGTTTTTTGTATACAGATATGGATTTTGTATATAGATATGGATTGCGAGTGACTCTGAATTTTAAGTGATTTTTCTGTACATGAGTACTTAACCGCTACAGACTGCGAGAAAAACAGAGTATAATTCTAAAATCACTCTATTGCCTAGAGAAAGTTATTATCTTCATTCTCAAATTTATAGGATGGTAAAATATTTGTTTGTTTTTTAGTATCATGTTTTGCGGAAAAGTTAAATATTTTCCCATTTTTTTTCAGTTTTCCTCCTGGAAAAAATTATTTTAATGTAACAGCTAAATTTGTTATGCATTTTTCCAAATTGTAACTTACATGCCATTATACAAAAAAAAAAAATAAATAAAAAGACAAAATTAAAAAAATCACCTCCGAGGGTGTATGGACACAGACATAGCGTCGGGGGAGAGGGGGTGCAATTTAACTTGAAATAAATTAAAACGTTCATAGAAGTTCAGTTAAAATCAGAAAATTGTAGAACACTTTTAAGAAAGTTAGTTTTTCCTCGCTTTTTCGAACTGTGAAACTGAAGTTTCCGATTATGTCTTTAGCCTTAACATAGTTTTTAACAATGATATTAACCATAACAAAATATCTATCTATATTTTTTTCGCATTTTATTTATATTATATTTATTTTTCTCATTGCATAACTTTTGAATACTACTCCAACATCAATTCTATTGTTATTCAATTTTAAAAAATCATAATATTTTATACTTTAAGGACCGTCCGACAGTCAATGAGCATAGTCAATGCGCTGAAGAGGGCCCTAACTTAATTCAATTCGTGCCCCCCCCCCCCACACACAAAAGAAAAGTTAGAAGCACGCTACGCTTATGTGTATGAATACCTTAATCTGATTATGCGATTATTAATAATGGACGTTAATTAAACTTATTATACTGTTATTGTTGTTGTCGTGTCCAGGAATAGTGCAGAAGAAAATAGAAAAAAGAAGCAACAAGAAAAAAGAATGCACAATCCATAGAAGGGAGGGGGGGGGGGTACCATTGCCCCGAAAGAGAAATTACCATACCAATTTCACAGTATAAGAAATTTAAAATTTCCAAGAACTGTATGCTAAGGACAGATGAATCAAACTAGTTTAAGCTTTCTTAATTGTCTCACTCATACTAGTACTAAGGTGACCAGTACTTTTTTTAGTACTAAGTTTCTTCACCTGCGTTTCACACCTATGAATTGAATTTACATAGTATTGGACCTCAGCACAATGTTCCGGTCCTAATGGGCTTGTTTATATGAATCCATAATCGTCTCTCTCATTATTTATGAATATATACATACTAAGTATTTTGCAATATAAACGGAACATCGCACTGAACGCATTTACAAACCAATATCTCGCCATAATGTGAAAATTCATTCTCATCATCTAGCTTTCCTTACTGTAGAAACAGTATTAAAAATCGCATAGTTATATTTAAGAAAGCATAAAATAATAAATGTAAGTTACATAAAAAGCCATAAAGTTGACAGAGCATTAACGTAGAAATATACCAATGTACGTAATAGTTATTTTCATGTAATAGAGTGATTCCCAAGCGGTATGTCGCGGCACTTTAGCGTGCCGCGAGATTTTTTGGAGGGGATAAACCAAAAAATATTAGTTAGGCCCTCTTAAATTTAAGTTGATATCAAACATTGGTTCTCTAAACACCACATTAATAAGGCTCATGTTCCCTTATTAAGGCTGCTGTGTACTAACCCTATTGGCCTAAACTTTCTTGCACCTTGCAACAGGATTCATTCTATAAATTTCGTCCACCAAAGGAATTTAGGAGCGTTTAAAAGACACTATACTACAATTTTAAAAGAATGATTTAAATTTTGAAATATTATTTGCATTTTATTATAAAAAAAAGAAAAATGCCTCAAGTTATAAAATTTTGGATAGGGGTACGTAAATTTCACATAAAAAATACCGAAATTTCGCGAACAAAATTTACAATATATAAAATATCGCATTTATTAGAAAAAATACATATATAAATTCACAAATTTCTCATTGATTAAAAAAAAATCACAATTTTAGTAACTTGGTCAGGTTAGTATCAAAATTCTTAGTTAAAAGCTAACATTGTAGTAGTCTCCACATTCTCCTCCTTAAGTCTTTAGCAATAAGTAATAAGCAAATTTCGAGAAAAAGATCTCTCAGTCAAAGACCGTGGATGGTCTGAGATAAGTAATTATGCTAATAAATTATTACTATTATTATTTAATTTTCGCTAAAAATTCCGCTTATCACCCAGTTTTCGCCGAAAAGTAGTAAAAAAATAATTTTCGCATTTATTCGCTCATATCGGCAAATTTCGCATTTATTCGTATCTATTTCGTAAATACGAAAATTACGTATTCCAAATTATGGAGTGCAATTTTAAAAAAAAATTCAGGTAGTCTCTTCTAATGAAACGACCGCGGGTTATTAACGTAGGATTACTTATCGTTGCTTACCTCTTTTGTATGTATATATGCATGTGTTATATATATATATATGTGTGTGTGTCAAAATTTTGACGCATTTTAGTACTTTTCTGTTTAACTGTTTACTGCTGGCCTAAGCGATACAGACTGGGTTTGGCGCGCTGCCAAAATATTAGCTCGCGACGCAGGACATCTGCAATTTTGCTTTCCGGAGGACCGTTATGAAGGAACGTAAACCTACGTTAAAAAATCTTTCAATCCAAGGCGGCAATCCATGGACAAATTTTGTCCATAGGTTAACACTGAGGTGAGAAAATCCAGTAGGGTTAGTACACAGCAGCCTTAAGTCTCCAAGTCTCACATTAATAAAACAAATCTACTCTTAGTGATTTCAATTAAAAATCTACCCTTAGTGATTCCCACTGTAGTCCTTTAGTGTATACTACACTGAATCCTACACCTATTTTTGAAACGGTATTAAGATATTCTATTCTGGTGTTTGTTAAAACAATTCTAAACATTCTTTTAAATTCCAGGTGATAGTATTAACCTTATTTTTCAGCACCCTTCTTTCTGAACATTAACAACAATTCGATCACGCATTCTGTTATTATGTATCAAACATTTTGGATCGGTGCCCATGAATCATAGCAATAGTATCTCGTAAGTTTGAAACTTATCACATGAGTCGCAGAGAACAGCTAAAATTTATCTCTCAATTAGGACACATGAATGAATAAACAGAATATACAATTTTACTCACGTCGAGTATTTGTTATTTATTATTCAACTTCGATGAAATTCGATAGCTCAAGATTTAAAAACGCAAAAATCAAGACGTAACTTCTAAGAGATACGCTTTTTCTTTCGTCGGAACACATCCTGATATGTGTAGCGCCAGGAGCAGCGCCTCGCGGCTATTTTACGAGTTTGGCGTGTTGTAGCAACTGAAAGCGAAGGACACAACATCCGGCAAATCTGGTTTAAGAAAAGCAGACGGCAACCCAAACTTTTTTTCCCTTTTCTCTTCTATTTAAATAATTACTACATATGGTAGACGGCGCTTTTTCCCCTAAATTTCTTTCGCCTTTAGTCGAGATTCTTAAGATAATATAACGCATTCATTACTTTTCTTTCCTTATCTAACGACGAATATAGCCATACATTATCTCTCCTTTGACGAGCGTTTGTCTATGAATAAAGAGGAAAAAAAATTACAACATATAATAAAAGCGATTTGTCAGACTTTTGAGTACAAGCAACCTATCGGGCTGTTATTATTATTATTATTATTATTATTATTATTATTATTATTATTTTTCGATTATTAATATTCAAGAGACACCATAATTACATCCACCAAAAAGTTCACACTTAAAATATATTTGGCGATATTGAGTGAGCTATAAATTACAATTCGTTTCAGGAGATTACAAACAAAAAGATTTCTTACTAATAACAATCAATGCTTGAATCAATAAAAATGCATTTGAATGCATAAAACAAGGGATTTTTCTTTTAGAAAGTAAAACTCAATTTCCCAGTGACTATATTAAGGTATTTTTGACAATGATATCATATTACACGTTATAGGTTTGGTTTTCGATAAAAATCTAGGTATTCAAACTTTTATAAATAATTTTCCAAATATTACGGCTTGAATAAATTTTATGATTTCATGTGCACAGATTTAATATGAAAATATTTCTCACTTTAATCTTGTAAGAATTTATCATATTCATGGGTTGTAACTTAATACTATCGCGTTGGACTTCAGACGGCAGGAGCTCAGTTCGAATCCCGACAAGTGCCATTGAATGCCTTCGTATCTACGCCGGGTATGGGCCCGTTAAATTTGTTAGCCGGTAAGGTCTTCTATTTGGTATGTTGGTGGGAGGAGGACACGAACCCACCAGATGTCGCAGTTGGGATTGCTTGGTCAAAATTGTGGTGACACTTAGCTAAGTTGGACTCCAATCCTTGTGGTGCTGTTAAAAAGCTGTGCCGCATTCCTCAGCCCGCAGTCATCTATGGAACTGGTCTAGAATGCTCTGGCAAGGGCGGCATAAGTCACAACAGCAACATGATATTTATTCTTAAACATTTGAGTGCAACGCATCGTGTAAAACACAGATTCTTAAACTGTGGTCCGCGGACCCTTGGGGGGTCCAGTAGCCATTACCGGGGGTCCGCGAAACAACTTTGGCATTAACTTTTTAAAATTCTTCATTAACTTTATTAAATTCTTTTTACTATTTTTATTCATTTTATGTTTTTTTTATTCTGTATCCTAATAAAAATATTCATCTCTCTAACTGCGCAAGACCATTTATTAAAATAACCAGCCATATATTTTTACCAATATTTATTACAACGCAGTGCCTTTGAGATTATTGAGCCAGAAATTAAGTCTCAAGAACGACATAAAATGCCTAGGGTTGGGATGGGGTCCGCAAAAAAAAATGTTGTTCAGGAGGGGGTCCTCGGACTACACATAGTACAGGGTGTTTCAAAAAGAATCATCCGATTAAAAAAAAAATCATAACCATGCATCATTTTATCCGTTTTGATCAAATAATGTACGGCAGAAAGAGGGAAATCTCGAGTTTCACGCAGTTGCCGACAAGTAGCGTTAACGCTCTTCCTTCGCTCGCCACTTCAGTGTTTGTAAAAATGGTGACTGCACAACAGAAATCATTTTGTGTTCTACGCTTTGCGAAGCGTGAGTCCGTAACAACTGTTCAGCATGACTATCGTCGACAAAACTGTGGTAGATTGAAGTTCCTACCTCTCAGAGCTTTAGGCGATGGTATAAACAATTCCAAGACACGGGTTTATCTGTGTACGCATAACAGCCGTGGAAGCAGTGTATGCAAACATGCTCGCAAAAGTTTGGGACGAATTTCCCTACTGTATAGACATATGTCGTGTATCCAAAGGTGGCCATATTGAGCACCTTTAATTTGGTTTGTAAAAAATTTTCATGATTAGCCATGCAATATAAAGTTAATTTTAAGTTTCTATGTTCAATATTTTTCATAATATACTCATTTCAAATCGGATGATTCTTTTTTAAACACCCTGCATTTTCCAAACCTTTCTCAATTTCTCGAAATGGGAATATATGAGAGAGAAGGAAATGAGCAGGTTTTGATTCATTGATTTACACGCAGATGATCTGAATAATCAGTCTTGGCAAACTCAACTAGTACCATTTGTCCAAGCCCAGCATATCGAATTCAAAGAACTTGGAAAAGAGGGTTTCCTGCGTCTTTTTGCCTCTTTTCAAGCAGTTCAACAGTTACAATGTTTAACAGAGCATATTACATAAATCCAGAGTAACTAATTTCAACAACGCAAACCAATCGTCGAAGATACACGTCGGAATCAAAAAGAATAGAAAATAAATAAAACGATCCTAAAATTCCACATACTTGAATACTAGGTTTATCAGTTGTCACAAAAATAGCTCAGCATTGAACAGGATCCATACATTAAACATAGTTATGAAACAGAAAATACTTTTAATTTGGGAACCTATAAAGAGTCATATGCTTAATTATATGTTGTTATCAAGTGGTGAGGAAGTAGTTCAATGTTAGAACGCACGTCAGCCTCTTGGCAAATTTTACAGGTAGCGCTTTTTTTCCGGTGACTGACGGACTCAAATTGCTCTGATTCAGACGTTGAAACATCATGGGAGACAAACAATGAGAGCTTTGTAACAGCCAAGTAAAACATCTTCGAAGCTTTACTACACGGAACCATAAAGAAATGGCTCATTTAAGAATCAAAATTTGGAACTGCTTACAATTCTGTAATTCTTGCAATATTTACCATCATTCTGCCTGTCTCAAATACCTGTTATTCAAGGAGAAATTGGGGAGGAAATAACAGATAAGCCTGCTAATTTTCGTTTAACTCTTAAAAAGAAAAGCATTCTTTAGAAATGTTTCTAACATACCAACAAAAGCCTCTTTAGAAAAAAAAATCAAGGCACATGATGGGCCACAGGATTTTTTTTTTTAAAAAGCAACAAAGAGCCAATATAGAGGTTCGAAAATGATAGAGTTACTCTTCTGTGTGTATATATATATATATATATATACTCGGTTAAAAGAAGAAACTGAAAAACCGAAATTTTATTTATTTATCAATTTATTTTAAAATCTTAAGTAAAGCTAGTATAAAGGTAATACAAATCTGATATCTTAATTAAATATCAGAGAGAGTTTTTGTTAGTGAAGTGATAAAATCCAGTACTGAATCTTCAACATCCTTCAATATTAATAGAAAACTTAATTAGGAAAGCTTTAAGCCGGATTTTACTCCTGTAGAGTTTAAATAACTGACTTTCAACCCAGAAATACTGAGAAATGATTTTTTTCCTTTCAGAATTCCATATTGTGTTTTCTTAACAGCTGAACACAAAAGAAAATCCTCCACTCCAAATCTAGTTGAATAATATATGTGCTAGCGATCCTAAACGTCTCATAACAATCTAATTTTAAAGCCTAATGGGTAGTTTTTAACTTAAAATATGCACACGAATGAAAAGAGCTATTATACAAATCTGGTTCGAGGACAAGCTTTATTTACTTCTAAAACTTGATTATAGAGTTGAAAATAATATTCATGAATTAAAACACACTATTTTCCTCATACATACATTCATCTCACCATATTAAAACCTTTTCTACGCAGTAAGCATCAATGTAATGTATAATTTAGCTAATCCTTTTCATTACAAGCAAATTACGGTTTAAACATGGAAGAATTTAGAGCTTCAAAAAATATGTGTTTCATTTCAAATGAAGAGAGAATTTTGTTTTCTCTGTAAGGCTTCTCTTTTTTTTCCCCATTCATTTCCATTTATGAATGAACACACAGCTATATATTACCTCTGCTTCCGTACATAAAGACCATTATCTTGGGTTTCTTTTCTAAATTTACATTTATTTATGTGAGATTAGAGAAAGATTTCGCGTCGCTGAAATCGTTGGAGATGACTGTTATTCAATATTTCGAACAATAAAAATGCCATCAGATATTCATATGCTAATTACAAGGTCAAGCGATTAGATGTGTTTGCAGCCTAATAAATTTTGAAATGTACGACACTGCTAGGTTGAATAGATTCAAAGGCATTAGAGACCTCGTTTCACACAATAGACGAGATTCCCTTGTTACGTAGAAAAAAATTGGGGTCAGAATTATGTTGAGATAATTGCGAAACGACTCAAGGTATAAAAACATAGCAATGCCTTTTTCTCTTTCTCTCCCCAAAAGCAAATTTTTTTATAAATTTTCCTGCTTTACAAATTATGGTTTATACTACTGTGTTTCAATTGCAGTTAAACCTGGGATAATAATTACAGAAATATCGATAAATCTGATCAGTTTAGTGTACTTTTAGCGTAGTAGCTATCATCTATCAACTTAGTAATTTATTTTACAAGAGGACAACCTGCATCAGAACTGTTAAATACTTCTGGAAGCAATTAACTTTTGGCTCAGACATTGACTGAACCCATTTCTTTTTGCAAGCAAGTCGGTGAAATTTAGAGGTAGCAATGTTTGCGTCGATGATCTGTCCCCCTAAAATTGCCGTACATTTTATTTTATCTCATATTTCCAAGTCCATAAGTGAAGATGTCGCAGACACACTTTCTGTAAATGGTTAACTAGTTTTCCCTCTGGGCTGATTGAACGACAACACACGTTCTCCACGAATGCCATAAGCATCTATGATCAGAAATCCGGCTCCGTTTTCGATTGGATAATGGATGGTACAAAAACAAATCCAAGAAAAACTGTTCATTTATAAGGCTCAATTTATGAAATTTTGAGTGTGAATGACCAATTCTCAATCGCTCCCTGACATATTTCGCTCCAACTAAAGAAAAGTAACGATAGATTTCTTTTTTTATTCACACAGAAATTGACGCTCGGACAAAGCTATCTCGCGAACAACGTATTTATTCATAATTTTCTTTATCGAATATGTTCGGAACAGGATCTTTTGCATACCCTGCGATTCTATAACCACCTGGACCGCCGTAACTAGTTGTTGAACAACCTGATACTAAACATCAATCCTGGTTTTAAAAGAAATAAGATAACGTGCCTTATCTAAATGCATCACGAACTGATATTAAATTTTAAAAGGGAGATGTTCGGCTGTATTTAAGTAGTGCTAAATAATGGAAACAAAGTCAAAATTAAAAACACAATTTATGTCTGGAAACACAAATTCTGTCATTTTAATTTTAGAAGACAGCTAGCGGAAGTCCTTTCTTTTCTGCAATGAAAAAATATAGTGAAATCAAAACTGTCAATTATAGTCCTAAGCATCAAGTAGAACAGTATGAATTCAGCTAAGATTAAAATGGGCTGTTCGATCATTAAAATCACTGCAGCTCAAATAAGTTGGTGTATTTTTTTTAATTTAAAGCAATGCACATACAATACTCAACGCATTGTTTTAGAAAGGTAAAACACATCCAACACTTTTGTTACAAACTCAGCCGTTAAAAAATTAAGAAAATACAGATTGTCAGACTTATACGCAATTAAGAATTGGGGGAGGGGGAGAGACAAATAAACAAACTATGTCTTAAGTTAAAAAAAAAAATCGGCGATTTTATCCCAGTTCTTCGGTTGATCCAACTGACACAGTATTATTGAAAAGAGATTTCAAAACCATTTAAAATTTGAAAAAGAACCATAATAAAAAGTAGACGTCTCAAAACGCCAGAGGAAAACATCATAACACCTTTTCCCCATGAAACGCCCTTTATATAAGGCGTTAAATGTAACTGGGTTATAAGATAGAAGAGTTGTAAAATAAAAAGCTTCATCTAATGAGCAATAAAATCCAGTCAGTTCAGGCTGAAAATTTTGCAAACTGCGTTGGCAGTCAAATGACTGATAGATTTCATTTTAAATGAAGTAATAAATTTTTAATTTCCATTTCTTTCTAAAATATCACGGTCGTTATAAGTCTAATTGTTTTGAAACTCTTTCTTCATTCGAGAGCGTACATTCAAGGCCAAAACTATTAGAAACTGAAACTTGCAATTCAGAAATCTCGTGCAATATACACGATTTGCAAAACTTTCTGAAAGTAAAAGCTTGAAGACACCTACTGATACGCACCTACCAAAAGTTACCATACCTTGATCGAAAAGTAATGCCAGTGCAGACAATTACTGAATTTCTCGGACCATAAGATGCACCTTTTTACTTACAAAAAATCGATTTAAAATAAGGGTGCTTCTTATGGTCCGAAGGTAACATTATAATAAAATGAATATTATATATATATATATATATATATATATATATATATATATATATATATATATACATATATACATACAAGTATATATATTAGGTAAGAAATTGAAAATATCTTTATACACCTAAAAAAGTACTAAATATTCTTTTCTAAAAATCCTCCCATAAATTTGAGGTGCGTCTTATGGTCCGAAAAATACGGTACATACTGTGATTCACTTTTAAGTAAAACAATACTACGGAACCAGAATCAACAACAGAGGCCAGAGTTTTACTGGACTCGACGGACGCACCCATGAACACACTATTCCACGAACTTGTTTACATCACGTTAAAAGAGCAAACAATTTATTCAACAACTGAAAAGAAAGTAAAGCAAATCACCGGCAACACGCTAACAGGTACATTTCATCAGAAACGTCACTTTCAATGAACTCCGCTCTGAAATTCAACGACTACACGAAAATTAATTACGTCTACAATTTATTCACCATCGCACACGAACCCAATTCTCTGCTAAACGAAAACAGCTGCGAATGGCTGTAGCTTTTAAGCAAAAGCTCGTTTTGTATACGTCAGTTGAGCACTTAAATAAAGCCTATTCTTATCTCTTTAATGTTTGGTTTCTCTCTCTTTTTTTTTCTATGCCCTACCATTTTGACGAGGTCACTCCCGACCTTTCATGTCAAAATCAGGCGAGATATTAGGCTGAGAGCGACGTTTACGAGGAACATCTCGACGTGAGCTGGTTCCTTGAAGACACCTACTCAATAATCGGACTCACGAGGCGTTAGTAAGTCTCGAGTCGAGGGCTATTTCAGCGGAAAAGCTATAAAATGAGATTCAAAATTCATTTTTCATATTGTCATAACGCATTTTATTACCCTAAGACGCTAAATACTAAGATATCCATTCATATATTTGTGAAGTCCATTACGTCAGGGTTCATTTACGCTCTGGATTGGATTCATATTAAGCAGGAACACACAGCTTCTTAAAATCTACATTATAATTAAAGGGATGGCTAAAATTAAAGTGTGGATTTTAAGAAGTGTTCCTGTTTGCGTTTTCCACAAGTTTGTCCTACGTCGATTCAAATTAATTTCTAGCATGTTTGTGTGTATATAAATAGTGTCGGCATAAACAAAAACGTGCAAAATTATTACGCGATGTGAGTACAGGTCAGTCGCGTCTAAAATCAGAAGTTCTAAGGGACATTTCAAAGAGAGGAACAACAGCTATTCGCAAATTTCAAGAACACAGGAATAAGTACAAAAATTTAATGGTAATATAATCTGTTACACATCTTTTGCAATAAAAATAAGAATACATTCAAAAAGTAATTAATACTGATATAGGAATGTTTTTCAACCAATTTTTAAAATTCTTAGAGGGGTGGTGGGAGAGTTACAATACGCTCCTTCTCGACGTTACATCACTACTGTAGTACAGACTTGTAAGATTGAAAAAGTAACACGAAATATGTTGGATTAGTTTAGGTTTTTGAGGCGTTGACGCCTTTTGTTATATGAGTGCCAAAAAGACCTATTTATTTCCGATTAGACGCATTTAGGCTTATAAATAAGGCGGAAAAATTATACGTGGGCAGCTCCTCTATGGCCAAGATTGCCACAAACACCTTAAAAAAACTCAACCACATGCAGATATGCCAACATCAGTTGACGTTTGCTGTATTAGACATTTTTACTACATTCATCTGTCGGTTTCAAGGTCACGAATAGCCATTTCGCTAAGAGTATTTCTTAATAAAAAAATTAAAATTAATGGTCTTACGCGTTACAAAATTAAATTGAAAAGTTAATTATTCTTTTCGCCGTCGGAATTTGTAATTAAAATTAATGTTTTTATTTTTTAAATCTCGCCGGCTTGATAGATGACAGACAACTGTTTTTACAAAGTAGTTCCGTGATTAACAATTTTCTTAATTACACGCTAATAGATATAATTAGCAGCCTTTGCACAAACATCGTTCTTGTACATCCCACTTCACATTTCAATATTTTTTCCCCTTTCATTACGTTTAGAGTAGCATGGTGTTCTGGGGCAAAATTTACATTTGGAGGTATGTACAGAGGCAAATAAATAGCTTACAGACATACAGTGGGTACAGCTATACACACCAATCTGCGGATGATTTGCATCGTGTTGATTTTGGTGCATATCTTCAATGTTATGAAATGTTCGATCTTCGTTGTTTACGTTTATTTAATTTTCCAATATCTCATTTCCCAGCGGCACCCATGTTTGAATCTTAAAATTAGAGCTGCTATGTTTTCACTAAACAAAAACCTATCACTAAACAAAAACCTATCTACCGACGGGGTTAACTAAATTCCAAAGTTTCAAAATTAAAAGGTTTAAATTAATATATTATAAAACTGGCGGGGTCACAATTAAATGCAATAACATCCTTTTGTTAGCGTACTCGTAAAAACTAAAGAGAAATATGGTATCTCAACAGGTTTTCAACGCCTCTAAAGTAAACAAGAAACACAAAACAAAAATAAGATTTGGAGCTTAAAAAAAATTTCTACGGATAATCATCTCAATAAGGCATCCAGTTGTCACTGATGTAATCGTACACAGACATCAATTCCAAATGTATCCCAGAAAAAATTTTGGCTACGACACTGGCCTCAATTAAAAATCACAACGGCGTGATTGTTAATTTTAGCCTCTCCCTATTTGATGCTAGATAGATTGAGAAGCGTTAATTATGTGGTATGAAAACAAGAGCAAATAAGACATTTAGTAATCTGGAAACAGAGAACAGTTAATTTGGCAATCCAAAATTTATAACATAAAACTCGGGAAAATTACAGGACAGATTATTTTGATTATTTGATTGTAATTAATATCCATTATTTTTCTCATAAATTTTCCGGCTAAATATTTTACATTTTGCATGCTTTATATTCTATTCACAGCCAAAGAATCGTTGTATTGATATTCATAGGTTTTCGCTTTTTATTGTTACGTTATAAATAAATTACCAACTCATTTTCTGTAATATTTCGCAACCACATAACCACTATTTCGGATTCGACATACTTCGACATTATGGCATCAAATAATACTTATTTCGAATTATATACACAGAATTTTGACCTATTTTCAACCAAATTGTCATTATTTGAGATCTATTAAATCGAAAATAGTAATTATTTGTTTTTTAAACAAATGAATGCATCAATATTAAGGCTTCTACAACCAAGTGATCATTAATTTGGATTTGACATAATTCTATTATTAAAAATGATTTATTCATTCTTATTAGTCCACACTTAACAATACAGGAAGAAAGAACGGTACCCATTCAGAGTAATAATGGAAAATTTAAAAAACATTAAATTAAACAATTGATTCCATCATTTCAAAAATTTAAATAAAATTAGTTTTCTAATATATAATCGGCAAAGAAAAGATACCTAAAATGTAGAAGTCAAAACAAAAAAAGTTAGTGAATATCTAGTACTAATATATAAAAAGGGAGCTTAACATGAAAAATGGATATGAAGTAGAAAAATCCTTTAGAATAGTGTTAAGTCTACCCCTTTTTTTTCATTGATATTTTTCGTTCACTTTAAAATCAACTAAGCTCTTGGGATGTGACCTGGACATCCGGCTTACTTGACAGGTGTGCTGTCACGGAACCTGATGTCACCCACACCTTACTATACACTCCAAGAAAACTCTGTATAAAAACCGCTGAAGTAACTCCATAATATTCACCAGATCTTACATTATAATATGAAAGAACCGTTTTGGAAAAATAAGTCCATAAAAATTTACCACTGAACAATGACACTTCCTCGTATCATTGATCGCAACTTGGCGCGCTCACACACACACATACAAACACACACAGAATAATAAAAAGAGAAAAAACTTTGATGTGTTACTATTAATACACTTAAGACCATATATACTGACACGAGAACAGAAAACCTAATTTTAGATGATAGAGATTCATGACATCACAAATCCCAGTTGCTACTCCTAACCTATCTCGTCGAGAGAACACACAAGGTACAACGCTGGGAGCGACAGTTCTTACATGGGACGACGTGCGCTGATTTATCAAACACACCTACTCAGTTTCAGTGTTCCGCGGCACCATATGTTCAAACATTACTTTGCATGCAACCCGGTATCTTGCCACTAGCCGGGCAGCTTCCCATAAAGCAAGTCGAGGGCTTTATAAATCTGTCTCGTGTTCGATCCTGGATGGAAACTTTCCGCGAAAAAGATCGTTGGTGGGATGTTGACGAGACATCTGGTGCATTTATGAAACGAATGGGCGTTATTTCGGAGAATTTCTTAGCACGATCTCGCTGCATTAAGAGGCAACAGCAAATTGGAGGTTTATGAGAGAAAAAAAATGATAACTTAATTATTTTTCAGCGAGATTCGGTAGAAGCGTAAATAGACTTTTATCTTGCAGGGTGTTGCTAGAACAAGAAACTCGCTTGTTCAAAGAGGCCCCACAACGCAGCAGTTCTTTCTTTTTCCTTACATCCAACGAGGCAATAAAGCAGCCTATGGGGGAAAAGAATCCAAGCTTGCCACCGACGGAAATTCCATATGCCTCAAATCTTATTGGTAACTCAACAATTTCAATAACACTTTAGTGCATTTTTTTTAGGAAAGTACTGAATTAATACGTTAGGAAAAAACTAAAAGTTGGGGATCACGAAACCACTTACTTAAACAAGAAAGTAGAAACATTTTTAACAAAACAATAATACAGTAATATATAAGTTTCACAAACATATGGTTATAATTGCGCTCAACTATTTCTTTTGTGCAGGTTGCCATCTGGTTATAGAGTGATGTTTTGAAGAATCAGGAATGCACTTTTAAAGTGCTTACAAAAGTTTTTGCAATATATATGAACTTACAAATCAAATTTATAGCATTTTAAGCGACCATCAACATACTTTTTAAAGTGAAAATCAATTGCTTCATTGACAGTACATGTCGCTTGGGCATTTCTATTACACTGTTTATCATCTATTTATTTCTCCATTATTCTGCTTACTATAAACTTTTTTTTCAAATTGTTAGTAATAAATCAAAGGACATAATCTCATCCACTACCATATGTGAAGAAAAATGTACTATTATTCTACCGAAAGATTTCATTTAAGAACAACTGAATTTTAAAATGATTTACTTTTAAAATAATTTACTTATACAGCTTCATACAAACTTCACTTCCATAATGAACTGGCAAATTAACAATAAACAAAAAATCGAAACTTGTCACTCGTTTGAATTATATATATATATATATATGTGTGTGTGTGTGTGTGTGTGTGTGTGTGTGTGTGTGTGTGTGAGTGAGTGTGCTTTTTAGTAATTTTTTTTATTTTTATGTTGGAAATTTTGATGAATTTCCATCATTTTTGGTGGAAATTTAAATATATTTTCGCACTTTTTATCAGATTTGTATACATCTGAACATACATATATTAAACGAAACAGACACAACTAACAGATAGGTAGTTAATAAATCTGTCTATGAACTGTAACAGATATTTAGCAAACATCATCCTGTCACGAGCCCTAAATGAAGTTCCTCGAGACATGAGCTGCTGTGAAATAAGCCACTGTTCGAGCGACCAAACTAGACGCCTTTCACGACACACGAGAAGACAACTAAACAAATCTACAGACTGTTTTCACGGTAATCTCTCACAAAACTATCTGCTAAAATCTACCTCCCCCACATTATTCACGCTGTTATGAGAAAAAAGCTCTTGACAATGAAATCAGATAAGCTTTAATTTTACAGAGGAAGGTCACAGTAGCCTCTCAACAGCATGTGAAGTGCCCCGCTGCACAAGTGGCAGAGAAGCCCGAGCGCCGAAGCATCTTACGGACCTCGAGTGCTCACAGATTCCTTAATAGAGGAAATTGTCACAAGTGAAAAGCCACACAAAGTGTCTATTTTTCTGGCGTTGACATTGAACGAAGTGCTTTGTGCTGCGGGCGTACGGGGACCGTCAGATAAATTCTCTGGGACATACGACAAACAGTGTCTTTCGGCGATCAAATGTCACTTGCTGGTAATAATAACAAAAGATCTTTCTCGAAACGATTTTTAAAGTACTATATATTGGATTTAAGGATAGCAGCGGGTAACTAAAAAATTAACTTTTGCAAGATATCCTGCGAGGAAGAATGTACTAAAGCCCGTAGGGTTTTTACACTGAATTCTACTCTAAATAAGCAGGAGTAAAATTACTGTAAATTAATATTAAATAAAAACGGTAAAACTATTCTTAGCGCCTTATTTAGCAAACGGTACGTGTGTGCGTGTGTATATATATATATATATATATATATCTATATATATCTATCTATCTATCTATCTATCTATATATATATATATATATATATATATATATATATATATATATATATATATATATATATATATATATATATATACACATACACACACACACACACACACACACACACATATATATATATATATATATATATATATATATATATATATATATATATATATGGTTAAAAGCGTCAAGCTGCCACACCGCAGGCCAGGGTTCGATCCTGCGACTGGGCAAGGTCGACTCAGCCTTCATCCCTTGAGCAGGTCGATAAAATGAGGACCAAGCATGCTTGGGAACTGAACTCTGGGGTCTCACGTCAGGTTGACCACCGGACTGAGACATATGCTGTATGGCACCCCCAGGCCCACGGTCAAGAAATGAGATGGGCACAAATGAGGAGATAGCAAAACAAGAGATGGGTACCGCCTGCCTTGGTCCACAGCGGACTGTTGAGCCATAAGTTTAGTTATATATATATATATATATATATATATATATATATATATATATATATATATATATATATATATATATATATATATATATATATATGTATGTATGTATGTATGTGTATGTGTGTGTGTGTGTGTGTGTGTGTGTGTTGAGAGAGACAATCATTTTGAAAGATGTCCTTAATTAAAAAAACAATAGCTAGCACTGTCGTGCACCTGCACGTAGTGTAGCTGAATTATATACTAAAATTCTCTCAAGGAATTTATTGTTAAAATAATTGGTTTTCTGCAAAAGCTTTTAGCAGTTTACGAAAAATCCCTTTTAGTGGATAAGAACAGTTTTGAAACAAACACACACACACAACATCCCTGATTTCTTTTGTGGAATGACATTATTTAATTCTAGCTCATCAAACTTTAGTTTTGAAAAACAATCTCGGTCAGTTGTTTTCACCAGAATCAAGTGTAAGAATGATAAAGTACTTTTAATGTATGAAAAGATTCGGAGGAAAAAGTTAAGGCCTACAGACATCAGTTCACAGCAGGCAGAAGAAAACCTCCTTTCGAGCTTTAACAGTTTACAGAATCAGCTCTCCCAGTCTGTGACGTATTCTATTCTTTATATTTTTTAGAAAGCACACAGGGATTAGAATTTCACAGAACTCATCTGAACTCTAAAGAACACAGCAGTTACCGTTGGTTAAAAACCTACAAAAAATGTTCCGGTTGGCAGACAATGATTTAAACTTAACAGAAAATAATATTATCACCCTCTAACCTTTACGATAATAACTAATAATCTTCTTAAAAAATATTCTACGGCACGACATTAAAATAAAGTAAAAAGACAACGGCCGCAGACCGGCCTACAGACATAGACAAGCTTTATGTTCCTCTCATTCCGTAACATGCTGAACAATGAAATCAGATAAGTCCTAATTTTAGAAAGCTAGGTCACGGCAATCTTAAACGCAACAAGTTCAGTACCATCCATCCCTACGTGGTAATGAGGAGTAAGAAAGAACAAGGAGGCGCGCATCTCTTGTGAAAATGCGCCCGGGAAAAACAGAATATATGCGTTAGGTGTTTAAGCACACAAACAAAGCCCGCCTATTTTTTGGTGCCTGCTGAAAGAAGTGATGACTGCGCGTGAAAAATGGAAAAGACTCGGCGGTGTAAAAAGAAGAAAAAAAAAATACCGTGAAAGAGAGGGTCTTTAGAAGAGGTACTTGCTTCGTTTATCAGTAATTCGAGAAAAGAGATGAGTTCAGAACAGAAGGAGAATTTATGTATTCCAAAGCTATAAATGAATTGTAGACAAGTAAAATACATTTATTCATTTGTGCAAGCTCTCAAACAGTGAAACTCCTCTACGGCGGCCCGTCTTGGTTCCGAAAAAAAAAAAGCGGCCATTTTGAGGGGTGGCCGGATAAAAGAGTTTCTTCCATAATAATGCTCTCTCTATGGTGTTTTTAATCGTTTCTGAACAAAATATAACCGTTTAGAGGGTATGCCGACAAGAGAAATTTCAGTGTATTTGTCTGAGAAGAGAAAAATCCCCCCCCCCACCCCACCTACAGTTCGAAACAGCTCAGTTTCTCCAGACGGAAAAACACTAGCGAAGAACAACAAGATGGAATAACTCTAATTAAATATTTCTATCATTAAATGTACACATATGCATATATGGTAACGGACAAGCAAATGGACTAATCTAAATGCTAATATCACAGCAGAAAGGATGATATTACTACATGTGAAAATGAGGGGCGCGGTGGCCCAGTTGGCAAAGGCAGCGAGCGTGATCTAAATGTCGCTGATTCGATGCCCGTCGTTGACAAATCTACCGCCGTGTACACTAATGGCGGCTGGTGCACGAAAAATCCGTCGTAGCTGCAATGTCCTCCAAGTTCTCAAATTTACCCCTGGAGGTGCGGGGTCAAGTGTACCGGTCTCGCTACTTGGCCCGGTTCTAAGTTACGGGACCGGCTTGCAGGGGGTAGTGCTGGTCACCTATACGGTGCCCCCTTAAACGAATGGCCAGCAGTCTCGCGGTGTTCATACAGGCGAATGTCTAGCGACAAACACCTCCGCGTTCGGAAAAAAAAAATCACGTGAAAATAAATTATGTCGCTTTTACTTCTTTCTTTGGCACTCTACGCTGTTACAGCGTAGAGTGCCAAAGAACTTCAAGAAGTCACAGCCCGGTCTACAGAAACACGGAAATAACGACAGGGGTAAAAGTAGAATGAGAAGCGAATTATTTTCGCAAATTTACGTGCCATAAATGAAATATATCAATTACTAATTCATACAATATCACACACCATCATATGACAAAAGTATATTAAGTCGTACTTTACTTTCAGAGAAGCTCTAGAAACAGACAATTAACAAGGAAAATACCTGTTGCCATGTCAAAGGTGATCTGCACTGGTATAAGTGGCGTGTTCCAATGATACCCAGTTTTGCGTTGATGGTACCACTAGTTATGAAGCACTGCGATATAAACATCAATTGCGTCATGGGTTCTTAAATACAAACTGGTAACGCGACAGAAGAAATAGAAGTTGTACAGGCAATGTTCATCGTACATGGATACCTATAGATGGATTTCTTAGAAAGACAAAAAAATTTATAAAAAGGAATTGAAGATGATATTGTCACAGAACTTTTTTTATGAACCTGACAGTGTTTTCACACTTCCACGCTAACCTTATGTAATTAGGGTTTTTAGACTCATGTCCTCATTCAACTGTCTAACCTACATAAATGTTAAACGATCATGGTACATGGACCATAGGCGTAGCGTAGGGGGGAGAGATGAACTTAACTTAAAATAAATTAAAATATTAATAGAAATTCAGTGTTAAATTGGAAGATTGTAGTAAGCGTTTAATGTAGTTGGTTGCTTTTTCAAACTGTGAAACTGAATATTCCGATTATGTCTTTAGCCTTAACATAGTTTTTAACAATAATATGATCCATAACAAAAATTCGATGCTATATATTTCTTCTCATTTTATTTATATTATATTTATTTTTCTCATTGCATAACTTTTGAATACCACTCATACATGAATTTTATTTTTATTCAATTTTAAAAAATCATAATATTTCATATTTTAAGGACCGTCTGATGTTCGTGCCCCCCCCCCCCCCCACCCAAAAAAAGGTTAGAAGCACGCTACGCCTATGACATGGACCCATATAAACCCTAGTATCGTTAGAATTGTTTTTTCTCCTTTTACTGAATATGTACACAGAAAACTTGAATTCGAATAATATTCATGTTCAAATGAGAAGCTCAAAATCCAGATGATTAAATCGTAGGTTATGAAGGTGTTATTTCATATAAAAAGACATTCCACTCGTTAATGTCTGCACTATATAAAGATAATGTTTCCAAGGATACTACTTTCCCCGAAATAGGAAGTGTTATCAACATTACAGAATCAATGCTTTATTAGCTTGACAAATGTATATACATACATTTTCAAATATCCATTAAGCTGTATTTATAAAAACCTGAAATAGAAGTTTTTTGAAAATTGATAACATTATGTTTGATATCTTAATACTTATTCAGTAACATGTAATTTATTAATCATTTGTTACTTATTACTCAAGTTTCGTGACAAGGGAAGAAAAAATAAACTACCACGTCATTATTTATGTCTTACAATGCTGTTTCGAGCTTCCATTAAACCGTGGAGCAATACAGTCGTCGGTGGGGACATTAATGAATAAACCATTACGGGCTTTAATTTCATGTGACATATGAGACATAATTCTGATACTGACTGAGACATTTCTTAAAGACCATAAAGTCTTTTAGTTTTGGGGTCAAAAAGAAAATGGCTCTGTTCTGCCAACAAAAGCAATTTTTTTTCCCTGCTCTTCGCCTTCTTCTTTTTTTCTTTTTTTTTATTTGTTCTGGCTTTTATCCCATCTCGTTCTTTTACAGCAGAATTTCGATATTTGGATTGGCAACGTGTAAGCGTGCCTATTGTTTTCTTCGCTGTTGAACTCTTCGCTGCAAGCTTTTATTTGTTGACATTTAGGATTTATTTAGAACGTTATTTCTTTTCCCACTCTACGCCCTACGTAATACATTCGAGAATAAATTTATTTCCGAGTATTTTGTTTTCTCCTCATCTTCTAGGTAATATGTATTTGACGGTCTACGTCATACTGTGGCAAGAAAAATTCGATATCCGAGAACAAAAGGTTGAACGTTTCGGACACGAGAAAATATTGTCACCACTTCTGCGTAGCTAGCTCATTCGAATTGAGTCACTCATACCTATACCGTTAGAAATCGGTTTAAATGTAAATCACTGCTGAAGTCAGCGATTCCCAAGGGTCCTCCAGATAATTGCATGGAGTCAGATGTTGAAGTCGTTCATCAATAAAAATCAATAAAAATTACGCGCCCTTTTCGTAGCGAAAAAATATTCATGCTATTAAATATTTGACCAATAAGCGTACAGAAAAACATAAATTTACAGAGCAATCGGATAATGTCTGCATCAGAATTACTTCCGTTATGAGAAACACCTGCAATATTTACTATCAATCTGTTCAGCTTTGTGTGTGATCTCTCTTTAAGATTAATATTTACATTATACTGTGCAGAAGTTTTAAGACGAGGTTATTTTTACACTTCTCATATGTACAGAATGATTGGAAACACATACCTTCATATTTAAAATTATATCTATTTCCTTTAAACTGTTTGTTCCACTTTTTATTTAATTATCAAAACAAGTAAAGAAAGTCAAATTTTTTTTTTATGATATCCATTCGTTATTCGCTTTCATCGAAGCTCTCTCTCTCTCTCTCTCTCTGTATGTATATATATATATATCTGGGGCTTGGTACAAGAAGTGCCTATGTCAGTTTTCTCCAAAATTACTGTTTGCTTATGTCTCTTTAAAAACATATTAATTTCAATGTAAGAAGTACCCATACTAGTCGGTCCAATACTTTATTAAAAGCGTTTTCTAAACCCTTTGTACAGACTTGAGTACTTCTTACATTAAAAATAACATTTTTTTATAAGAGACATAAGCAAACAAAGTTATCTTGGAGAAAACTGACTTAGGCACTTCTTGTACCAAGCTACAGATATATATATATATATATATATATATATATATATATATATATATATATATATATATATATATATATATTTATGTGTATATATATATATATATATTTACAGAGCAATCGGATATATATATATATATATATATATATATATAAGCCGTGTAAAAAGTATCAAACATGAAATGTTTCTTCACGCACTCCAGACGAAGTTATAATTGTCATCATGTACAAAATACATACACGGGGATAATGAGTAAGCTCTACATACATAAACAGCGTAAAACAAATCAACGGTGTTTTCTTCAGCATTTCTCCCTCCCGTTATAATGGCCCTTTGACATTTCGTTCAGCAGTTCTTTATCTGGAAGCGCATGGTGCAATCTCCGTTGTTGTCTCTCTTTTTTTTTCTTCTTTTCTCTTGCACGACCCATGATTACTCAGCTGCCTGCCAAGAAATTTAGCACCCAACACATCGACAGATCTTGTCGAAACGCGAACAGTTGAGAAATGGCCATTGTTGCGCCTGACAGCGGGTCCTGTTTAACAAGGTGGGCTCTATTCGTAGATTAATCAAACGTTGGACACGTATAGAGAAAGAAAACTACATCAATGATTCAAAAATAAAGTTACATTGCACGAGACCGGAGAAAGAGTGCCACCTCCAACGACATTCTCCAACGACAGGAATCACGATTTTTTTTTTTTGCTATTCATATGCCAACTTCATAAAGCATCAGATTAATTGAGCGCGTTGCTAGGAAAGCATGAATGAGTAACTTTGATCGAGTTATTTGATTCACTAACCACAACCACACGGTAAAAGAATGATTCCGCTGGTTCAGACATGAGACAACTTCAACATTTCGAAATCAGTCGTTAATTAAGAGAGTCTGTGGCTAGATTTTTGACCTTCAATAACTTCATAAAATTCACACCACGGATTCCCATTTGAAACAGTACTTAGAAGCACCACACGTTATTACTCAGAACATTTACAGACGACTGAAATTTTTTTAACTCTAAACTTTTAAGACTTATTTCCCCGTCTCATACTTGCGTAATTGCTCGTGTAATTCACTTTCAGGTTTTTTATGTTTTTGTGCCCGTAAGATTCTCTTACAAATGCTGATGCTCTTGCACATGCTTAAAAAATAACTGGTCTTAATAATATTTTAAAATTTGTCTGGTGTGTTTAGCATCATAATTCGTTAATCTTTCAGATAATAGTGATTCATTCAGATCGAAATACACCTTTTTTGTATGATACTACCACTGGCATCATTTACATCATCTATATATTTAAGTTGCTAAGCAGATTTTTTAGGCAGTCCGTGAGAGAAAACCACTGCATCAATTTACTTCATTTTGGTCTTAAACGAAAGATTGTGATCTGTAGATTTGTCAAATTTGTTTTTTGTAACCGCAAATTCTATAAATTAGTGATAATTTGAAATTAAAATTTGCTTTCTGCGCATGCTCAGTGACATGTTTAAATCTGGCTTTATATACTCACTTAGCCCGAGGCCGCCTAAACACGTTAATTTCTCTCTCTGCCATTTTTATTTTTAATTATGTTTGTGAGATATAGAATTAAACCTGACAGAAATTGTTTATTTCGCGCTGTTGAGTAATCATATTTTTTTCGCTGGTTTCAATAATAATTTTTTAAAGTGTATTTCTTTATTCTTAATATTATGATTTTCAACATTTGGTCATGAAGTGTTGAGTATAATTTTTGTAATTTTTGTATTAGTAGATTTATTTACTATCCAGCCGTTATGTTTTCATGGGTACCAACTAGTTCACGATAAAGAAATAACACTTAGAGACATATCTAGTTTTGCCTTAATCTTTTGTTTCACTTTTAAGCTTGATCTTTCACAGTTATATTATACGCAATAAAGCGATTTAGCGAGCACTGTTTTACAAAGAAATAAGTAAAAAGGCTCTTTAGTTTGATATTGACACGTCATGATAGAGGTCATTAAAAGACGCAGGGCAAGCGGAGATTTTAGTCTGTCACCTATTCTTCCCACATTATTGGTAAAAACGGCGCGCCTGCTCATAAACCTTCATGCCTTTTTATCTTTTAAGTTTGATCTTTCGTAATAATATGATATAATATGCACAAAAAAGATTTAGAACGCACTATTTTACAAACATGTTAAAAGGCTCTTTAGTTTGATATTGTCCCCTCACGTCTACTCCAAAGTGATCTTTTTCCTTTGGGTATTCTGAAAAACGACGGTTACATACGGAGGGGTAGGCGTAAAACTCTAGTTTACAATGTGTGTCAACATCTTCATTTTGTCATCTTTTCCTACCGCATTATTAGGCAAAACGACGCCCCTGTTCTCTTTCTTTTCCGCGGAGCTTTTATAGCCCAATATTTCTCTTTATCAGCGAGGGATGAACAAACAGCATCACGGGGATCCTTCATGATTGCAGTGTCTGTTTACTTGCGAGCGATCAATGGGCTATCTCGCGCGATGATTAATGTCCGTAAACTGTTGATATCGGTCATTCTTATATTCACCAACATGCCAGCTACATCTACTATTTCTCGGAAAACAGGGGAGGTCTTCGTATTCTTTTTCAGTTTTTTTTTAGCCTATCCCATCTGTGATAAACATGTGATGACTTTTGGCTCAAACTGATAACGATTACGTCACTAAAAAGTTTCTTACTTATATTTATATAAATGCAGTAACAGTGGTCTCGTTCATTTTTTTTCTTTTTTTTTTCCCCACGCGGAAGGCACATTGTCTTTTATGCATTCGCCTGATAATACCGCGAAATATGTGGGTTGCCTGTAATGGGGGCACCGTATACGTGTACTAACACCATTCCCTGGAGCCACCTGAATTTTGACCGAGCATCCCCAAAGGCCGACATCTGGCGTGCTCGTGCCCTCCTCACACTCGCTTATCACCTGGACGGTCTTTCCTGCCCACAGATTCGACGAACCCATACCCGGCGTAGACATGATGACATTCGGTTGCGCTCGTTGGGATTCAAACTGGGCAACCTCGATGTTAAAAGCATACGTGTTGATGTTGCTTATCCCACTCGATTTACAGCAACATCAGATCAGGTCCATGAACTCGTGAGTTTTCAAAAGATGAAGAACCGCGCCAAGATTGGAGTACAACTGGCTCCTCAGGCAACCAATACATGTCAAGATATGGGCAGGAAAGGCCTGAGCCAAACTGCACCTCGGGCACAGGGATTTAACTTTAAAGCCCGACACAACCGTAGAGCCCAAATAAGACCGCTACGGAGCCTGGCCAGAGCTATCTGATCTGCCCTGCTGCTTGCCCTATTCAAAGCTGCACCAGGACGGCCGCAATCATACCACTTATGAACGGGGGGCCTTTCTCCAACGAGGAAGAAAGAAGCCACCGTCAAAAGAACCCTTAAAGCTGCCCTTCTTGGCCAAAAGCATACGTGCTAACCACTAAGATGCCTCGGGTCCTCATTCCATCAGACGGTTAGAATTAGGAAAATGCATCATAAAATTAATCCCGTCATTTCGAATGACAGAACAAAAGTTACTTAAAATATAAAAAAATGTATAAAACAAGGCCGTTATTACTTGCCATTACGGTTAAATTATAAAATACCTCTCCTAGACTCCTACTTCCAAAAAATAAATAAATAAATAAATAAAAATAAAAATTATATAATAACAATTAACTTTCGTTCAATCCCCCCCACAACCTCTCCCTGGCAGTTCGATTTATCTTAAAGTAAGTTACTCAAAGCACATTTCGTGATATTCAGGCACCATAAATCCCCGACCGATCTTAATTTCGAGGGCAGTGGCATCGCGTAAGAAAAAAAAAATGAAAAACAAAACACCAGCACGTGACTTAGCCACTTCGTGCTCCGCTACGCCCACGCCCATATCTCCGGGCAATCAGAGAGGGAAGAGCGTAGTAAAAAGAACTATTACTACGGAGGTGCGAAAGCCACCTGTGTTCGGGAGTAAATGGATGAATGAATCGGATAATGGCAGGAAAGCCACTTTGTTCCGACACGGCCATCCCGTGTACCCGACCGCCGCCAATTGCGGGATTAGACGTAAATGGAACCGCCACTTCCCTACGGTGAGGATCCGTAAGACACCATTCGAAGAAAAGATAAGTCACTTAGGTTCAATGGATCTGAACTTGTTCTTCTGCCGGAAACAGGTGAGGGAAAATCGGGGTTTTGAAAGGGAAACAATGGAAGGACGTTAACTACTGCAGGGTGCAGGGTTAAAAAACCCAAAGACTTTAATATAACCGATCAAAAAGGTCACAAATGACGACATGAAAAGTTAATAAGTCTCGTAAACAAAATCTACGTAAATATAAATTTTTGAAGCAGCTCTTGCGTTGTTTCGGCAGCGACCGAACTTATTACAATGCATAAAGTTTTACATCGCCACAAAAGCGGATTCTGAAAGCACTTTCGAAGTTACTGAAAATTATTTAGCTCAATATATGAGGCGGTGAAAGGCATAGTGGTGTAAGTCACATTTTCAACTTTTTTTATTTGAGAGCAAAAATGTAATCTCCATGTTCAATTTATAGTGGAATTGCAAATAATTATTATTTGCAATATTATAATAATTATTATGAATTATAATTTGTTCAATTTATAGTGGAATTTTTCGCAGTTTTTGCAGTAAAACGCTTTTGACTTACACCATTTGATTTACTGACTTACACCACTTTGCCTTTCACCGCCTCATATGATAATATTTATCTTTTATCATAAACGATATATATATATATATATATATATATATATATATATATATATATATATATAATGTATATATAAAACTAAACTAAACTAAACTCATGGCACAACATTCCGAATGTGGACCAAGGCCGGTGGTGCCCATCTCCCCTTTCTTGACCGTGTGCTTGGAGTGCCTTACAGCATATGTCTCGGTCGGTGGTCAACCTAGCGCGGGACCCAAGAGTTAGTTCCCAAGCATGTTTGGTCCTCATTTTTTCAATCCACTCAAAGGTTAAGTCAACCTTGCCCGGCAGTTAGAAGCTATTAACCACCACGCCACCGGGCATCACACACACACACATATATATATATATATATATATATATATATATATATATATATATATATATATATATATATATATATATATATATATATATATATATATACAAATCCATGTCTTGGCCGGATATGGGCACGTTAAATCCGTAGACCGAAAGTTCCTCTATGAAGGTCAGAGAGGGTGGGAGAGGGTATTATTCCCAAGATGTCACCCCTGGGGGTGGTCGGTCAAAATTCAGGTGACAACTAGCTAAGACGGACTCCGACCATTGTGATGCTGTTTAAACTGGAGCCGCACTCTTCACTCCGAAGCCTATACGGACCTGGTCTGGAATTACTTTCCGGCCAGCGAGACAACATGTACATACAAATTTTCTCTTGGGGTCGTTTTCAACTTTCTATTATCTTTTGCAAACAAACACGCGCACGCATGTAATACCCCTTTCATTCTATTCCACCCATTTCTTTCAATAATTTATTTAATAAAGAGTCTACAAAGTTCCAATAAATTTGCCATAAACATTAATATTTCCTAGGAATGTTTGGAGACTTTTTATGTACACAGACAATGTAACTTTCCGCCGAGATGCTTTAATTTAAAGGATTAGAAAACTTCGAGAAATTAAAAAATCTCTAGTCATTAAAAAATTCTACCCTCTTTCTAAGTGAAGCGCGAACCCTACGGCTGTGGATACAGTGTGCGGTCTACAGACGAAGCCCCCACTCTCATTTAAAGTAGGGCAGGGGTGCGTAAAATTTTTTCGGCCGCGACCCACTTTCTTTAAATAAAAAACCGCTCGACCCCAAATGAAACTCTTTTGGTAGAAACACAATCTAAAAAAATATATGAAAATGGTAAATAGCCCCCCCCCCCCATCCGCAAAAAAGGGTAACTGTACATTTTCTGTATATATTTATTTTACATAATGACAATGAAAAAATGTCTCACTTATCCTCTGCACTTGTTTTTGGTAAAACTGTTTGACACCTTATTTAACAATGTTATATTTTAACGTAGGATTACGTTCCTCAATAACAGTCCTTCGGAAAGAAAAAAATTGTCTGTCCTGCGTTGCGAGTTATAATTTAGGCAGCGCTCCAAACCCAGTAGCAGTAAGCAGTTCAACAGAATAATACCAAAATGTGTAAAAAAAATAGAAGAAAAGGTGTAAGCAACGGTAAGTAACCCTACGTTAATAACCCGCGGTAGTTTCGTTAGAAGAGACTACATGAATTTTTTTTTTAATTCTTTTTAACAGGCCTGTGGCGTCCTTGTGGTACAGAGCGCTGGCTTTCACAGTTGAGGTTTGCTCGGATCGAATCCCGGCGTCGTGCCACTAAAATGCCTCCGTTTGTGTCGCCCCTTCATAGGGGGTAATGCTCGTCCGCCTATATGGTGCCACCCATAATAAAGTTGCCTGAAAAACTGCGGTGTATTATAAGCGAATGTCTTCATGACAAGTGCCTCCACATTGGTTAAAAAAAATTAACATATGAAAAAATATAAGTTATAAAATTTAAAATACGTAATTTTAGAAAATTTAAAGCATTTAAAAAGTTAAATGATTCAATATAACATAGATCTACTTCGAATTATCCGCGACCCCTCCAATTTTTTTCACGACCCCCGTGTGTCGTGACCCACAGTTTGCGGACGACTTTAGCAGTGAATTCTAATAATAACTACTAAGGCCTGAGTTCGTTTCCTACCAACTCAAAACTACCAAATGCGCCGTAGGAAAGGGATTGCTTGCGTGAAGGTCTTAGAAGTGGGCTGTGTATTGACAAACAAGGAGAGTCGCTTTAATAATACGGAATCCAAGCCTACACTTAGTTGCAAGAGAATGCCACCTTTTTTCCTCTACGCCGATAGCTTGTCAGCAGCCGACAAATTCCTGCTACACAGATACCTTTTTACACGAGGAGCAAACTTCCACATGAGTGGAAGTGAAGAGTGGATCACAAAACTTACGCATTTTACGAATAAAAAATGCAAATTATTTCTCAGTGTCACATAAATGACAGATCTTGTTCCTCGCCTGTCATACAAAGTACAAAAGTCGATGTCCATCTTTTGAAATATGATAGTTCTCCGTTTTGGGTTAAAAAAATAAAACCAAAAGGGAGTTTTGAGCTTGTCAATCTTTCGCAGTACGTTTCTTATGGACAGAAAAAAAAAGATTTTTCTTCACCCCGAATTTCCGAGAATATTTCTTTAAGACCTGCATTAGGTTTATTTATTTATTTATTTTTTTGCTGTAATCACACCACGGAGGTATCATTTCAAGAGTGCAAATTGACGCAAAAAATGTACACATGGTAGCAAAGAATGCGACATAGAACAGACTCTCATTTTTTTTTTCTAGAGAATTTTAAAGAGTAACGTTTTTTTGTGCAGATGCAAAGATACTCTAAATTAGCGATGCTTCATATTACAACTTTGTCATAGCTCAGAGCACCTTTGAAACATACTTGTATCCGTGTGAGTAAAATTTATTATTTTAAAAAGACGAACGAAAACAACTCAACTAAAAAAAAATTGCTTACTGCGGAAAGTAATACGTAACACCTCGAAAAGGTGTCGGAACTTGAAATATCATAGATGGATAATACAAATAAATATCAACGCACAACGTATGTTGTAACACATGTATACTTAGAAAAATGTTTATATAATAATATATCCATTATATGAAACAACAGTTACTGAACTTCGTTAAGAGTTTTATTTTCAACGATTTTGGATTATACTGTCTATAATAATGATCAACCATCTTTGGAAAACCATCTTCTTTAAAACTATAATTCCAGCGAGATCTGTTAATATTGACTTCGCACATGATAGTTGACATTTTAACTTGACATTTTGATTAACAAAATGTCTCTATAACTACCCTAGTAGCAATACATAGTAAAATAATCCCCGTTGCCAGGGGATGTGGACAGAAAACTTTCAGGACTTAATTACGGATGATTTTAGTTAAAACACTGGAATAATATACGGCAGGGAAAAACAAGGTTTAAAGACCATTTGAGAATGTCTAAAGAGCCAAAAACAGAAAAAATAGTTACATTTGATATGAAAGATGCCAAATATAAAAATAAGCGTTTTCTTTATTGTTTCTATTAAATATATATCATTCTCCAGTTAGAATTAGTATTTCTAAATTATTAAACAGCTTTAATAATTATTTTCTTTTAACTGTTTTGCCAAATAATTCTATCATATACAATCGATCCCCGTTATAACAAACTTCAAAGGACCATAGGTTTTGTTCGCTTTATCCGGTGGTTCGCTATATCTGAACCGTTAAGAGAAATGCTAGAGTTCACAAAATGTATAACTCATTAGTTGCAATGTGTATTCAATACTGACGTATTAAAAAAATGATACAATCTATTAAAAAATGATCATTAAGGAATTAAATCTACTAAAATCGATTAAATTAAACTGACACAATACTAATTAAATTACAATAGGAAAATGGCGGGACCAAAATTTTCTTTCGGCATATCCGTCAATTCGTTATATACCGGGTTCGCTATAACGGGGTTCGACTGTACTGAGTTGTCGCAGTTCTTAGCAATTCAGTTAAATGTTGAATATAGCTAAAGAAAAATGTGCGAAATAAGGAAATTTAAAAAAAAAAAACTTTTTTTTTTAATCCAGGGAACCATTTATAAAACATTCTTTTTAAAAAAAATGAAAAATTGATCACTGAACAATGAACTACAAAAAAGTGAAAGGGGCCTCAGTTTGGCCCATCTCTGATGTATGCAGTCAGTGCCTTCATTTCAGGCGGGCACCGGTCTCCTGAAGGAAGTGATGCTGAATTAGTCTCGTTTCACTTTTGCATTAACAATAGCGATCAATCCTTACATTCAGTTAATGTCGAAAAACGATCTTAACATAGATTCTTCATCTGGCAAAGAGTCTTGAAATCGATTTTGTACCTAATTTCTTGAGTCACATATATCTCCGATCAATAAAAATTAATTTAAAATTAATTTAATGATCAACTCACTTTAAGTAGTACACAAAAGAGTTTTCGTTTGTTTACTTGCCCTCACACAACGCAATATGTGGGTAAATGAAAACAAATATATGTCAAAAATATAATTGAAATGAAATATATACTATTAGGTCAAATTCATTGGTGATTATGAATTATAAACGACGTAATATGACCTCTTTAAATCTAAGTATAATTCAGGTGAAATTAAATTCACAGGAAGTTACCAGAAATTATTGGTCCCATTTACAGTTGAAAGTAGTTTATTTTTCTTCTTTAATTATACTTATTTGTCCACGTTTCTTAGTTAATAGGAATTAGTCCGGTCTACTAACGCGGAATTAATCTAGTCGACTTTTACCATTTATTAAGAATTAGACATTTTCAATATTACTCATTTATAAGACATTAAAATTTAATATAAAGTTTTACACATCAGGAAGAAATGAAGTTTATTTTTCAAGCTGCGACAATTGTGTTAAATCAAATCAATGAAAAATTGTAAATTGAGCAATCTGTGTTAGTAGTCGTTATTATTCCACAGCGAAAAGCACTTTAATTTTTCAAGGAAGGAAAAAAAAGAGGAGTAGGAAAAAAAAATACACTTTTTTTGTGAAAGAAAAGTTAGGAATTCTCAGTTCGGTAGTCAAGGAAAAAGAACTTCAAACTTCTATTTCTGCATCTAAATCAACCTGTCAAATATTCGACACACGATTCTAACTGAATTCCTTGGTGAAGATATCTTTCGAAGACACTAAAAGGTTTAAAAGAAAAGGGAGACGTAATTCTCTCTTTAAGTTCCCGAGACAAAGCGTTTTTATCCCACAGCATCATCGAATTGGCAGTCACGTCGGGACTTTCCTCGAAGTTCACTTTTGAAGACACTAAATATTTTGATTTAATAAATCTTAAGTCTCACCGAATCGCACATTAAATTATAGGAACACACGCCGAAACTTGGAAATCTTGAGGTGCTTGTTTTGTGTCTTCGAGAGCTGCTTTTTTTAGAGCTGCGATCATTTATTGCTACACGATGTCTCATACGATCGGGACCTCGAGACCTAGAATATAAACCCGGCTCCGAACGACTACGAACACCTATTCAAACCTCAGGTTCTGGAGCTCAGACTCGAGGTGAATGCCAGTTTTATTTGTCTTTGGGGATAGAAGAAAAAAAAACAAGGCGTTTAAAGTTAGCGACTACTCTGTATTTCTTAGATTCATATTCGTAATTATTTCTCGGAAAGATGGAAGAATTCGGGGAATAGGAGCAGACTTTTAACGGTCCACATCAGTGGTTCTGCAACTGTGGTCCGCGGACCTCGAATTGTCTGCCAGTACATACAGAGGAGGGGGGAGGGGGTCGGCAAGTGGGGTAGACTATTCTCTATCCGATTCCTTTTAAATGCAAATATGGGGCCATTTAGTTGTGAAAGAATATTCATGAGCTAAAAAATTTTTCCTTTTCGTGGTATCGTCTAATGGCTTTTTTATTAATTTCATACAAAAGAATCCCCATGATATTTGATTATCTTCGTGTAATAATTCAGAATTAACGGAAAACGCCACGCAGCATTCTACTCCTATTTTGTGCCCCCCTTTTTTTAAATGGTCTCATTCATGTTGCTACGAGAAAAGTTGAAGTACTAAATTTATTGAACACTGACATATTAATCTGGCACTTTTCTTGACACTGTAGTATACAAATGATATCATCATTAGCAATAACAACTAAGCAATAATAAAATTATTGTTATTATTATTATTATTAAATCCTCATACTGATTATTGTATTAAAATTGTTAAAAAGGAATCAATAGTTTAATAACATAAGCTACTCATTATTGTTGCAGTTTAATAGTTATTAAGATTTTAAAATATAATAGTTTAAAACCAGGGTTTACAGAGCTATTTTTTTAGTTGAAGGATTCTACAGTTTTCAAAGTTTCGCAACAATGATTCAAGATATCGAACTGTGACTGAACCACTTTGTACAAAATAAGTAACTCATTTTCACTCTATTTTCATACACATAAGATAATAATAATAATACTAACTCCACCAATCAGCTTCGCGGGATTCCACAAGAAAGTGAGATTACGTGAAGAAAATGATTTAAAAAAAAAAAATTAAAAAAAAAAATGTTCCTCGAATTTCCGAAATAGTCCAATTCGTAAAACTTCGTCTCCAATTTTGAAGACTTGGGTTTGATCCCGATCCTGCCTGGGGTAGCTACTATATATATATATATATATATATATATATATATATATATATATATATATATATATATATATATATATATATATATATATATATATATATATATATATAATCTCCCCATTTGATTCGCTGGCATTCGGTTCCAGAGTCTGTAGATTCGAATCCCACTCTTAGCATGGGTGTTTGTATCCGTTCGGAAACGGCTCTGAACAGTAGGTCCCAGTCTAATTGGCTCTTGTGAAGCAAACAGTTGACCGTAGAGCTTTCAACCAACAAACCAAATAACCTCATTTGACTCGTATAAATAATGTATAACAGAGCACATAACGTATCACAAAGATGTGAATACATATCGTGTTGATACGTTATGACTAATATGATGAATGCAGACGAACGCCATCAAATGATACAGATTTTTTTTTCTTTTCATAAGAATATTATTTCGTGATACCTTTTCCCCTTTGAACCCCTATACATAACTATCGACGTTTCACCTTTACAGCTCATTTGAATAGCTTATTTATGAAATCCCATTGTTCGATCAATACAAATCATAAGAAATTAGCGACAATATTATGTTCTCAACCACGACATATTCCGCTTACTTGCACGCCTACAAAAAACCACCAGAACAAACTCTCTAATAGAACACACTTCCCAAAAACGAATAAAACGAAATGCATACATCCCAACTCAGAAACGCAAATACGGCGAAAACTTCATATAACAGAATAAAACCGTCAAAAAACAGAGAGGGTGTTGACAGGAGCAACTGTCGCGCATTCAAAAAGAAACCAAAAGGGCTTGAAATTTACTTAGAGAACATAGCTTCTCAAGTGCTTTTTTTTTTTTTTCGTTCTCTAAAACTATTATTTATTCCATAATATACGTGACAAAACTAAGTATACAATATCGCTGGAAGAATTTCGTAAATTCAATTCCAGTTTAGTATGCTTAAAATTGAATTTGAAAAAGACAAATGCGCGCCGAAAGCATTTTCACGGTTCGCTAAAGAACTTTCAGCCGGAGAATCCTAAAAAGGTTTTGAAATAAGAAGCGGTTAGGGTGGGAGAGAACAATCGCATATCGAAAGGAGATATAATACATTTATTTTTCTTAAACTATTTGAACCGGATCTTTAGTATTGGATTTTAAAAAGTAAACAGCGAAGAAACCAAACGCCGGGAAAATAAATATTTTCTCGATGAGGGTTTTGGGTAAAAAGCTTTTGAAATAACATTACGAATGTTTCGGC